>CM067221.1:84892695-85492695 GCA_034190945.1 Octodonta nipae | reverse complement strand
GATTATGGAGGTTACAGAGTAGTTACAGACACCGACACCGATGCGAAAAACATTTATTTGTCCGTTTAATATGTGAGGTAAAACGTTGATGAGAAAAGGTAACTGACAATTGTTTAATTCCCTACCGTGTGCGTCATTCGAGAACAACATAATTACATTCTGCAGCAGTCTTTCCATGTGATTATTGAATAAAGTTATAAATAATGTTTATTGCGTCTTGGAAATTGTGAAGATTTTATTCGAGGAAAATGGCTGTAGGAATTTGTCCACAACGCCGTTCTTTCCGGCAAAACTATGCGTCTAACCAGGTGAGAAAATAATTGCTAATTAAACAATTTAAAGTGTTTTAATGCAAAAATGAATATCGGTATCTAGAAGATTCAGAAAAAACGCACACTGTGACTGCAAATTATCTTATTCCAATGACAGAAATCACTGAAAATAACCAGAGATTTTAAATTTGTTGTAATGTACGCAGGGCCGGAGCCAGAGGAGGGCGATAGGGGCGATCTGCCCTTCCGAGAGCCTCAAGGACAGTGAGTTCGAGGCCAAATCAAGAAAACTCTTAAATCAAATAGCTTAAAATAAAGTAATTTCTATGCGTTTAAAAAGAAGATCGACTATTTTCAACACAATGGGTCAGGAAATACAAATATATTCAAAACCGTAGAGAACTTCACCCCTACTTAAGGTAATTTTGTATAAGATAACCCCCTCTGACGCCATAAAATTAGTCTCTAAATCAGCCTCTGAATTTAGGCAAATCACAATAAATATTCGTTCAATTTTCTGGTTTCAGAAAAGCAGGTAATGAGTGAATTTTCCTATATTTTCCTTAATATTTTTAAATGTATTATAAAAAATATACTCTTTTATTTCTCACAACGAGCTTTTTTATTTGATCAGCTACATAATGTGCTTGATTTTTTAAAAATATTTATTTATTTCTCTATTTGGAACCACTAAACAATAAACTTTCAGTGAAGCCCTATATATTAATTTTTCTAAATGTTTGGGGTCAGTGGTTTGATAGATAAAGCGGATAATGAGTTAAATTTTAAATAATAAATTATTAAATGTTTTAAACAAACTATTTTAATAATACAAATAAAAAATATTTGTATTTTTTATGACGATCCCTTTCATTTGATACATTACGAATGTGCTTAAGTTTATAAATTGTGCCTTCAACAAATTAATATTATAATTAGTCATTTACTTTTCTGAATTTTAAGTGAGGTCCTAAATTCTCATTATTTCAAAAGTTTAGGCTCAGTAGTTCGGAGCTAAGGGAGGGAATGATTGGAATTTATTAAATTTTTGTTAATATCTTTTAAACAAGTTATCTTAAAATTAGATAAAATATATTGGTCATTATGATTATTATGGAAAAATATTTTTTTTTTATTTTTCAATTTATTCTATAATTGGCCCCCAAAATTATTATTAAGGTTTTCGACTTATTTTTTATCTTAAGGTCAAGTGTGCCATTAAATTTCTAATTATTTTTAAAATTGTAGGTCTTAAAGTTTCGAGGATAAATGGGGGAGTATAGCCCATATTTCCCCTTTCCAAATATGTCAATTTTAGTGTATTTTTAACAAATCATTTCAAAATATAAAACATATATTTATATTTCTCAGAATGGGCCCTCTCATTTGATGTATTACACGCGTTTAAAAAATATATTTTTCATTTAATTCTAAAATGTGATCGCCAAAATTAATATTAGAATTTCCACTTTATGTTTCCTGTAAATTTTAGGCTTAATAGTGTCGGCAATAAAGAGGATATGTATACCTGATGGGGGCAGTAAACTTTACCTTAATGCCTTTTTGGCTAATACTTAAAATTGGCTGTGACAGATCGAGAGACACAGAAGCGAAGTGAAGGTTGAAGTTGTCCATATATTGAATGAACGGAAGCCTAAATATTCATAGGTTAACAAACACCTGTCAATGTAAATATGATAGAATCTTTTAGAGATTTTAGTCGAGAACATTTATCACTTGCGCTTACCTGAGTTGATTATAATGTAGCAGATATTATTTATGTATTTCATATAGACCACAAATAGACTTGAAATGGGGAGCCGTACTCCGTATAACACCAATAACTGCTTTATTTACATTTAACTTCTTTTGTGATACCAAAATGACGCTTTATAGTTCCAACTTGCTGAGAAATTAAGTGTAAAATGAAATTTATTTGAAAAACATAACGTCGATCGATGATACGCCTCCTACCGGTAGCAGAAAACGTTGAAAAAACTACCTGACGTACGGGAAATTCATAAAAGGCACAGCCCTGCTGGAATATCGGATTTCTGTGATTTTTAACTTGGCCATTTTCCAAAATTTCCCAGTCCCAGTAACATGGTCAAAATGTGTTATTAGTATAACTGTAATCAGGAACTACAATTTTCTGGGAGTTGAATATGAACTTCAAGTTAGTTTCTTGAATTCTTCTCTGTGTTAAGAATACTGACAGCACCATTAAGATTAAATATATATTCTAAATAGCAACATTGTTGTCAACAACATTATGCATTTAAATAGGTGAGAATATTTAACAAGACCTAGTCCTCAGTGTTCTCTTTTACTGCATTCGTTAATTTTTGCATGCTCCTTCCTTTTTTCCTCGATATTCTTCATGTGCTCACTCAAATGCCATACAGGATGGCTCATCGGAAAACAGAGCAGCAAGGCTTAATGTATTGTATGCGAAAACTAAAAACACTCGAAGCTGTATTTTTTGTTTTTAAGCAGATGTGTTTGTCAGTCGTAAAGCTGGGGCGATGTAATGATACTTTGGTAACAGGGTCGTCATATGAGGGGCTTCTGTTTCTTGCACACAAGTAGTGTTGTTGCAGAGAGAAATCAGAAAAAGAAGAAGTTCTAATCTCTCTCGCACGCTCTTTGATCATGTTCTGTTGTAGAAAAGAAGAAGTTCTTGTATGTTTCGCAGGTAAGACTCGTGGTTATATACTATGCGCTGCCAAAAAATTAAAGTGAGACTTAAACCTTGAAAGAGTCATTGTTACGACCGCAGCGCGGGTCCGACACCTCAAACGACAGCCTCTGTCTGGATACACAGCTGTGTTGGAGCGACCCAGCCTTTGTGTTTAGTCTCCGGTCTCGTTATCGCACCGCATAGTTCCTCCGTTACAGCTTTTAATCCCACACCCGAAGATTACAGGTATCCGGTATAACGCATATCTGGACAGGAGATCCGAGTCAACCCAAAGTCTATGAACCCTATGTATGGACGATGTAACCGGTCCATGTTCGGACCCGGAGCACCATACTGTGCTCGAGAGGCTGTATATATATATATATATATATATATATATATATATATATATATATATATATATGTTATATGCAAAATATATCAGCACTTAGTTCACACAGTCGAGAAGTCAACGGAATTTAAAGCGTACGTGACTTCTCAGGGATATCAAATTTCATCTTGAATTATATGCTAACAACTTCCCGGAAACCTACACGAGTCCGTTTACCCAGTAAAAACGCTGACTTGCATCAGCACTTTTGTCAATGTTATAAAAGCAACTGGAAACGTTCTCGTGTTGTCATTCAAATAATATCATTTATAGTATTAAGTTATTCAAGTACTTTAACTATTTTAATTGTTCAATTTTAATTTTGTATGTTTCTAAATAAATAATTTTTTTTAAAAATGAATTGAATCAAAGTGAATATAAAATTGGCGCAGTCAGTAGGATTGTCCAACACAGTTAGAACACGTGAATACTAACTAACTGTGGAGATTTCTAAATCATTGTGGACAAAACCTACTTGAAAAGGACAACAACTACCAAGTACTAGCAAGGGAACACGCAACCAGGCTAACCAGTGCTAAGTGACGCGGAGAACAGTCCGATGCGAGGAATAATAACGTAAGAATCACATAAAGTAACTATTTTTTATTTTTTTGAATGACCACCAGTTCTTTCATTTATATAATATTTTATTCCTCATAACCTTACATTCCTAAATAATTTTGAAACTATATATTTTACATAATCATATTATTTTATTTCCATTACTTTGACTTACATATTTCGAAGTATTTGAAACATTATTTCACTCTATTAAACATTGCTCGATATTGAATTTTGATAAACTAGATATTTACCATTTACATTTAAAACCTCAACATTTAATTTTTATTTATTGTGCGAATTTATACATTTATAAAAATGGCCACCACTAGACAAGCAGCTACACCAACCGTAGAACCCTATAAGCTTTCGGAAATATTTGCCATAATTCCTGAGTATGATGGTAATCCGATATTTTTGAATACTTTCATATGCTCCTGTAATACTGCTTACAGCATGGCAACGGATAATCAGCAAGTATTGCTAATTCTCCACATCAAAAATAAGTTACGCGGTAGAGCGGCTGAATTAATTAATTCGCGAAACCCTAGTCAATTAGCTGAAATCCAAACCCTCCTAGAAAATCATTTTGGAGATCCTAGAGATCTCTCGGCTCTCATACAGGACTTGCAACGAATGCGGCAAACTCCAAATGAATCCCCCCTCACTTTCTCTGCTAGACTCCAGACGCATCAAGCGAAAATGCTAGCAGCTATAAACAAGCAAAATTTAACTATCAAAGAAAAACAAGCACAGATTGACTTAATAGAGTCAATGGCTCTTAATAGCCTTCTTACGGGTTTAGAGCCCAAAATTGGTCAACTCGTTCGCGCTAGCGACCCATGCAGTATTCTCACTGCCATTTCCAGAATTAAACGAGAACTACAACTATCACATTTAGAAACCCAGAAATTTTCAGGTAATAGAAGTTTCCAACAACCCCCTCGTAAACCAAATAACGGTCCACCTCCAAAACAATGCTCTTTTTGTAAACGCATGGGCCATTTAAGCAACGAATGCTTATTGAGAATGAGACAATTTCAACACAACCCGAATTCTAATCAGAACTATTCGAATTACCGCCCTCATTTTTCCAATCAACCTGCTAATCAATCTACAAATGTTAATCCCAGTCAACAATTTTCACAGCAACAATTTCGTCCATCTACCAGTAGACAACCCCAAATGTCTGGCAATTACAGACCGAACCCGAGTTTCTTTAAACATCAACAACGCCAACAACCAAAGACTCATCACTTGAACAATCTGCCATTCGGACCATATCACAATGACTATAACCACTCTCAAAACGAAAATCATTACACCTCTTTACCCGATGAGTACAGAAACGTACAAGATTATCACCCTAATGATTTCGAACAAAACAATGAACCAGAATATTTCAATACTGAACAGTTATACGAATTTTATTCTGACGAACCTGATTCTTCTCAAGTAAATTTTCATTTGACCCCCACTCAGTCAGAACCCCCAGACCAAGAAATTTCAGAAATTCAATCCCAAATTCAGACAATGAATCTGGACGACTTCAGCCCCAATGTCAACTTCCCAGAACAGAACTTTCTGTAAGACCCCTTCTTTCCGTCAACTCAAAGAATCTTTATTATATTACTGACTCTTCAAACACCTATAAACTTCTTATCGATACGGGTGCAGGACTTTCAATTTTTAAACCTGAAACCTGCCAACGCTTCAAACAACGATTTCCCGAAAACGTAGTCATCCAAGGAATCACCGATCAGAAAATCTTAATCAACGAATCCACCCTTGTACCTTTCAATGTCGCCGACCCACACAAGGTATATATTTGCAACATCGACATTGAATTCGACGGATTACTGGGTTCAGATTTCCTTGAACACTATAACTGCGTTATAGACTTTAACAGCAAACAACTTGTCACTAATTTTAAAACTTTACCTCTCTACAAAGTTACGGATGATACTGTCATGCGTACTCAGAACCCTTCAACTTTCAATAACTGCATCCCGGTTAATACAATCTGTTTAGAACCCCGAACAGAACAAATATGTAAATTAAAATGTAACCTCACTAATACTGATGCTTTCCTATGATCTGCCGAAATAGAAAAAGTTTATCTTCCCCGTGCCCTTGTTAAAATTAATGAAAAAGGCGAATTCCTTACTTCAGTTTTAAATGCAAATGCTATCCCCAAGACTGTTAATTTCGACAATTTGGAACTCGAACCGATAAACAATTTTCCGTAAACATTCTTTCTGAAAATTACTCTCAAAACTTGACCCAGCCTGATAGACAAACTACAATTATGGAACAACTTCGGTTAGAACATCTGAACGAGGAGGAAGCCGAACTTATTTCTCAACTTTGCCTCGAATATTCCGACATATTCTATTTAGAAGGTGACCAACTGACCTTTACAAACGAAATCAAACATTCGATAGACACTAATAACGCAAAACCCTCTTTCACAAAGTCATATCGGTACCCCCAAATACACAAACAAGAGGTAAAAAGTCAGATATCAAAGATGCTCGACCAAGGCATTATACGTCCGTCTAATTCGCCATGGTCATCCCCGGTTTGGGTAGTTCCCAAAAAACTAGACGCATCTGGTACCCAAAAATGGCGTGTCGTCGTCGATTATCGTAAATTAAATGAACTTACCGTTGACGACAAATATCCCCTACCGAACATTTCGGATTTACTTGACCAACTTGGCAAATGCCAATACTTCACCACCCTCGACTTAGCTTCCGGGTTTCACCAAATCGAAATCGATACTAAAGACATCCAAAAAACAGCATTCACAGTTGATAATGGCCATTTCGAATTTGTTAGAATGCCCTTCGGTCTTAAAAACGCTCCATCCACCTTTCAAAGGGTAATGGATAATATTCTTTTAGGTGTTCAAAACGAGAGATGTTTAGTCTATATGGACGACATTATCGTTTATTCTCCGACTATACATGAGCACATAGCCCGACTTTCTGAAGTTTTCAAACGATTGCGAAAAGCCAATCTAAAAATCCAACCCGACAAATGCGAGTTTCTTCGCAAAGAGGTCGCGTATCTTGGCCACCTTATAACTCCCGAAGGCGTGAAGCCTAACCCCTCAAAGGTAGATTGTATCTTAAATTTCCCCCAACCAAAAAACCCAAAAGATATCAAGTCCTTCTTAGGGTTAGCTGGTTATTACAGGCGATTCATCCCCAATTTCGCCAAGATTTCAAAACCTTTGACAAGATTACTTCAAAAAGACACACCCTTCCAGTTTGATTCAGAATGTGTCAAATCTCTTGACGAATTAAAAAGAGCCCTTACTTCTACTCCCATACTCATATACCCTAATTTTGAAGAGCCATTTATTCTTACAACCGACGCCAGTTCATTTGCTATCGGCGCAGTGCTCTCTCAAGGCCCCGTAGGTAAAGATTTACCCGTAGCCTATGCCTCCAGAACTCTTTGCAATGCTGAAACTAAGTATTCAACCATAGAACGAGAACTCCTTGCGATAGTGTGGGCGGTTAAGCACTTTCGTCCGATAATTTTTGGTTTTTACTTCTGACCGATTACCGCCCGTTAACTTGGCTGTTTTCTATAAAGGATCCTGGAAGTAGACTTGCAAGATGGCGCCTTAAGCTCGAGGAGTACGACTATCAAATAATTTACAAACCCGGCAAAGTAAATAAAAACGCCGACGCGCTCTCTCGCATTAAAGTTAACAACTTTAATGAATACATATCATTTCAAGCAAACAATCATCTAACACCATTTACAGTACTCCCAACAAACGAAACTGACGATGACTCACAAGAACCCCAGACGAGAAGTCCCATTCAATTCAATTTTCTAATTGCCAACTCTTAGACCGAGGAAACAAAAACATCCTAGTATTTCCCCAAGGCTCTCTCATGAAAAATTTTCACCATGACATCATCGAAGACATTTTTGAGGAAAATGCTGATTTCCATACCCCTAGAGTAAATGTCTTTGCAAGCAAAAGTGTCAGAAAAAGACGCTATTACATCGTCCCTCTCCCTTCTGACCCAGAAATAGTCAACGAGATTCTTTTCGCATCTCTGTATAATAGTAGAGATGTGTTCACTGAAAATGAAGTATTCTGTGTTGAGAATAACATTGAACTGCCCATTTTGGAAATGCTTTCGTTTATCTTTTCCGAAATCGATATCAAATGGAAAGTTTGCCAAAATATCGTCCAAACGGTTGAGAAAGACCAAATACCCATCATCCTCGACCAATTCCATAATGGCAAAAATAATATACACCGAGGTATCAATGAAACTATCCGCAGAATAAAAGAAAAATACAATTGACTAAGGACGTTTACAATTTTATCAAAAACTGTCAATCTTGCCAGAGAGCAAAAGTTTACCGGAAAAATCTCGACAGCCCACTTGTCATTACTGAAACCCCACGGACACCCTTTGAACGCGTCAACATCGATATTCTAGAAGTCCCGACAAAAAACTACGCATTAACTATCCGGGACGAATTAACAAAATTCTCTCAGGCCTACCCCATAACCGACAAATCCGCAAAAACCGTTGTTAGTACCTTACTACTCTATTTCCAACACTTCGGTACTCCATTACGGATACATTGTGATTATGGCAGGGAATTCGACAACACACTAATGAGAGATTTGTGTAAACTATTTGACATCAAACTATCTTAGTGTAGTAGTATCTAGTGTGGGACATCCCCAGTCAAATCGTTCATTAGAACGATTCCACTCGACCTTATTAGAGATGATTAGAATCCATAAACTAGAAAATCCTGACGAACACCCTTTTAACATCCTCCCTTATGCAATCATTGCATATAACAATTCTGTAAACAAAACTCATGGATTCACCCCTTACGAACTTGTTTATGGACATACTTCGAGTAGGACTCCAGAAACTCTCTACAACCAACAAGCCCTGATAACTAAGTACATCAGAGATCTCAATAATCGTATCTCTCACTATTATAAAATTGCTCGCGAAAGAACGGAAATCCAAAAACATAAAGCGAAAATCAGATTTGATGAACACGTTTCTGAAAATCTCCCTAACTATCAAATAGGCGATAAAGTCTATATTAAAGAATCCCAGATCAAGGACAAACTCCAAAATAAATTCAATGGTCCTTTCGAAATCCTGGAGATTCATAGAAACTCCGCAACAGTACTAAACCCTAAAACTAACCAAAAATCAAAAGTAAATTTCGACCGAATGAAACCATTCTCAGAAAGTTAATTTCTGTTTCAGGTTTTGCCTGCTGTTCGGGTCAGCAGTACCCCAATTTCAAATACAACCAATAAACCAATACTTTAGGTATCTACTTCCATAACGAAGCAGAAATAACTGTATCCAATGATAAATGGACACTTTTAGTACACAGAAACATTTCTACACTAGAACAAGTATTTACAACAAATAACAGAATATTACAAACTCTTGTAAAAACTGTTAACTTCAATTCTTTTGCTATGAACTACTTTCGCGCAGACGTACAAACCCACATTAATCTTCTCAATCAAATTTCTAACTCAATCAAACAGAAATTTACTGACATTCACATGGACACTAAAAGACACAAACGAGGTATACTTGATGGGGCAGGTACCCTTTTTAAGGCAATCACCGGCAATTTAGACGCCGCCGACGGAAAATACTTTACCGAAAGCATAAACCGCTTAAATCAAGGCCAACTTCAAATTGAGAACTTACAAAAAAACCAAATAAGTGTCACCACATCCGTAATTAAAAACTTCAACGAAACTATCCAAAATCTTAGAATTGACGAGAAACTATTTAACGATAACATGAAAAAGCTGGAAAACACTATCGGAAAAATCAATGATAAGGTCGCCTACGTCGAATCAAAACTCGCACTACTTGAAATGTGTGAAAAACTTATGGAGAATTATCTCTACTTAGAAGATAATTTAAATGATGTTTTAAATTCTATCACATTCGCGCGTCTGAAAATAATTCACTCTTCAATTTTAACACCAGAACATCTTATTACCTCATTACAGGAAGTATCGCAAAATTTAGTCAAAAGTAACCTTCCATTGGCTGTAAAGTACTCGAGCATCGCACAATATCTGGAAATTATTGAACTAGAGGCATTTCAAACATATACCGATCTTATATTTGTGTTAAGAATCCCTTTAGTCGAACAACATCCTTACACAGTCTTTCATTTATATCCTATCCCTATATACGATGAGAGAACAGGTTTACATCATATGCTATCCTTCACTCAAAAATATCTTGCAAAGAATGATGATTCTTTAATGTTTATTCCGATCAAAGACTTAAGTGCGTGTAAACCGTTATCCACTCGTAAGAAACTGTGTTCTGAACTTTACGCATATCCTATTGACACAAACGCGTTATGTGAAGCTCAACTTCTAAAGAATGTCCAGAAGGTACCCGACAACTGTAAAAGCTCACTAATATTCACTCAAGGATACAACGTTCAAAAACTAGAACCCAATACATGGCTCATAATTACTTCTGAACCCATAAGTGTTACAGTGAATTGCGCTCAAACAAACCCAAAAACTCTTACAATCTCCCTCAACTCCATATTGACTCTTCAATCAGAGTGTAGTGCGTTTATAGGAATTACAAAAGTTCAAGCCGAATCTGGTAAACAAACCGATGTTCTAGAAACCTTCCAACCAGTAACAGTGCCGTTCAACTGTTGCGACGCAGTGCCAGAAAAAATTATAATTCCTGAACTTCAGCCCCTGAAGCTGAACACGCTTAACGTAGAAGAATTAGACGTAGCAAATCACGAGTTGAAACAATATTCCAGAGACCTCGATGGTCTCATAAACCAGCCGTTTGTAACCAAAAATATCTCTTGGTTTACCTATACAACCATAGCTGCTCTCATGATCATAGCAGCACTCATCACCTTCCAAGCTGTCAAAAAGAGGATGGTAAAACCTCCAAAGGACTGCAATCCTGACCAGACTTCAATGCCTCAGCCAAGACTCAAATTCTTCCCCAAGCTTAGGCCTGTTTTGAAACCAGAACAAAGCTTAGAGACGCAAGTTTAGGTATACCCTTTATGTTCTCTAAAAACACCATTTTTAATATTGATTTATATCATTAACCTTTTTTGATTTTTCTACACATTATTTTTATTCACATTTCCTTTTACTTTATATTTTATTTTGATATGTTTAGGTTAAGCATTTAATTATTACTCGTATTATTTTATTGCTCATTTATTTTAACATATTTTGATTATATTTTACAAATATCAATTTGATTTTTACGTATTACTTTATTTTATTCATATTTTATACACCTATTACTTATTATTCATACCATTCAAACATCATTTTATATTATTTTATATTTCTGTTCCTAAAAGTTGATGTTATAGCATCAACTTTTGATATGTAAGGGGAGTTGTTATATGCAAAATATATCAGCACTTAGTTCACACAGTCGAGAAGTCAACGGAATTTAAAGCGTACGTGACTTCTCAGGGATATCAAATTTCATCTTGAATTATATGCTAACAACTTCCCGGAAACCTACACGAGTCCGTTTACCCAGTAAAAACGCTGACTTGCATCAGCACTTTTGTCAATGTTATAAAAGCAACTGGAAACGTTCTCGTGTTGTCATTCAAATAATATCATTTATAGTATTAAGTTATTCAAGTACTTTAACTATTTTAATTGTTCAATTTTAATTTTGTATGTTTCTAAATAAATAATTTTTTTTAAAAAGTGAATTGAATCAAAGTGAATATAAAAATATATATATATATGTGTGTGTGTGTGTGTGTGTGTGTGTGTGTTTGCCTCGGATTCTAGACAGGTACACTCCCTTTCCAGGGCAAGAGCCCCCCGTCCGTCACCTCAGGCGGCCGTCGTCTATCCTCCCGCTCTCAAGGGCATGCACATTTGCCATTATTCCGATATAATCCGTTCAATGTGGTATAACTTAAACACTTGTTTTAGGTTCAATAGCTCAGAAATATACAGCACTTCTTTAAAGTTGTGCTATTAAACTTAACTGATTAGTAAATAAAAGAAAACTATATATAAAATGTGTGAGGTTTGTTTTCTTGGAAATAATTTAAGTAATGTTAACCTGAGATTCGGTACTATCTTCTAGATTTAATCCTTCATTTTTTATTTAAACGAATATATTCATTATAATTTTCAAATTTTAAAAAAATTGGGATAACTGTTCATAATTAGTTTATTCATTTTAATCTTTTTTTTTTAATTTTAATTTCTTCTTTTTCCTTTTTTGTGTGCTTCTCGAAGGATCAAAATGACCTCGACTATTGTTCATTTTGACTAGCTACAACTTCTGAGATCTATATGTAGTTTTTTATGGGTTCATTTGAAATCAAGAATTTTTGCCACCAAAGCTGAATCTTTAGACAATTTACTTAACAGCATCACTATTGTTTCCACTCTTGATGCAGAAAAATAACACAAATAACACTAGATGTTCTTCACAATGTCCTAGAACAGTTTGTCCAGTCCTGGTTTTATTGTAAGCAGACATTTTCAAAACTTAAAATAATACGGGTAGTCAAGTCACTTCCTGGTGGCTACCCATAAAACTTGCGGTGTCACTGATAAGGCGGTGCCCGATAGTAATTAGGGAAGGAGAGGGCTTTGGCCCTCGAGTGTGACTTGTTAAATCTTTACACAAGGAGTTCGCCGGCCACACTTTCTTTCGGGATTGAGCGAAAGGCAATGAGTGTGACTTGCCAAAACTTTATACAAGTAGTTCGCCAGACCCAAGTAACAGCGATGGGCCGTCGTTTGAGATGTCGGGTCATCGCCCTGTATGGGGCGCGACCTAGTATTCGAGACGAGTTCCTCTTGCCCACCATGCCCCTCTTACCCGTAAAACTAGCCTTTTGTATAACCTTCTCGGGCGACGACTCCTCTACGCTAGGTAAACCTTAAAAGGACGCAGTCAGGAGAAGTACGATCGGAGGGGTCGTCACTCCAGTCTTTGACTTCTGCAATGTCCGTGAGGACCAAATGGGTACTGCGGGGGAGAGGAAGCCTACCGTGTTGTGCTAGGGGTGCCTTTCCGTCTGGTGTTGGCACACACACACACACACATATATATATATATATATATATATATATATATATACCAGCTGTACCATTTGCTCGTGCAAGGCCACATATAACCAGCTGTACCATTTGCTCGTGCGAGGCCAACACCAGACGGAAAGGCACCGCTAGCACAACACGGTAGGCTTCCTCTCCCCCGCAGTACCCATTCGGTCCTCACGGACATTGCAGAAGTCAAAGACTGGAGTGACGACCCCTCCGATCGTACTTCTCCTGACTGCGTCCTTTTAAGGTTTACCTAGCGTAGAGGAGTCGTCGCCCGAGAAGGTTATACAGAAGGCTAGTTTTACGGGTAAGAGGGGCATGGTGGGCAAGAGGAACTCGTCTCGAATATTAGGTCGCGCCCCATACAGGGCGATGACCCCACATCTCAAACGACGGCCCATCGCTGTTACTTGGGTCTGGCGAACTACTTGTATAAAGTTTTGGCAAGTCACACTCATTGCCTTTCGCCAAAGCCCTCTCCTTCCCTAATTACTATCGGGCACCGCCTTATCCGTGACACCGAAAGTTTTATGGGTAGTCACCAGGAAGTGACTTGACTACCCGTATTATTTTATATTTTGAAAATGTCTGCTTACAATAAAACCAGGACTGGACAAACTGTTCTAGGACATTGTGAAGAATATCTAGTGTTATTTGTGTTATTTTTCTGCATCAAGAGTGGAAACAATAGTGATGCTGTTAAGTAAATTGTCTAAAGATTCAGCTTTGGTGGCAAAAATTCTTGATTTCGAATGAACCCATAAAAAACTACATATAGATCTCAGAAGTTGTAGCTAGTCAAAATGAACAATAGTCGAGGTCATTTTGATCCTTCGAGAAGCACCCAAAAAAAGAAAAAGAAGAAATTAAAATTTAAAAAAAAAGATTAAAATGAATAAACTAATTATGAACAGTTATCCCAAATTTTTTTAAAATTTGAAAATTATAATGAATATATTCGTTTAAATAAAAAATGAAGAATTAAATGTAGAAGATAGTACCGAATCTCAGGTTAACATTAATTAAATTATTTCCAAGAAAACAAACCTCACACATTTTATATATAGTATTCTTTTATTTACTAATCAGTTAAGTTTAATAATAGCACAACTTTAAAGAAGTGCTGTATATTTCTGAACTATTGTAACCTAAATCAAGTGTTTAAGTTATACCACATTGAACGGATTATATCGGAATAATGGCAAATAAGGTCGCACGTCATCCTTTAATTGCTGTTGTTGGTTTACTTATGATAGCATCAGTAAACTGGTAAAACATCTTAAGCCGAGTATTTATTGGACGTACCAGGAAATTTCAGCGTACATGTTATATTAATAACTGTTAAACAAGATATCACAACAGAGATGTTTCAATAAATTTAATTCGATTTTTATGCACGTAACGGTAGCCCAATTTCGGAGCAGAGCTTTCCCAAAAAGACGCAGCAAAATGCATAAATAATGTTAAGTGTTAAGTCATACAGTCGATATAATTGGACAACACTTGAACAACATTGTGCTAAATTTATTTTACAATCTTAATGGCGTTATGTTTCTATAAACATGCAAATAAAAGCATCGTATTTAAAAAATGTAAACAGTATATTCACAATGAAACTGAACATAAAAACACCTTATGTGGGAGTTACCAAGTAATGATTGTATTAATAACCTATATAAATAGGCAAAGACAAAACGGTTCGGTACCATTTTCTTCTCGGTCCCTCTACCGATTTACTTTATTTTTGTTTTGTTTAGTAGCTACTGACGACCTTCACTGCCGAATGCTAAAATATATTCATAATATTGGTTCATTCATAAAATAAAATAAAAAATTCGTACTTTATGTCCACACTGTCAAAGCCAAACAGTGCCGCCAGATTGCTTGGAGAGAAAATCGTAACATGGATTGACTCGAATGAAAAAACCAAACTAAATTAAACGAAAAACTAACACATTTTGTTTTGTTCTGAAAGTTATTCTACATTATCATGCTATTAAGATCTCACCCACAAAGATTTATATTGTATGATAATGACAACTTATTGGTTATTCGCAAGTTTTTCTAAATATAGTTTGTCAACCAAAATCAGAAGTGTGTATTGCGTGGCAATTGATCAATGCTTTCTCCATAATATTTCATTATTTTAACATTATACTTTTAATTTATATTGTTTATATTTTAAGGGTAATAGTTTCATACAATTTAACTAAGATTACAAATCCCATGATATAAATACAAATAGTTAGTTGTAGTAGAGACCATCATAAACATGTCCAAGCTGAGGGTACCAGCAGTTTGTTTCAGCCGGGAAGAACCAGAACCATCCCTCCAGGCACTGTTGACCGGAATACTTGAACGGTCATAAAGAACTAGAGGTGCCAGTTTTCGTTGTGGATGGACAGGACATTTTCAACGCGGCTGCAGAGTGAGGCTATCTGAACGATCACCAACCAAGAGTAACCAACAAAACAACCACATTTTCAGGAACCGTCAACCAGTCAACAAAAGGTGACGAATGCTGACTAACCCTAATCCATCCGGGGATTTTGCCGAGATAGCAGCAGCCTAATCATTAGGGGCACCATCAATGGCCGAGCAGTCACTGGCGCAGCTGTGTCCATTACCAAGAAGAGAGTTTTGATGTCATCGGACATCCGACCAGCTAACAAGAACATCCAGCTAAGAACGTTACCGGCGAGTCCATGTCAATATAGAGTGAGGCAGGTGTACTACTATAGATAGTGGACAGCAGAATCCGGCATAGGGACCTGATAGCGGATATTGAGGACGATTTTATTCTAGATATGGACCTAATCAGCCAACATGGGTTCTTGTTTTTGATTCCTAAATGAGAAATTTGTATAGACACGGCCCGGCAGCAGCTCAGAGAATTCTATAAAAATTATAGCGTAATCTCCAGAATTCCCTGTCGAACGGAATAAATTGTAATACTCCCTCTACATTTGAGAGGCTAATGGCATATGCAGTGAGCGGGTTGACATGGACAGCATGCTTAGAACACCTCGACGACATTCTGGTCATAGGTCACAGATTCGACGACCACCTGAAGAACCTTAGCGAAGTATTTTCCAGAATTAAGAATGCCAGCCTGAAACTCAACCCGAAGAAGTGTTTCGTGTTGCAAAAAGAAGTATAGTCTTTGGATCATGTCGTTTCTGAGTCGTGAATCCGCACAAACAAAGACAAAATAAAAGTCATTCGTAATTGGACGGTCCCGAAAGACAAACATGAAGTACGAAGCTTTTTGGGTCTCTGTTCGTACTACAGGCGATTTGTTGAGGGATTTTTCACCATTACCACCCACTGTAGTACATTTCCACAAATATATCTACGGCCGTCATTTCCTGATCAGAACAGATCATTCCGCTGTCAAATGTCGTTGGACATGAAGACACCGGAAGGACAACTGGAAATTACAGCAATACTATTTCAAGGTTGAACACCGTGCCGACCGTTTGCATAATAATGCCGATGCCTTATCAAAAAGGTCCTGTAGAGCCGAATGCGGACATTGTCTACAGACGGAATAGCGAGAGGATATGTCCATCCAAGAGATCCTGACCCAGACATTGAACCAATCCTTTCACTCAAAAAGATAGGAGCATCCAGACGTAGCTAGGTACTCAGTCGTCGTGGAGCCATTATGGGTCCAATGAGACTTTTTGAGTGGAAAATGGAATATTGTTGTTGTTCGGGAAAGCACTGACGGTAGAGAAACCAAGTCTCAACTGGTAGTCCCAAAGAAAAAGGTACCCGCCGTCCTGAAGGAAGTACATAATGGGATTACAGGAGATCATGTTGTCATGAATATCGCTACTACTAGGTAAATTACTTCGAATACGTCAGAGCTAGGTGGCAGAAATGCGACACCTGTGCAGTCAGTAAGGGCCTGAAGACCCGGATCCAGGGCAGAATACAGCCATATAATATGGGCGTCCAGTTTGAGAGAATTGCCATTGATGTCGCCGGTACACTTCCCTGGTCTGAGAGTGAGAACAAATACATTCTGGTCGCAATGGATTATTTCAGCAAATTGCCTGAGGCATATGCTATAGCCAATCAAGAGGCAACCACGGTGGCAGGACTGACTCCAGCTAGCTAGCATTATTCGGAAAAAAGCTGAGTTTACCTTGTGATTTGGCATTTGCCCAAGGAAAATTTAATATCTTCGAAATAGAAAGTAATATGGGTGTAAATCTTCATCTATATAGTCTTCTAGAATAAATAGAAGCAGGTTTTATAATTTTGAGAAAACTCAGTTTTCTGATGGTGGTAAATAGGGTATTTTTAAGAAAAAATCACTACTTCTCGGGGACCTAAATTAATACAGATATGATTAATATGATATCAATCTTTAAATTAATAGAAAATTAATGTGAAATTTTGCCAAATTTTTATTATTGAACAAGGGGATGGGTTTCAGTAATTTTTAAGGAACAAAAAATGATACATCCGATATTGATTGGATGAGAATCGATAATCTGACTTTTATCTTCATATGAATGGAGACATTTTTCTTCATTTTGCCAATGAATTTATGGAAAAGATGGGGACTGAAAAGTGTGATATTACTGATTTGTCACTGGTGAATCTGAAAATAATTTAGAAAATGTCGGAAATATAAAAAAGTGACAAAAATTTATGAAGTGAAAATGAATTCCAAAAAAATAACAAAAATAGTGTAAACCTAGAAAATGTCAAAAATGTTAAAAATCTGACAAATGTCTAAAATGGAAAAAATTCTAGAATGTCAAAAATGTCAGAAATCTCAAAAACGTCAGAAATGTCAAAAACGTCGAAACTGTTTAACTGCCGAACGTTGAAAATGTCAAAAAAATAATAATGTAGAGAATATTAAAAATGTTAATGATACCAAAAATGTCAATATGTCAAAAATGTCAAAAATTTCAAAAATATCATAAAGAAAAAAAATATCAAAAATGGTAGTTCAAATACAAAAAATGGAAAACGGGCAAATTGCAATATCAAATATCAAAAATCTTAAACACATCAAATATGTGTAGCTTTGTATAGTAAATCCCAAAATAATCTATTTTAGAAGCCGTTGTAGCCATAAAAAGTATAGAATGTCAAAATGAAAAAATGTTCAAGATAAATACGACAAATACACCGATTTGTCTAGCCCAAGCGAAGACGGGACTGGTCAGCAGTTTTATATATGATAACAAAAGATTTTCCTTAGTTGTGTAACTGTAAAATTGTCAAACCTTCTTATTTATATTTTATTATAATTCCATTAACAGTGAAGTCAGATCCAGACTTTGAAATGTTTGGTTTTTTTAATTTTTCTTAATCTGAAGTGTGCTATTGGTTTCCAAAATACCAGTAAAACTAAATTTACAGTTTGCTCAGAATTGCTGATAAGGTATATTTGGAGAATGAAACCTCGACATGGTTTGTGCCTTCTTTGTTTTACTAAAGGAACACTCAATTTAAAAATTACCACAATTAAATTAGAGAGAGAGTGTTAACGCACTTATTGTACATCATAATATTTCCAAGCGTTTCGCGGTCTACGTCAGAACCCCCTACGAATAAAGAAAGTATATGAAAAAACACAATTATAAAATTAAAAATAACGGGCAGCATAGAAAATTCTTAAGATCATATATTATTAGAGCTCCTTCCAAACTTCACGAATTTGAAAGGTTTTTCTTCAGAATTTTATACGACACTCCTACGTCCTACTTAACAGGTGTATTCGTCAAAAATACGGTCAAAGGTGATTCCATTAAAATCATAAGGGTTGTTTGTTCACAAGGGCATGATGATTAGTTAGTTACTTCTGAATTATCGACAATTAAAGCAGATTCTTTTAGTTTCAGTTTCGTATTGTATTCTTCTTTGTGTAATATATTTGAATTTTGAAATTGTATTTTATGACTAATGTCTCAGTCATGTTCACAACTTTTCAACTTTCAAATCTTTGTTTTTTAATATAATTTTGGTGTTCATTTATTCGAACATTTAGAGGCCTAGATATTTATCCAATATAGAATACATTACATTCACAGGGGATTTTATAAATGATTTTTTTGTATTGTTGTTTATTTTTTGTTTTTGATACAATTCATTTTAGAATATTTTTTATTTTAAATGAGGTTTTAATATTAAATCTTTTTAGTCTTTCTGGAAAACCCTGTATGTAGGGTATTATTATTGTGGTATTATGGTATTATTCCAAATAAGGGCACAAACTTTAAGTATTGATGACACAGCTATCATTCAGGAAACAACTAATTTAGTGAACTTTATTGATACCACAGATTTTTATACAGTTCAAAATTAACACTTTTATCTGCTTATTGCTAATCTTGGTATAACTGTTATTTAACTAATATATTGTATTCTATATTTTCACATGTGATTTATTTTCGAGAAAGATGTTTTTACAATAAGGTGGTCAATAAATAAATATAGATGCGTTGTATGTGGAGTTGTTGAGGCAGACTTCTATAATTAATAGATAACCCTGTATATAAACATAAAGAATTTCTATATTGAATGTGTGTCGTGCCTTCACCTCATTATCTCATCTTTTTTTTCTCTATTCCTTATTTCTCCCTCTGAGTTGTGATACTTTCGCACCGCTGGGGTTGGTTTTTGTTAAAGCTATTGATGATTGTGTGGGTCGTTATAGATTCGAGGAAGTTATCCATCTCGGCGGTATCCCAATAGCGGTGCCCAACAGGTACCCTAGATACCTTGAAATAACTGCGGAATGGACAACAAGTAACCATTGTCACTACTTGATTTATCGCCAGAGAAAATAGCTCGGTGTCCGACAGCAAATTTATACCGACAGGCTTTGAGTAAACAAAGATGTTAGAAGTGTCCGAGGTGCCCAGGTAATGATTGTAAATTTTCTCGATAATGAACCTTTCTGACCGTTTCAATATCGTTATTAAAAATTAGTGCCGGCAAAAATGCGATTTCTTGTCCAATTAGTAGATAAATAATTATGATTTGCTTCGGTTTCAAGCTATTTTAGGAAACTTGTAACAGAGGAATAAATATTGGTTTTACGAATTTTAGTTACAGAAATAAAATATAAATACATATAGTAAGTTAGTATATATACAGGGTGTAAACGGTTTGAGTGCAAAGATTTTGAAGAACAATACTTCAGGCAAAGACAAATCAAAAAGCTTTATAACATTTTCTAAAATAAACTATAGTTTTGCCAAAAAGAACACATAAAGTTAGATTTTATGTAGCCCTTGCTACAGTCAATAATACAATAATTTCGATTTCAAAATGTCGGTAAATCTAAATATGTAAATACTCAATAGCTTATACATCTTTAATAGCCACATTAAAAATGAAAATTGATTATTTAAACTCGAAATATGCTTTTATAATTTAATGTAAGTTTCTCCGAATAGATATGGCAACGTGGCATACAGACCAACTTATTTACTACATTTTTTACTTTAACGACGACTGAGAGTTACGATTGTTTTTTGCGATTTCGATTCTTGTAAATAAGAATAGATAAACGGTAAAGTGATTTGAATCATATCTATTTGATGTAGACTTCGTGGTTTGCTTTCCATTTAATATATTTTTTAAATAAATAAAATCGGTTGTGATTAGTGTGTAAGTTCGAAAATTAAGAATAGTGCGACAGTATTTATTTGTGATAAATAATGGCCGATTATACAATTAGGGAAAGACATGACATGCTCTTAATTTATGGGGAAAGCAGACGTAATTGCAGAATAGCAAGAATGTTATACAGGGAAAGGTTTCCAAACAGACGCCTGCCCAATGCTAGGACATTCGTAGCTGTTTCGCAGAGGCTTCTGGAAACAGGTAGTGTAATACCACAAATAAACAATCGCGGACCACAGCGACATAATCGTATCTTAGCTGCTGAGGATCAAATACTAGACCTTATCGACATCAACCCATATCGTAGCACACGGAGTATTGGAAGTGAGCTTCAAATTTCTCACACTGTTGTTCATAGAACATTACGGGAACAATTGCTCTATCCATATCACATGCAGCGGGTTCAAGGGCTTTCAATTGATGATTTTCAACCAAGACTCAATTTCTGTCATTGGTTCCTCAGAAAACATCGACAATTTCCTAATTTTGTGAACAATATTTTAACAACAGATGAAGCAAGTTTTAATAGGAATGGTATAATAAATTTTCATAATACACATTCGTGGTCTGAGTTAAATCCGCACGAAATACGCCAGTCAGTATTTCAACACCAGGTCTCAGTTAACGTGTGGGCTGGAATAGTTGGTGAATACTTGGTTGGGCCATTGATACTGCCTGCACGTTTGACAGGTGAGAATTACCTTTATTTTTTGAACAACACGCTACCAGATTTGTTAGATGAAGTGAACCTACAAACACGTTCCAATATGTGGTACTTACATGACGGAGCACCTGCCCACGCAAGTCATCTAGTTGCCGACTCCTTAAATAGAACATTTCCCCGTCGTTGGATTGGTCGAAACGGACATATACGTTGGCCAGCAAGATCTCCTGATCTCAATCCTTTAGATTTCTACTTATGGGGACACATGAAAAGTAAGTTTTACACGACTTCAATTATTGACGAGAATGACCTTAGACAACGCATTTTTGACGCTGCTGACGAAATCCGAAATATTCCAGGAATTTTTTCTCGCATACGTGAAAATTGGATTAAACGGTGTCGTGCTTGTGTCGATAGTAATGGTGGGCATTTTGAACA
This sequence comes from Octodonta nipae, assembly GCA_034190945.1. Taxonomy (NCBI): domain Eukaryota; kingdom Metazoa; phylum Arthropoda; class Insecta; order Coleoptera; family Chrysomelidae; genus Octodonta; species Octodonta nipae. The sequence goes on along the minus strand of CM067221.1, from coordinate 85,470,897 downwards.
TTTGCTGTGAATAATCCGTTGTTTCAACTCAGTTTTATCATTATAATAAATTCGGTAAGTAGGATTACATATTTACTTGTCTAATATAAATAATATTAATTAAATCAGTAATAATGACTCTTCGAATAATTTAAATGGTAAAAAACTACATATACAGATCTCTTGAGTTGAATATCATATTTACCCAACTTTGTATAATTGCATAAAAGAAACCGCCAAATACAAATTCTAATTGCAATACCTTGTATTAAAAACGTAAATATTTTCAACAAAATATTTCATACATTTTTATTTAATTCTAAGGTCGTTGCCGGACAATAATTTACTTAATATTTTTTAGGGATTTTCTTGGTTATTAAGGCCTACTGACCATAGTGGTATAAGAGTTTTTTGTTTAATTTGGTGTATACTACCTCCACCTAAAATATATGCACTCAAACTATTTACACCCTGTATATATATATATATATATATATATATATATATATATATATATATACTACAGTTAATGGGAAAGCAGCCTGGTAAAACTACAGGTTTTAAGAAACTCTTTTTATTATGAAAGCTTTCGTATATACTTTTACCCTTCGTCAGTCACTAAAAATAATTAAATTATACAATGTACTTTATTATAAGAGAGTTACTTACAATAATCGAGGTTATAATATGAATAGATGGTATATCAATTAAAAAATTGGAGGTAATAATGTAATATAGGAAGGAATCCTTTCATACTTTGTGAGTATGTGAAGTGATAAAAATTGTTTGTCAATTAGAGTGAACAAAAAATGTTTTTAACACGGACTAAGCTATAAAATGATACTGTGATAGACAGAAATGATGCGTGATTTAGTAATATATAAATATTTCAAATTAAGATTTGAATTAAATTGTTTTTTTCTTTATCTTATTCTAATCTTGTTAACTAACATTTAAAGAATTACAAATATAATTGATACAAATTACTTAATTGAAAAAGTTGAATGAATGGAAGAAAACGAAGGGGAAGTGTGCAAATATCAATTTTCAATCAATAGTCTCAGCAGAACACACCGTTTGTTTAGGTTTACAGTAGTTCTTGTTATCAATTTCTAGTAGATAACTGTAAATGATGTTAAGGTTCTGCAGATCTGTCTTTTTTGTTGATATTATTGGGGTTGTTGTGTATATAGACCATCTCAAAGAAACAGCGTTTGAAAGTTTTACGTTCGTTGATAAGTACGCATGCATTCTCAAAATCAGCTATCTGATTACTAGCATTACAATGTGAAACAATTACACAACTGTTCTTTCCTAACCTAATATCACTTCTATGGGAATTCTTCCTTTGAGGTTCCTTGAAAACTGATATTTACACATTTCTCCTTCCTTTTCTTCTATTCATTCAACTTTTTTTTGTTAGTTAACAAGATAAGGATAAGGTAAAGAAAATAAAACAATTTAATTCAATTCTTAATTTCAAATATTTATACATTTCTAAATCAGGCATCATTTCATAGCTTGGTCCGTGTTAAAAACATTATTAAAAACATACTCACAAAGAATGAAATTATTCCTATATTAACATTATTATATCCACATAATTCGGTGGAGAATGATCGCCATTAAATTTTGCCAGGTCTACTGACCCATTGATTGTAATAAGCTCGACGTACTGTTCTATAATGTGGTGTAGCTTCATCTTGTTGAACCCATATGTTTCCATTAATTTCTGCGGAGTTAACAGTATCAGGAAACAATTGTTTTAATCCAGACAGTTCATTCCCCTCAAAAATATTAACAATATATCTCATTTATTTTCGACATTCAATTTTGTTTTCACAGGTTTGGGAAGGTTTTTGTAAGTTCCAAATTGAACAGAATTTTTGTTTTATTCTACTCACCGTACACAGGTGAAGGTCAATATACTCATTGAATATTCTGCATACCTCAGAATGCGTTCTTGGTTTATCTCCAAGTCTAATTAATATTATGATCTCAATTCTTAGGGTCTCAGAAAAACTAACTTACAAAAAATTTAAATTAATGTTTAAAAATTTCTAAATAAATGTTTAATTGACTGGAGTGCTACTTGTTTGTATAAAATAAAGTTTGTTTTTTTTCTTGAGTATCCACATCTAAAATTCAAAACTTCCTACATTTCTATTGAGAACCCTTTTACACGGGTATCACACGCCACCGCTTTTCATTATAATTTTTAAGGGGTAGTTATTACACCTAGGGGTTTCAAGGGGCAGCTGAATAATCTAATTTAAAAAATGTAGTTTCATATGTAAAGAATGTTTCAAGGTTTTTCATCGACATTCATAATCACGTAGTAAATGAATTTATCCGTTACTTTAGGATCTCACTGTATATATGTTACTCAACTGCAATTAATAATAATAACATGTCAATCTATTATTAAACTTATAACCAGATATCTCGACATTAATAAAAAAGTCAATTCAAATGACACGTTCATTGTGATACAGTATAGATCATCTAAAGAGGCTAAGAAAAATTAAGGTTTTTTCCACAAGATACGTCACAAAACCTGACGCAGACAAATTAACCGCTGAAGTGCATGTCGTATTACTATTGTCATTGACTGAATAGGAATTCATTCGATCCAGTTAAGCAGCATTTAACAACCATCAGTTTGTGTTGTGAATGTATTTATCATCGAAGATACCTTCCCAAATGAAATTGATTTTTTTCGGGATATCATGATATTTCACGGTTTATTCGTTCAAGAAAAGTCATTGGTATATTTTGACAAAAAATCTATCACGGACTCGTTACAATGAAAGTAGTTGTATATTGTCTAGGTATTTTATAATAGATTTATCTACTAAGCTATAGGAACTGAACTTGAACTGATATCGAATTTTTGTATAAAAGTGATTAATTTATTCAAATATTTAGAGAAAACACTGTAAAATTAACCTTTTATAGAGAATATGTGCATTTAGTGGTTTTTAACGTCTATCCCTTTACTAGTTTTAGTCATTCCCAAGTCTCAACATAGTTGACAGTTGAAAGATCGGGTAAGTAAATTATTTTTTAGACTTTATTACCACTAAATTTGGTTTTTCAATATCATCACCTCGATCAGATCCATGGATGGTATGTAAAGCAACACCTCTCGGTGTATTGTACATATCCGCAAAATCGGCCCAACAAATAAATAGAATAGCAAAATAGTAAATAATATGCTTTTGATGAAAACAAATTTTTTCGTCATATTTATGACGTAACCATACATAAGCAACTGAATAATAAAACTTCTTTGATCAAAAGGTATTTGTAATTTTATACCATAATAAGCTAACTTCAAGAATGTGTAAGCTCGATAGGCTTATCATTCCAGAATATTTCAAAAGTTTTACTTAAACTTATCAAACCTTACGAATGTCTCTATAGATAAATTTTGTTGGAATGGCTATACAAAGCAACATATTCGTGAAATATTTTGAGGAAAACTTTGTCTTCCTTTTGAGGAAAAAACATAATGTATGGAGGCGTTACGTTGATGATATTATTGTATATGGGAACATACGCGTAGACGTTTTATACTCCCTTTTTTATACTCCATTAATACAAAACTTCCCAAAATTAAATTTACTCTTGAAATAGAGATTGGAAGTAAACTTCAATTTTTGGACGTGTTGGTTGAGTGATGAAACAACAGTTCAAGTACAAGTATTTACAGAAAACCAACACATACTAATAACTACTTGAATTTCTATTGAAGTCACTTTTTGGGTGTAAAAATGAGTCATTAAATTTTGTATTACAGAACAAAACCATCTAAAACAAAAATTTTTGTTAAACAAATACGTTTATTAAAGGAAGTTTTAGAACAAATAGCAAATCATGTACTAAAGAATAGTGGTATACAAAATGGAGTGAAACAAGATAAAGAGATTAATTAATAAATAACTCAGAAAAGGACAGTATAAGAAAGTGTCTTCATGCTGTGATATAATGAAGAACTTGGAACACCCTTTATAGCGATAGCGGTAACATGGCAACAAATTCTGTCAAACAAAGAACATCGAAAAGGAAACTTCAAAGTCTATTAATCTCAGATAATTCTGCGGGAGAGTTTTTCATTAACAAGACACCTAGTCCCCTAGTTTTCACAAATTGCCCTTGATTTTCAATTACATAACTTTTCTGTATTTTTCACACACCGTTGTGAGGTGTGTAAAACCAAAACTGAACAGCAAAAATGGAGTTTAACGCTTGATATCGTATATAGTGATCTTAAAAGTGTCACTAGGAAGTAAGTTTTATATAAAACTACCTGTTACTCGCAGTTTCACCCGCGTATGTTATTTTTAAAATTCTTTCGAAAAAGAAATAGCTTATGAAACATATGAGCTATCCTATATAACAATTACGTACCAATAAATTCACCAATCGCGAATATATTTCACCCAAACTGCAAGTGCCTATTGGTCATCCTATATAACTGTTTTATTAAACTTTTTTTGAACCACTATGTAAACTGTAACTCTACTTCACCCTATAGTGCAACCATCCTGTATATGCTGCTGTTTATTTGTCAATCAATATAACATTTTTTAAATATGTAACTATAACTGTACTCAACCCTATATTTCAGCTATGCAACTGCTTATGCAACAAAGCAAGCGAAAAGCTTAAAAATCCTTAATTCGGGAAGTGGACACAGACATTTGGAGTAGTAATGTCTAAACTCAGAAATCGTGTGAATCAACAACCTACAATAGCCGAGGAACTGGTACAAATAGTTAATACATTGTTCCCACAAGAGGAATACTGCGAGTATACACAGGAAACTTCCCACCTATCACGCAAGATGAACTGTTCAAAGCATGCAACAAGATAAATAAAGAGAAATCATCAGAAGAAGACAATATCCCAAATGTAGCATTAAAAACAGCGATTTTTGCAACCCCTGAAATATTTTGCGACATGTACAACTCATGCATACATGAACGAATTTTTCCAACGCGCTGAAAAATACAACAGCTAGTTTTAATGCTAAAAGCCAACAAGTCACTAATTGATCCCTCTTCATGTCACCCCCCTGTGTATGTTAGACACAGCTGGAAAAATATTGGAGAGGATAATCCACGACAGGGTTGAAACCGTAGTAGAAAGCTCGCTTGCAGGTAACCAATACGAGTTCAGAAAAGCTAGATCAACGACAGATGCAATTGAACGTGTTATTAAGACTGACAGAGCAGCAACGCAAGGTAAAAGATGGAAAGGGGGAGCCATGAAGTATTTCCTACTTGTCGCACTCGACATTAAAAACGCTTTCTATTCGGCAAGGTGGAAAGAGAATGATCAAGAGTTACCTAGGTGATAGAAGTTTCACATACGATACAGACAGTTGCTCCCGAGAGTACACGATTAAGGATGGCGTGCTTCAAGGCTCTGTTATTCGACCACTTTTGTGAAACATAATGTATGACTAACTGTTGAAGCTGAAACTTCCACCGGATGTCCAACTTACTGCGTTTGCGGATGACGTCATGATATCCATTACGGCCAAACACCACGAAGAGCTGCAACATAAATTTGATGTGGCTTATGATCATGAAACAGAGTGGATGGGGTCAGCTGGACTGAAACTGGCCGACCATAAAACAGAAGTACGACCCGCAAAACCTAGGGACCACCAAAGTCATAGTGGGATAATATTCAATCGTCTCTCAACCGTATATAAAATATTAAGAGGTGATGCTGATGACACCAGGCTAAATTTCAAGCAGCAAGTAGAGAACGCCACGTCAAAAGCGACGAAAACAGCAGCTGCATTAGTCAGACTTATGCCGAATATAGGTGGCCCAATTGAAGAAAGCAGGAAAAGCAGGATGCTGTTGGCGACAACAGTCACTTCAGCCCTTACATACGTGATGCCAATATGGGGTGAGGCACTCAAAATAAAGAAGTGTGCGAGACAGTAGGGATCGATATATCGACGAATCGCGTTGAGTCACGTGCGCTTTTCGTACAGTATCAGAGAACGCTGCGTGCATTATTTCCGGGATGCTAGCCCTAAACATACTTACAGAAGAGAGAAACCTCTTCAACAATAGGAGAATATCGATTAAAAACGGAAAGAGCTTCAAAAACTGCTAGACGGGAAAGCCTGTGAACTTGGCAGCAGATAAACTATTATCTAATGCAGATATTGACAGGGTACGGTTGCTTTAGGGCATCTATACCGCTTCAAACATGAAGACAATGACTGCTACTCTGCTCTGGGTGTGAGGTTCCGGAAAATGCCGATCACGTCATCCTGACGTGCCCCCGCTTCCATGAAGATCGACGAAAATTAGAAGAAGAACTGGGTGGCCCTCAGACTCCAGAGAGCCTATCACAAAATATACTGACAGATGAGCTTTGCTGGGAGGCAGTTTGAGAATTCTCAGCAAAAGTGATGAAGGCACTCCGCGTAGAGGAGCGGAAAAGAAAGAACGTGCAGTAACTGCTAGACGCTCACCCCCCCCCCTCCGTGAAGTAATGGCTTGCGGCGGTGCCCCGAGGGGAATGATTAGTCAGAGTGAAGGATAGGAACGGGGTTTTAGTGGGTGCAAGTCGCACACACGGGACTACTGCTTCTCTTCGGACGCATTATTAATTGTCTTATGGTGTATAAGGCATTTCCATTATCTCCCAAAAAAGTAATACTTACACATACTCCTATAATTAACATATATATTTTAAATTCTATTTTACTAGTCATTGGGGAAAAATAATTATAATAATTAAAAACAATTAAATATACGTATATAAAGTACAGCTAAACACGAATTAGAAATAAAGATATGTAAACACGGGTATTATTGTTTAAAAAAAGTAATTTATTTTGAGTGTTTAAATTATACCAGAAGAGCTAACCAGCTATCATAGTCCTTGGCTATATATATTTTTATTTTTTCTTTAACTGTTTCCTACTTAGTGTTTTGTATATTAATGGAATCGCATTTTATAATTTAATACAGTTATACAGTATACATTTCTGACATACAGTTTCATTCATTCGATCGGGTATGAGCAGCTGTTTATCATTTTGTTATATGGATGATTTGTTTCAATGAAGTTATTCCCTGTATCGCCTTTAACAATTCATTAGTGTAAAGACATCGCACGTTCAATGTTGCCTGTGTAATATAAATATTGTAACGAAATTTAACTAAGCCGGCCCTGGTTTCATTCCAGTACGACATCGATGGCGTTTAGGACAAAAAAATTGATCTCGAAATGGCTCGTCTGCTGTAGAATTGATAATGGATTGTACAAGAGTTTTCGATGCTGATTTTAAAAGGAGCAGTCCATTATCGCAGCAGTTAGTTAGTGCGACGAAGAGCCTATGTTGTATTACCTATATTTGTGATATTCGAATCAGCTGATGTGTATATTTTATGTAAATAAAAGTTTCTAGAAAGTGAGAGTAAACATTAGTTTTTAAATTTTAATTAAACCCGCGGAGTATGTAACAAATTTGGTGAACACAAGTGAAGGATCAAGTGAAGTTAAAATCGAAATTTGATTTATGGAAACCTAAAGTATGGAAAAAGAAAAAATGGACGAGACTACCAAAAAAATATTCAAACAGGTTACGGATGGACTAGAGGAAAGAATAGCTCAGATCCTGGAAAAATGTGACAAGAAGGAGAAACAACATCAAGAAGAAATTCAACAAAGGTTAGTAAAATATTTTGATGAAAAACGTAAAATAGAACTAGAAAATCTGGTCACTACGATGAAAAACGAACAGCAAAATTTAGTTTCCACGATGAAAAGTGAACAACAAAATTTAATTGAGGAATTATTCTCGAAATGTGTAGAAAAACAAAATCAAACTGAATTGACGAGACAAAATGAATTTAAAATATTAGAAGATAAAAGACAACTGCAATTTGAACAATTAATGCAAATAGTAGCGCAAGTTAATGAAACAGTTAATGAAAGAATACAAATAGTTGAGTCAGACATTAAACAGCTAAATCATGACATTAAGACCATAAAAAATACCGTGGATACTCTTGAAACAAAAGTAGATGACCTCGATTCCATCCAAAGCCAGGTAAAATTTGAAATCAGTTCAATTCAAGACACAGTTCAAGACCAAATCAGTTCTATTAAATGAATAGTACAAAGCGAAGTACAAGATAAAATCAGTGCCATCCAAAATAAAGTAGAATCAGAAATTTAAAAAATTCAACAGGACTTACAGCGAGGAAAATACCAGAACACCGTGTGTACCAAAGGTTCCGTTAGTAAACCACCCACATTTGATGGCATTTCATGTTGGCCCTGTCTAAATGGCAATTTGAAGCCGTGGCTGCAGCTATTGGATGGAATAACCAAGAAAAATCTACCTCTCTTGTAATTTCCTTAAGAGGTCCGGCCTTAGAACTCCTCCAAAGCATTCCAGTCGATGAACAAGGCAATTTCGAAAAGACCATCCTGGACAAAAGATACGACAACCAATCCCTGAGCCAAGTATACCAAGTGCAACTAAGCGGAAAAACGTAAAAATCCGGAGAGGACCTCCAAGAATTCGAAGCAGAAATTAGAAGGTTAGTACACTTGTCCTACCCAGACCTGCCAGAGGAAACGAAACTGCCTTGGTACCGGATATTGAGGACGATTTTATACTGGGTATGGACCTAAACAGTCAGCATGGATTTATGTTCGACCCGAGATATATGATGTTTTTCGGTTCCCAAATGAGGAATTTGTATTGACACGGCCAGTCAATAGTTCAGCTACCTCCATAAAAATCGTAGCAAAATCCTCAGCCAGAATTCCCGTTCGAACGGAACAGATTATTCATGGGCAGCTAGCAAGCAATCCTGAGAGCTGCGTTGGAATGGTGGACCCCGTACACTCAGCTCTTGACTACTTAATTGGACGGGCTATAGTTAAAACCTGACGAGATATACCAATTAGAGTCCTGAATTTGTCCAACAACGACATCAGACTTTCTAGTGGTCAAGAGATAGCTTGTTTCGAGCCAGTCGAGACTATCATCAATTGCGAAGAAAGATACCAGACATCTGTGAAGGAAACAGGGTTCAGTAAAGAGTGCCTACAACAGTTTGCTGACCATTTGACACACCTGACACCAGAGAAACAGAAGAAAGCCAGCAATTTATCACAAAGCACTGGCAAATTTTTTACAGTCAAGATGGAACCACCGGTCGCACCAACATCATTCAGCACCGAATAGATACCGGGAAGGCTCAACCCATCAGAATACCACCAAGGCGACTACCATTGTGGCAACAACAGGCAGTCGAGGAAAACATCGAGTCCATGTTACAAAATGGAGTTATTGAGGCATCCATCAGCCCATGGTCCGCTCCCGTCGTGCTAGTTAAAAAGAAGGATGGAACCACCCGATTTTGCGTGGATTACAGAAAGCTGAATGACGTCACTAAGAAAGACAGCTATCCACTACCCCGAATTGATGACACTCTGACCACACTAGCAGGCTCCCGTTGGATCTCCACACTAGACCTAAAGAGTAGATATTGGCAGGTTGGTCTACACGAAAACGACAGAGAGAAGACAGCGTTCTCCACTAGTAAAGGGCTGTTTCAGTTCACAGTCATGCCCTTTGGGTCATGTAATGCTCCCGCTACATTTGAGAGGCTAATGGAGTATGTACTGAGTGGGTTAACACGGAGGATGTGCGTAGTATACCTCGACGACATTCTGGTCATGGGTCAGAAGAAGTGTTCCTTGTTCCAAACAGAAGTAGAGTTTTTGGGCCACGTCCTTTCCGAGTCAGGAATCCTCACCAACGAGGACAAGATAGAAGCCATCCGTGATTGGCCAGTCCCAAGAGACAAGCATGAACTCCGAATCTTCTTGGGCCTCTGTTAAAGGATTTGCCGCCTTTGCCGCGCCTCTACATCGGCAGACCACTGAGAAAGACACCTTCCGTTGGAATCAGGATTGCGAAACATCATTCAGACGACTGAAGGCAGCACTATGTTCCAGCCCAATCCTAGCCTTTCCTACACAGACAGGCAAGTTCATTTTAGACACCGACGCCAGCAACACAGGTTTGGGGGCCGTCCTATTCCACGTGCAAGATGTTGAAGAGAGGGTGATCAAGTACTACAGCCGTGGATTCTCGAAACCGGAAACAAATTATTGCGTCACCAGAAAAGAACTTCTTGCAATAATAAAAGCGGTAGACCATTTCCACAAATACCGCTATGGTCGTCATTTCTTAATCCGAACAGATGATGCCGCCCTCAAATCGCTGCTGGACATAAAGACACCGGAAGGACAACAAGCCAGGTGGATGGAGAAATTACAGCAATACGATTTCAAGGTGGAACACCGTGTCGGCCGTTTGCACAATAATGCCGATGCCCTATCCAGAAGACCCTGTAGAGCAGAATGCGGACATTGTTTGAAGACGGAACAGCGAGAGGGTATCTCCATCAGACAGATCCGAGTGCAGGCCAATGAAGACTGAACAACGGAACAGTGCATCTAGGACCAAATGGCTGACCCAGACATCGAAATAATCTTGTCACTCAAAACGAGAGGGGTACCCAGGCCACAATGGGACGAGGTAGCTAGATACTCAGGCGTGCTGAAATCGTTATGGGTCCAATGGGACTCTCTAAGAGTAGAGAATGGAATGCTCAAGCGAGTTTGGGAAAGCACTGATAGCCGAGAAACCAAATCCCAACTAGTGTGACACCTGTGCAGCCAGTAAGGACCCGAAGACCCGGACCAAGGGCAGAATGCAGCAGTATAATGTGGGCGTCTCATTTGAGAGACTTGCCTTCGATGTCGCCTGTCCGTTTCCCGAGTCTGATAGGGGGAACAAATAGATTCTGGGCGCAATGGATTACTTCAGCAAATGGCATGAGGCATATGCGATACCCAACCAAGAGGCAACCACGGTAGCGACGGTGCTAGTAGAAGAACTATTCAGTAGGTTTGGCGTCCCGATGGAACTACATTCAGACCAGGGGCATAACTTCGAATCGAATGTATTCCAGAATGTCTGTACGATGTTGGGGATCAGGAAAACGAGAACAACACCATTGCACCCATTGACAGAATGGTAGAAAGATTCAACAGGACCTTTGAACAACAGCTATCCAAGGTCGTTAGGAATAACCCGCGTGATTGGGATGAGTAGATGTTGGTCACCAGTGACCGGATGAAGACACGATACGACCTCAAGGCCAATTCAGTCGGGTTCCAAGAGAAGGACAAAGTCTGGCTGTACAACCCTCAACGGAGCAAGGGTAAATCCCCAAAGCTTACACCCGCCTGGAATGGCTCATACGAGGTGATCAAAAGGCTTAACGAGGTCGTCTACCGGATCCGTCAAAACCCCAGGGCTAAGTTGAAGGTGGTCCATTTAGACTCGCTCCCAACCAGGGAAAGGATGTTTCTGACCGGGACGATCAGAATTAAAGGGGTGCGGTCTAACTAAAATTTACCTAAGCCGGCCCTGGTTTCATTCCATTACGACATCGATCGCTTTTAGGACAAAACAATTGATCTCGAAATGGCTCGGCAGCTATAGAATTGATAATGGATTGTACTAGAGTTTTCGATGCTGATTTTAAAAGGAGCAGCCCATTATCGCAGCAGTTAGTTAGTGCGGCGTAGAGCCTATGTTGTATTATATTTGTGATATTCGAATCAGCTGTTGTGTATATTTCATGTAAATAAAGGTTCTAGAAAGTGAGAGTAAACATAGTTTTTCAATTTTAATTGAACCCACTGAGTATATAACAATATGTTTGATACTTTGACAAATATTTTACCTAAAGATTATTGTAAGTGTGTAATTTTGACTTACCTATATTTTTGTAACTGTGTTTTATAGGCTGCACCCCAAACGAATATACCATACTTTATTATAGAATCGACTAGACTATTGTACACTATAAGTAAAACTTTTTTAATTAGAGGAAGTAGAATTTATAGGTAAGCTTTTTAACTCTTTGACAAGGTGTTCTATATGTGTTTCCCACTTCAAGTTTTCATGAATCGACATATCTAAATAGTTTATTGCTGATACTTATTTCACGCTTTCTAGGGCTCCATAAATTGTGAGAGGTGATGGAGCAGTGCCTGCTGCCTTTGTTGGGGTAAATCCTACATATTTTGTTTTTGATATGGTTAGATTCAGTTTTGCTTCATCCATTCAATTTTTAACATCTGGGATTTGCGCTTTATTCCAGGTTTCTTCCCATGTTGTCCCATTACATAATAGCACCATAACATCGCCATAAGAATGACACTACATCCTTCATAAGATAGCAAATTATTAACAAAAATTTAAAATAATGTAGGACTAAGACTGTGCCTTGTGGTCTTTCGGTTTTCACACATCTTTTATTGCTAATGTCATCTCCTATTCGTACTTGCGATCTTTCTGACAAGTACTTATTAAAAAGTTGCAGAATGGGTCCCCGTATACCAATCTTAATTTACAGATATAAAAGAATTTTTATCCACCCTATAAACTATAATTCCATTTATTCAACCCATTTCGTAACTAGAATAACTCAAGAACATAATTCAAATAACCTAACTGCTTACATAATAAATTTGTTTCTAAGATTTTTTTACTCACCTGTATACTTTACTACCATTATTTCAACCACATTGTTTCAGCAACGACATACAAGCTAAACATTTTCTTATCCACCCTATATAAATATAATTCCAATACAACCGTTTTTCAACCACCTGGTATATGCAACTATTTATGGTCCAGCCAATATAATTTTTTGAAGCACCCCGTATTCCTCCCCCTCATTTCAACCACATTTTATATATGCTACTGCTTATGGATAATTTTTTGATGATCTTTTAACCCAGTAATTCTACTCCGCTCTGTGTTTCACATACCCCATACATGGAACACCCTGTAAAATTACGCTTGATATATCAGTTGATTTTTTTCTAAATCGAAACATGTTAACTACATTGGCATATTCCGAATATTGAATAAAAGCTACAGCTAATGAAAGTATCTAATATTTGGTGGGTTCGGTAAAACAAATAGAGTAATTGTGTGTTACCCAACATCGTAGAAGTTTATTCGCTCTACCTACTGTTTCTGTCAATGTAGGGAGATAAAATGTATACCAGATTTTAAGTCAATCTAAAAAGGATTCAGCAAAATCAATTCAGTAGTTCTTACTTGACGCCCGAAAAAAACAACCAAACAAACAAACAGGCAACTGCAATTTTATAACAGTACAGATAACACAAGAACACCTACAACTGGTGGTCTCGACACAGGCACCTTGAAGACGAACATGAAGAACAGTTAAGTAATAATTTTATATTAATTCGTAAGAACTTAATCACTATTAAAAACCGAAACTAATTACTGTAAATAATAATTAAATAAATATTATCATATATGCTTCGATGGACAATCCAATTAGGCAATATTGCTAACCATATTTTTACAAATTATCGCCCTTGCGTGTTTGTTAACACCTTGTATACACGTGAATTCATCAAGTACGGAAAAATGATGAAATGGCGCCAGAAACGCATCACATTGAAAAAGACCTTATGATCCTCGAGTGCATCCTTTATGAAAAACAGGCTATTATAAATTGCCTGTCATCCAAGTCTAATCTCGACACAATAACGTTTTTGTGGCCGTGAAATTACATGAGAACAAGATTGCTCGTTGAAGGAAGTCGGCTCATATTTTTTCGATTCGACAAAAAATTGTTGAGCATAGTAGTCGGCAGCTACGTGCGAAAACAAGACAAATGATTTGTTTCGATTAGATGTTACAAAGTGCTTTTTGGTGCAGCATTATGACGGTTGAAAGTATCATTAATCTTAAACAGTCATCTACAAATATCGATTGGTTTTTCAACGAATTTACTCAAAATCAGCACATCCGTGTCATAAAGCTCCATGCTCATGTCCTCCCGTGTACTGAAGTTCTTACCAGTTGAAATGGACTTACCTGGCCAAAGGGCCCTTTATCTAAAAGAACACAACAAACGGAATTAATACTTACTAAATGACAAGTAAATGATTGAAATGTTTTAGGCTGTTGGTAAATCAGTCAATAGATGTTAAGGATATTAAATGAGAATAAGCCCTGAGCGATGAAACGAAGACATTAAAAGAAGAAATAAATGTATTAAATTTAGAATACGCATATTATACGAGTAAAAGGGAGTTACAAATATTAATAGGAGAGAATGAAAATATGTTGGTAGAATTAAATAATCTGAAGAATATAAAACAAGAACAAAAGAGGAGAAGTAATATAGTACAGGAGCTGAAGATAGAGACATAAGATAGGAATATGCTAAAAGAGAAAATGGAAAAGTTTATTGATTAAGATGTAGGAGTAAAGGCTCACATAAGAAAATCAAATACATTAGGTCCAAAACCGTGCCTCTGGTAAAAGTAGCCTATTACCATACTAAAATTCAAGTGATACAGAAAAATAATAAGTTAAGGAATAGACCAGGGAATAAAATACCCAAAGAAGGAAAAATTATGAAAAGGAAATTAGGCAGAAAGTAAAGCCAAAAAGGGCAAGTTGAAAATGTGTGAAATGGATGTTTAAAGTTGGTGGTAGGCGGGCAACTGTGGAGATGGAACATACATAAAAAATTGAAGGTATAGCATGATGTGCACATTTTTTTATAGATACGTACCGAAATATAGATCCTAACTAACTAATTAACATAAATATCGTTCATCCAAAAAATAATAAACATTTAAAAAAACCGACTGCTACCTGTAACTAAAAAACTAAAAATAATTATAACAAAATACAACTCTAGCAAATAAATAACAAAATCAATGTTGTTAGGTACCCAGGAAGTAAAAAATGTAAATATTAAAAGGTTCTCATTCTGTACAAATTAATTACCTACCAATCTAGTATATTTTTGAAGCCAGTGCCAAGCAAATCTAAGATCCTTCATTGCATACTTATCTACTAATTCATCAAACTTGATTGTTGCTTGGCACCGACTTCAAAAATATATTAGATTGGTAGGTAATTAATTTGTACAGAATGAGCATCTTTTAATATTTACATTTTTTACTTCCTGGGTAGGTACCTAACAACATTGAAAATGCTAGAGTTGTATTTTGTTATAATTATTTTTAGCTTTTTAGTTATAGGTAGAAGTCGTTTTTTTTACATGTTTTATTTTCAACTTTTTAGTTTTTTTGTTGAACTCATGTAGTTTTCATTCTTTATTTTTTATTTTGTATGTATAACCTTGATGGACAGAACCAAGTAACATCGAAAGCCTCAACATTACACAATGATACTTTCTCATTTAAATTGACAGGTAAATCTTTACGAACAAAATGTACTAGTACGCGTTGACTTAATAAGCCCAAAATATATTTATGCCTTATGGACTACGCCATGTAACTTTTTTTAACTTTTTTGACAACCCTGCATAACTAGATAATTCCACTCCAACCTATGTACCAACCCTCCTGTACATACGACTGCTCACGGACATAGTATATAACTCGTTGTGGGCTACCCCATAAATTATTTCATTTTTAACATTTTTTATTATCGTCCTTTGTAATATTAATTTCTCCACACTTTATGCAACTTCTTATGGGCTCTAAAAGAAATAATTTTTTAATCACACTGTATAAATATAATGCAACTCCAGCATATATTTTAACCATCCTGTATATGATTTGCTTATGTCCACATCATATAACAGTTTTTTAATAGCTCTACATAATTTTAATTTCACATTTTTTCCAACATTTTTATACCACCAAACGTCCAGTCCACCCTATATTCCAACCATCCTGTATATACGGTTGCCTACGGACCACTATCATTCTAGTCCGTCCTATATTTCAATCTTCAGATAAATGCAACTCCTTCTACCACTTTACTTTGTGATTTTGTTTGCTATAACTAAACACCCTGTCTATAAACGCATCAAATAGCACTTTAAAGTTTGACATGTGTTGTCCCTGAATTTTCTATTAGGCCGGGAGAATGTGGCAACCAAAAGCACCGTCTTCGCAAAATGGAATGCCTGGTATACAAAAAAAACGAGCTTGGTACTCATTAATTTAAGGAACCGAAAATACTATGCTTTACTACCTATATGCTTCAGATGTACATAGAAAATTTTCAAATTCGCAATTAAAACTTCCAGTGCCTAAAATTACCGCACTATTACGTTGGAAATAAAATATTTATGAGGAAATGTCCGTTATGTCATTTCGATGAAATTTTTGATTAGAATTTTGGAATTTTCAGCTATTTTCTGCAAAACTGCAAGTTGCACGTCGCAGAAAAGTATATGAGATCACCTAAAGATCTTCCTTAATAGATTAAACGTTAAAAAACTATACACATCTATAAGGAGTTATCGAAAAATCGACTAAAATATTAGGGATATTGGTCGATTTCCATGCACGCATGTGTTCATTCACAAATTTTATCACTTTATTAATAGAATTCTTTTCCAAAATTTGAAGTTTCACCAATCCAGATATATACTCTATTAAACAAGACCACAGGAGAAGAAATTAGGTAACATACATACAAAAAAAAAGCGAAAAAAATATACGCGACGAATTGATAACCTCCTCCTTTTTGGAAGTCGGTTAATAAACAAAGGAATATTAGGATAGTTACATTGAATGTTAGAGTTACATTAATGAAAGAGGCCTTGAAGCATTTAATTGATGAAATCAGAAGGTAGAAGATTGAGATACTGGCAATATAAGAAATTAAACAAATGAGTATTTTAAAGAGGTAGAAGACCAGATATGTTTTTAACAGTGGAAATGAAAGAAGGATGCAGATCGAGAAAGACATGAAGACATGAAGACAGCTGCAGAAAAACCCCTGCAGGGAAACCCCTAAAAGAAGCAGAAAACATGTGGTTTGATGAGAAATTAAAAAATATTGGAAAGAGGGAACAAGGTACGTCTGAATTTTATGGAAGAAAATAGTGAAAAAAACAAAGCTTTATACCACCGCATGAGAAGGGAAGCCAAAACCTGATTCAGGAAGAAACACACTTGAACGAACTTTAAGAGGCTATGTACGAACTAAATAAAGGGTTTTTAAGGATTAAAGAAAGGTAATAGTGAAAGACAACACCTTTTTCTAAACACTCAAGAACGAACATTAAAAAGGGACAGAAAGAAAACTAGACAGATTTGCTCAATTTTCTTACAGCTGTTAATGTGACTAAGCCAGATAATAGTTGGAGTAGGCATGTTGCAGGAGTGGAAAGTTTAATTGCAAATTTCTTAATAAAGGAACCCACCAACAACGAGGTTGGCCATATTAATCCATTTAAGGTTACTTTTCGGTTTTCTTTGATAACATGACAGCTTGAATCTTGGGTAAGACACCACCCTGTGCAATTGTTACACCAGACAACAATTTATTCAATTCTTCGTCGTTTCTGATGGCGAGTTGTAAATGTTTCGGAATAATACGGGTCTTCACGTGCAGCATTACCGGCCAACTCCAAAACTTCAGCAGCCAAATATTCAATAACAGCTGCTAAATATGCTGGTGCACCGGCACCGACTGGTTCGGCATAATTTCCTTTCCTTAATAAACGATGATTACGGCCTTGTACTAAGCATTTAAAGGACAAAAAAGTACCTGTGAAAATAACCTAACAGCAGAAATGCTAAGATGCGCTGGAGCAGCGGTTATTTTGAAAGGGTTGGAAAATAATAGAAAGTATCTGGAGATACGTAAGGTTTGAATTGTTTTTCTTGAAGATGGTACACCGCATAAGACTAAAAAAGTTTTGTTAACACATTTTTACTTCTTAGTTAATTATACGAGGTGTTTAAAATAGCAAAAGGCGTAGTTTTAGCAGTTTTTGTGACTTCTCAGTAACAGAATAAAAATTTACAGTATCAAAATTAAATGTGTTGTATCCCCATTATAAAATCTACTAAATGAGATTCTGATCAATAGAATAGGTTCATTAATAAGGGGGTTTATGGAAAAAAGAGTCATTTTCCTATCATTCGTAGCTATTGTTTTAAAAAATTTAGAGCGATAGGCAAAAAGTTTCACTTGCCTATCCAAAATAACTATTGAAAATTCCAACTTCATGGCTTCGAAGGTTTTCTCACAAATATTGATATTTACAAGGCTACCATTCTGTATTTAAATATTCTTTATAATTCTGAAAGGAACTTGGTAATTACCAAATCCTGCCACACAACTTCGAGGTACATTACCTGGATCATTATGGTTAATAAATTGCGACATCCGTTATGAAATATAGAGTTAATAAGTCGACTCCTCGGAAAAGAAAGTGTATCTGCGGATCGCGAGGACAGGTCTGGAGTGAGCGCTAGATATGTCAACATGCGGATCGTTGGTGCCTCTGCCATCCAAAGAGCTACAGCCCAAAAACAAAAACAAACCAGCACAGTAACATTCACAGCAACTAGTACCCACATGAACATAGTCGAACTAGAATGATGTGTTCGACCTTAGACAGTGTGGCGCAGGGTCAGCAGCCTGAACTCATGAACAGGAGATTCTGATCCAAAAAATTCGACACGCCTATATCTAGCATCTAAAACTGCTGAACACTATCAATCACTGGCATAAGTGAATTTAAGAAAAAAAGTGAAGAACTAATAATAGTAGAAAGAGGGGCAACCCCTAAACCACAACAGACCCTCACTTCAAGGAATTAGCGGAATAGGATTCCTCGCCCATAGAGATAAACCAATAAAATCGTGGGATCGCTTCGCTAGGTTAACATTGTCCATTTTGGACGAAGAAATCGAATAACTCTAACGAGATCGAAATGGTATTAGATGCAATCAGTAACGACTTTCACGGCAAAGTGGGAAAAATACAAAATTAGGAAATATCAGTTGATCACTTAGGGTTTGATATTGTTATAACATTTCATATTTTAATCATATAAAATTATTCATTGTTGTAAAAATTTCTTACCTAATAAACAGCTGGCGAAAAAAGAATATCACATTCATTAGAGGCTTCGAAAACATCAAAGTGTTACGAATAGTGCAACGGCGAATGCTTTAAGAATATTTCCGAGGAAGCAATGGAAATAGTAACAAGTCGAGTACCGCAGCAAGAGATGGACATCTTTTGTCGTTTATTTTATTGAGTGAAAGCAGTACATTTACGTAGTACAGTAAATTAGTGATGAATTATTGTCTGTCAGGAATTTTACAGAAATATAATATATACTATATATAAGTACTTTATTTCACAATTCCTTGAAAATGAAAATGTGACAAACCAAGATTGTACCCTTGGAGAAATATAAAATACAGTAGAAACAAGTATAATGATATGAGATGTGCAAAGTACTCTACCATAAGCAATGAAATCCCTAAAAGTAATATTGCCTAGGTTGATATTTACAAAAGAACTGTACACTAGGGAAGGTTTCCAAGAAGTTTTATGGTAGAGCAAATTTACAAACAGGAACTTTGATTACCGAGTGATTAATAGAAAGAAACGTTATAACGAGTAGCAAACTTTCAGCAAACTATTGGTGTAAACGAATTTGAATTAGCAGTTATTGTATAATTTCAACAAAATGGGGCTCCACCCCATAGCGCAAAAACAGTGACTGCCCATTTGTGTCATTTATTTGCCAATGAAAGGATTGGCAATAATTGCGAGATTTAATGGCTAGATACGTTCTCTTGATCTTACTCCTATAACTTTTTTTCTTTGGGACTCCACAAAAAAACAATTTTGTTCTTAACTTAACATAAATTATGCTTGCAATTGTTCACACCACAAATTGTTATAAAAATGTATTCGAATTTAGCAGGTTGGTACTGATATTTTTACTGCTTAGTTTTAGTTTGGTACTAAGTACTTTTGAAATTGCAGTATTAATGACTTTCCGTGATTCTGTTTCGTTCCGAAAAGTACCTTTTTGTTTCGTTAAATGTCTTATAAGAAATTAAGGTATAACTAAATTGTAACAGAAAAATACAGATCGGATTTAAATAATTAACTGGATAGTCTTCTTCTTCCGGTGCCATCTCCCTATCGGAGGTTAACGATCACCATGGCGAAGGCTTCTCGATCTTCAGCCGTTCTTATCAGTTCTTCAAAATTCAGTCCCGTCCAGGCTCTTATGTTTCGGAGCCACGACAATCTTTTTCTTCCAATTGAACGTTTTCCCTCAATCTGGATAGTGGTCTTAAACAAATGAAATGTAGCAGTGAGGGTGTGACGTATTGATATTTTGTATTTGATTCAGTTATTTCAAAATAGAGAGAAAACGACTTTCTTAGTTGTCGCTGTATACTTTGAACATGGTAATTTTTAAATGCCTCAGTGAGCTCTAACATTTGCTACTATTAACCCTTCTTATATCAGACACACTGTATATCCATCAATAACTAATGTTAAGACAGCAGGTATACTTTATGACCACTAATTTTTTATACGAAGTTCTAATTCATTTACACCGTTGAAACTATTGAAACTCTAATGATAGGAACATATAAAACTAGCCAATTCAAACGTCGCATGTGTAAATATTATATTTCATTTGCAGTTTTAATCAATCCTTATTTATACTCACTACGGTATCCATGAAAAATAAAAAACTAAATACCATCGCTCGCTCATTTTTGCTTTAGTGTCAATATACTTGAACAAAATTACACGCCAGAATCACTGAATATTTTTTCAAGTAACACTTAATAATTGAATCGAGTCGAGCCAATTTTGTCAAATCATTAAAGGAAAATTTTTGTTTTGCACGGCTTTTGCTCCGGTAATTATCTCGTTGAAGAAATACAACAGCGATGCACTTCACTATTTAACAAAAAAACTATAACAAAATTGTTAAGTGATCGGTAAGAATTACTTTGAAGTTCAATCTTATTTCTTACTGGAGTCCAAATCAAAAAAGTGCGACGATGAATTGTCAAAACCAAAACCCCAAAAGGGTACTGTACTGCACAATACTTGTCCGCATGCATCCTGTCATACTTTTGAAATAGAAATTCCACACGAAATGTTGAACAAAAGATTGTTGACGGCTCACTTGGTACCCACAGCGGAACAAAGAATGTCACGTTAATTTACGAACTTTATAAATAAAAACCAATAAAGATAATATGAGATACTCATCAAGACCTTTTTCAAGCACAGAAGGCAGTAGCGGATCACTAAAGAATAAGCATTAGCTCGATTTAAAAGTATGACTTAACGTAAAATATAAATTCATAGTAAACGAATATAACATAGAGCAGAAAATTTAATTAAAAAAAAATGTTACACGATGAATTTAGTCTAAGAAACGTGACTAACATCAGAAATACACATTCAGATTACGGCATACACAACCGTATCAGGTTCCAGAATTTGATACCCGATTCTGGAATACAATTAGAACCGGAGAAACCGGTTCCCCGATTCCGGACGAAATATTTTTTTACGATTCTAAGGAATTCATAGAGACTTTGACGGGGTAAGTAAAATTATGACAAGGAATATGAAATAAAAAAAATACTTCATTTACTAAATGGTATTACGTACTTGGCTTTATATTTTTCTGTTGTTAATTAATAGAACTTATTAGTAAATTCAAATCAAATATTCTTTTCTGTTACAAACTACGAAATACTTATGAAATCTAAAAAATTAGACACAACACAAATCAAGTTAAAGACGTCTTATATATTAATCAACAACATCTTTCTTACTATGAAGAAAAAATGTTTCAATGTTTTAGTATTATGTAAAAATCTTTTTCTAGGTAATATGACCTTAAATAACTAAAAATACCTAAAGTACGGTCACTCAGTGAGCTGCGTAGACGATTGCATATGTAACCAGCTGAGGAGAATATTCGTTCGGGTTCCAGGTTAGCTAGCGGTATTACTTTCAAGTAATTGTATGCCAACAAAAAATTAGCACGACTACCACCATTTCCGAAAAGTATCATTTCTATTTTCAACGTCGTCAAATAATTTCGCTGCCTGGTTTCGCCTTGTGCGGCTGTAGCTTTAAATATTTAGATAACTAGTTCTTCTCTCTTTGTCAGTGGTAGGGTTTTGGTTGGTATGAGAACGACTTCGACTTCTCTTCGTTGCTGAATTTCGTAGTTTATGTTTTCATTATTTGACATAGGCTATAAATACCCCTACACATTTCATCAGAAATAGGTATGGGAGATACACATAAATCGTTGTTTTCCAAATCAGCAAAGTATTGATCTGGGTTCGTTTAGTATTGAAGTGTAGCTGCTTCATTAAGTCGTAGCTCTGAGTAACTTTATTTTTAAACATTTTCAATTTCACCTATACTAATATAAAATTGTAGTTGTCTGTTTGTTTGTTTGTTCGGGCATCACGTAAAAACTGTTGAACATATATTGCTGAATCTTTTTTTGTTACAAAGCATATAGTTTGACTTAAAATCTGGTAAACATTTTATCTCCCTACATTGACAGAAACAGTAGACATAGCGAAAAAATTTCTAAAATGTTGAGTAACACACAATTATTTTATTGGTTCCACCGCATGCACGAAATATTCGATACTTGCATTAGCTTAGCTTTTATTCAAAATTTTGAATATGTCAATGTACGTAAAAAATCAACTGAAATATCAAGCGTAATTTTACAGGATGTTCGATATTTAGGATAGGTGTAGATAGCGGAGTAGAATTACATGGGTTTAAGAAATCTTTAAATAACTTATATTGGTTTGCCTATAAGCAGCGGCATATATATAATGTGGTTGAAATAAGGGTAGAGTGAAATTAGTTATAATGGGTGGCCATAAATAGTTGTATATTCCAGGTGTTTGAAAAAAGTGTTACATTGTTTGCCTCGTAAGTAATTGCATATACGATGTATTTGAAACCAGGGTAGGATAGAACTATAATTATAAAAAAATCTTAGACAAAATACGTTATGTAAGCAGTTAGGATATTTGGATTATGTACTTGAGTTATTATAGTTAAGAGGTGGATTGAAAAAAGTTAACAATAAGTTGTTTATACAGGGTGGTCGAAATATAAGATGGAGTGGAATTATAGTTTATAGAGTGGTTAATAAATTATTGCATATCTACTAGTAGTTGCATATGTAGGATGATTAAAATATGTAGCGGAGTCTAATTACAGTTATACAAGTGCTTTTAAAAAATATTATAAAGAAATGTTATGATATACAAGCTGTTCCATGTATAGGATGGTTGAAATATAAGATGGAGTAGAATTATAAGTTAGAGGGTGCTACAAAAATGTTATATTGGGTGC
This sequence comes from Octodonta nipae, assembly GCA_034190945.1. NCBI lineage: Eukaryota > Metazoa > Arthropoda > Insecta > Coleoptera > Chrysomelidae > Octodonta > Octodonta nipae. The sequence continues at coordinate 85,447,610 of CM067221.1, read as the reverse complement.
CCCTTAACTACTTTCATATATAAGGTCGTTGAAATAAAGACGGAGTATAATTGTAATTATTCAGGGTGGTTAAAAAATTTTTAGAAAAAAAATTGTTATGTAGGGTAGAAGTACCTGAAGTATGGGGCGAAGCAAACTTAAGTTACACAGTGTCATTCAAACAAGATTAGACAAAGTTACATATGAAGGGTGGTTTAATTATAATGGCGGGTGACACTGACTCATGTGAATCGTGCGTTAATAATTTCAACCAAGTTTCATCTTGGGTATTTAGCCATTAAGGAATCATGGCAAAAGATCTTAGAGGAAAATACCAACGTCTTCTGGTTTTATGACGGATGTAAAGTGAGGTGCAAAGAGTTTGTGGACGAAGGCACCAAGCCTAAATCTAAAGTTGAAACTTTGTTGGCAAAAGAAATTGAGTACCTAAAGGGAGAAATCTTACTGAAAGACCAGCTCTTAGCTGCGAAAAATTACTCGAGCAACTTGCAAAAAGGTCTTATTAGTAACTATAAAGAAAAAATTGCTACTTGCGTGTGTAACAATATCAAAAATGGCCAAGGGCAAAAAGTAGCAAAGACGTATGCGACAACAGTTGTCACCAATCCTGAGCCATCAACCTCAAAAAACCAAACGTCAACAGAAATTCCGACACTACCTATAACAAAAAATCAAAAATGGGGGCCCAAATTGTCGTGTTACAAAGAGTAGTGTAAATAGTGCTATTTTTCAACCCAGTTAGCTGCAGGTCATGAAAGAAATCGAAAAGCTTGAACATTTTTTTTGTTAAGCCCCGAAATCGAAGTAGAAGATCATGGAAATTCTTGGTTGCAATACACGAAACCAACAAAAATATAGAGTGGGTGCCTCTGAGTCGTTACATGTGTCTCGATTAAAACCAAATTCCAAGCCAGATAATATGCAAAAACGTCCCAGAAGTTACCTGTGAGCCACATCAGTCTAAGCATCAGTAAAGACAAATATATGGAACGAAAATCTAGCTACTGCTTGGCAAAAAGAGATATGACCCAGTGGTGCACTCATTTCACATTTCTTTGCAAAGAAGAGGGCGCCAACTAAGGTATTGGGTCCTCAACAGTTATTATGAATAAATGTCTCATATACACCCCAACAGTAAATACTTCCATCCCTGCTGGTGCGCGACACTTACTGTGTACTATCAGAATGTTCGCGGGCTAAGAAGCAAAACCGAGAGTGGGTGTGCTATCTGAAGAGTATGATGTAATAGCTCTGATAGAGACCTGGCTATGTGAAGGTATCTATAATCCCGAGCTATTTGATGAAAGGTATGCGGTCATAAGGAGAGACAGGAAACTCAAGATCTTACCAGAGGGAGTGGTATCCTTTTTTGCAATTAAAAAAGAAATCTCTTACAAGGTAATTAACATAAACTGTGATAATGAAGCTATCTTAATTCAAACCAAACTATTAAGATCTTTTTTATATTTATGTATTGTTTATATTAGACCTAATAGTAGTACTGATTATCTGGAAAATTTTCTGTATATATTTGAGAATATTCTATCCACCCTAGATTATAAGATTTTAATATTATGTGATTTTAATCTACCTAACTTTCAATTATGTTCAGATCATAAACGTCTTGTGATGCAGCAATTCTTGAACGTATATGAATTGCAACGGCCGAACTCAGTTAAAAATTTTTAGAACAGGTTAAAAGTCAGACAGTCCTCTTCTCGATGAGGATGCTTATCATCCAGTGCTAAATATGTCGTTATCATTGCAGAGAGAGCAAATTTTCCAAAAAAGTACAAATAGAATTTCGTCATAGGCAATTTTCTCTTATTATTCAATTTTTTAAGCGATTGTGACTGGTCAGACGTCTTGGCATGTAATAATGTTAATAAAAGTGTAAATGTCTTTTACTCAAACATGTACAGATGTTTGGACGCATCAATCCCTAAGTACATAGTGAGAAATGCGTCGAAGGCTAGAAAATATCCTCCCTGGTTCACATTCAATTTTGTACAAATGTAAGGTAAGATAATTCATCAAAAGTTAATGAGTACAGGGTATTGAGGTGTAATGTTAAAAAACAGACAAGAATAGATTTTGTAAATTATAAAAAAATAATATCAATAGGGAACCCAGTACCTACTGGTCATTCATTCGAGCAAAATCACATGATGGTAGTGTGCCACAGAGAATGACTTCGAATAACGTTACCTGGACCGATGAACCAAAAACGCTCGACCAGCATGCTCGTTATTGTTGGGGGGTTTATAGTTTTCCTGAAATAGCTGATGATAACATTCTTTCCAGCATAAAAAGTTTGAAGCCCAAATTGTAATTGTTATAAGAATAACGACGTATTTCAAGACTTGTCGATATTTTTCGGGTTAGAAGAAGCAACTAGGTTGACAGGGGTAATTATTGATGTACCATTTTGAGTAATTAATTGCTATATAAATCTGGCACAAGATACATCCCCATATATTTTTTAGATCAGGAGTTATGGGTAATGTACTATAACCCAAAGTTTGTCAGATGGCGTAAGAAGAAAATTTATTTTTTGCTTAGTTGAAAAGCAATTAATTAGTAATCACAAGAACAATCCCGATATCTTTATTGGATCCAAAGTTATGGGTATGGTTATTGTAGCAGAAGTTTTATGCCACATTAACCAAGGTTTTTCTGAAGGCATAAGAGCAATAAATTTACTTTGTGCGTAGTTAAGAGCTATAAATTTACTTTTTGCCTACCTAAGAGCAATTAATTAGCAATTAATTCTGGCACAAGAAACATCCCGATATCTTTATTAGATCCGGAATTATCGGTATGGCTAATGTAGCATAAGTATTATGCCACATTAGCTAAGGTTTCTCGGAAAAGGTTGGAGCAATAAATTTTCTTTTTGGGTTATTAAATAGCAATTAATAACAGGCTAGGTCCGAATTTGGCCTGATGAAGTGAATGATGTGGCATAATAGACAATTGTATTTCTGGTTTTTGAAAAAAGTGAATTAATTTTTTAGTTTAATAGTTTAAATTCATATTCAAAATTTTCGTAAAAGTTAAGAAGTTGTTTCTGTTGAAGAGATGTGACGTTACGTATTACAAATTTAAAGTTATTGTAAATATTAGTGATTGAAAAAATTCGTCATTTGATTGGGTAGGAAAATATGAGAGGCGATTTTTAGTCGTGAAATTTAAAAGAAAAGTATTACTTTAAGATTCCAAATTTTAACTCTCTGACTCAGTGCCAGGTGAAGTGTCATCATCCTGTAAAAAGTCTTGGTCAAATAATTTTCGAAGTGATTAAAGATTTGTTCATGAATAGTGTGTTGATTTGTCATTACTGTTAAATCCATATTTTGAAGAATATGGTCAAGTTTATATAAAGGTTTTACTTGTCTATCTGTTAATTTTCTGTAACCTGTAGTTTGTGATTGATTGTCATTCCCCTTCTCATTCATCTTCTAAATTAAGGTTGCTTTTTGTTTTTGCACATTATCGGACGAAATTTGTTATAAAGTTTTCATGGTTCCTTTATTTTTGTAAAGTTCGTGATTAACAACTTGGGCTTGGGGATGGATTTCAATTGGTTGTTTTAACTTTAGATTTTAGTTAAATTCTTGAATATAGTGGAAAATTGGGGGAGTTTTTCGTTCGGATTCATTAAAGTAAATTTCTACTCGTGATTTGGAGTCTACATTGGTGTTTTTCTTACCTTTCTTTTAGACACTTTTACAGTCATATTCTTCCAAACGTATTCTCCAACTTACTAAACGTGAATTGGGTTCTTTTGAACAAAAATATAGCAACGAAATATTTTGGTGCCGTAGACAATGGCTAATAATTCCTTTTCAATTGTTGAATAGTCAATCATTAAAGGTTTTGGATGGGTAAGCAATGGGTGGGTCACTACCAATATGGCCTTGACTTGAATATTTTTTTCAAAACTCTAAATATTGGAAAATTGTATAGTTTGTTAGAAGTGATTTACATTCTTCTTAATTTTAACTTTTTTAAAACAAGTTGTAAATGATTTTGTAGTATTAGCGAAGTTTTTGATCAACTTCCTATAATAGACTAAAAGTCCTACCATTAGTTTGATTTCTTTAGTTGCTTTAATTGTATCGGGGTTAGTTTTAATACCGTTAGGAGTGATTGAAAGTCCGATGAAAGGAACTTCTTTGAACAAGAATTCTGATTTGTCCAGTTGAATTTTTAATTTGTATTCTCTAAGTCTTTGGAATTTTTTTTCAAATTAACAATATGTTTTTGAAGTAAGGAGAAAAAGCATACACAAAACATAATATTTTGTAAACCTTTTATGACATTGTTCATGACTCTCTGGAATGTTGCGGGGGATTTTATTAAACCAAATGGCATACGGAGATACTCGCAATGACTGTTTGGTGAAAGCAACTCGCTAAGTCTTAAGTGGTAAAATATTGTCATTTGCCAAGTTTATCAAGAATATTCGTCATTTTTTAATAATGGATGCATCTACTATTTCGGAACTACACAGATCGGGACGAGCATGGAGAATTAATTGTCCGAATAATTTGATTATTGAGCATTTCTTTCTTAATTTCTGGTTTATGGATAAAAACATAACAGAAGTTTTTATCTTGTGTTTTAGTTAGTTAGTAAAACTCAGCTTCATTAGTTTTGAAAATATCAGGAAATCAATGACAATTTTTCTAATTGATATTTTTGGAATATTTTGTTTTTCGTTGGGAAATATTGTTGCATGAAAAAATTAGAAATGGTTTTTGTTCAAAAGTATATATAATTTTATTTCTTGGAGAGCATCGGTGTTGTTTTGAATTTCCATATTGGCATAACTATTTAATGCGGTTGAGATACCCCCCTGGGATAAAACAATTACATATTTTAATTTTATTTATATTAATTTTGCCATTTCCTATTTTTAGTAGAACTTTAAAGGTTTCAATCATATGAAGTTCTAATCCGACAAAGAATAAAAGTTTGTTTTTGTTTCATAATGGTCTAGATTAATTTTGGAAGTTGGAGTTTCCAAATTGACATTTCTTATATCAATTTGAATATCCAGGTCTCTCATTGTTTCATAGCCTATAATGCCATCAAAAACTTGTGAAATTTAACTAAATAGAATTATATATATATATATATATATATATATATATATATATATATATATATATATATATATATATTATATTCACTTTGATTCAATTCACTTTTAAAAAAAATTATTTATTAAGAAACATACAATATTAAAAGTGAACAATTAAAATAGTTAAAGTACTTGAATAACTTAATGCTATAAATGATATTATTTGAATGACAACACGAGAACGTTTCCAGTTGCTTTTATAACATTAACAAAAGTGCTGATGCAAGTCAGCGTTTTTACTGGTTAAACGGACTCGTGTAGGTTTCCGGGAAGTTGTTTGCATATAGTTCAAGATGTAATTTGATATCCCTGAGAAGTCACGTACGCTTTAAATTCCGTTGACTTCTCGACTGTGTGAATTAAGTGCTGATATATTTTGCATATAACAACTCCCCTTACATATCAAAAGTTGATGCTATAACATCAACTTTTAGGAACAGAAACATAAAATAATATAAAATGATGTTTGAATGGTATGAATAATAAGTAATAAGTGTATAAAATATGAATAAAATAAAGTAATAGGTAAAATCAAATTGATATTTGTAAAATAAAATCAAAATATGTTAAAATAAATGAGCAATAAAATAATACGAGTAATAATTAAATGCTTAACCTAAACATATCAAAATAAAATATAAAGTAAAAGGAAATGTGAATAAAAATAATGTGTAGAAAAATAAAAAAGTTAATGATATAAATTAATATTAAAAATGGTGTTTTTAGAGAACATAAAGGGTATACCTAAACTTGCGTCTCTAACCTTTGTTCTGTTTTCAAAACAGGCCTAAGCTTGGGGAAGAATTTGAGCCTTGGCTGAGGCACTGAAGTCTGGTCAGGATTGCAGTCCTTTGGAGGTTTTACCATCCTCTTTTTGACAGCTTGGAAGGTGATGAGTGCTGCTATGATCATGAGAGCAGCTATGGTTGTATAGGTAAACCAAGAGATATTTTTGGTTACAAACGGCTGGTTTATGAGACCATCGAGGTCTCTGGAATATTGTTCCAATTTGTGATTTGCTACGTCTAATTCTTCTACGTTAAGCGTGTTCAGGGGCTGAAGTTCAGGAATTATAATTTTTTCTGGCACTGCGTCGCAACAGTTGAACGGCACTGTTACTGGTTGGAAGGTTTCTAGAACATCGGTTTGTTTACCAGATTCGGCTTGAACTTTTGTAATTCCTATAAACGCACTACACTCTGATTGAAGAGTCAATATGGAGTTGAGGGAGATTGTAAGAGTTTTTGGGTTTGTTTGAGCGCAATTCACTGTAACACTTATGGGTTCAGAAGTAATTATGAGCCATGTATTGGGTTCTAGTTTTTGAACGTTGTATCCTTGAGTGAATATTAGTGAGCTTTTACAGTTGTCGGGTACCTTCTGGACATTCTTTAGAAGTTGAGCTTCACATAACGCGTTTGTGTCAATAGGATATGCGTAAAGTTCAGAGCACAGTTTCTTACGAGTGGATAACGGTTTACACGCACTTAAGTCTTTGATCGGAATAAACATTAAAGAATCATCATTCTTTGCAAGATATTTTTGAGTGAAGGATAGCATATGATGTAAACCTGTTCTTTCATCGTATATAGGGATAGGATATAAATGAAAGACTGTGTAAGGATGTTGTTCGACTAAAGGGATTCTTAACACAAATATAAGATCGGTATATGTTTGAAATGCCTCTAGTTCAATAATTTCCAGATATTGTGCGATGCTCGAGTACTTTACATCCAATGGAAGGTTACTTTTGACTAAATTTTGCGATACTTCCTGTAATGAGGTAATAAGATGTTCTGGTGTTAAAATTGAAGAGTGAATTATTTTCAGACGCGCGAATGTGATAGAATTTAAAACATCATTTAAATTATCTTCTAAGTAGAGATAATTCTCCATAAGTTTTTCACACATTTCAAGTAGTGCGAGTTTTGATTCGACGTAGGCGACCTTATCATTAATTTTTCTGATAGTGCTTTCCAGCTTTATCATGTTATCGTTAAATAGTTTCTCGTCAATTCTAAGATTTTGGATAGTTTCGTTGAAGTTTTTAATTACGGATGTGGTGACACTTATTTGGTTTTTTTGTAAGTTCTCAATTTGAAGTTGGCCTTGATTTAAGCGGTTTATGCTTTCGGTAAAGTATTTTCCGTCGGCGGCGTCTAAATTGCCGGTGATTGCCTTAAAAAGGGTACCTGCCCCATCAAGTATTCCTCGTTTGTGTCTTTTAGTGTCCATGTGAATGTCAGTAAATTTCTGTTTGATTGAGTTAGAAATTTGATTGAGAAGGTTAATGTGGGTTTGTACGTCTGCGCGAAAGTAGTTCATAGCAAAAGAATTGAAGTTAACAGTTTTTACAAGAGTTTGTAATATTCTGTTATTTGTTGTAAATACTTGTTCTAGTGTAGAAATGTTTCTGTGTACTAAAAGTGTCCATTTATCATTGGATACAGTTATTTCTGCTTCGTTATGGAAGTAGATACCTAAAGTATTGTTTATTGGTTGTATTTGAAATTGGGGTACTGCTGACCCGAACAGCAGGCAAAACCTGAAAACAGAAATTAACTTTCTGAGAACGGTTTCATTCGGTCGAAATTAACTTTTGATTTTGGTTAGTTTTAGGGTTTAGTACTGTTGCGGAGTTTCTGTGGATCTCCAGGATTTCGAAAGGACCATTGAATTTATTTTGGAGTTTGTCCTTGATCTGGGATTCTTTAATATAGACTTTATCGCCTATTTGATAGTTAGGGAGATTTTCAGAAACGTGTTCATCAAATCTGACTTTCGCTTTATGCTTTTGGATTTCCGTTCTTTCGCGAGCAATTTTATAATAGTGAGAGATACGATTATTGAGATCTCTGATGTACTTAGTTATCAGGGCTTGTTGGTTGTAGAGAGTTTCTGGAGTTCTACTCGAAGTATGTCCATAAACAAGTTCGTAAGGGGTGAATCCATGAGTTTTGTTTACAGAATTGTTATATGCAATGATTGCATAAGGGAGGATGTTAAAAGGGTGTTCGTCAGGATTTTCTAGTTTATGGATTCTAATCATCTCTAATAGGGTCGAGTGGAATCGTTCTAATGAACCATTTGACTGGGGATGTCCCACACTAGAATAAGATAGTTTGATGTCAAATAGTTTACACAAATCTCTCATTAGTGTGTTGTCGAATTCCCTGCCATAATCACAATGTATCCGTAATGGAGTACCGAAGTGTTGGAAATAGAGTAGTAAGGTACTAACAACGGTTTTTGCGGATTTGTCGGTTATGGGGTAGGCCTGAGAGAATTTTGTTAGTTCGTCCCGGATAGTTAATGCGTAGTTTTTTGTCGGGACTTCTAGAATATCGATGTCTTTAGTATCGATTTCGATTTGGTGAAACCCGGAAGCTAAGTCGAGGGTGGTGAAGTATCGGCATTTGCCAAGTTGGTCAAGTAAATCCGAAATGTTCGGTAGGGGATATTTGTCGTCAACAGTAAGTTCATTTAATTTACGATAATCGACGACGACACGCCATTTTTGGGTACCAGATGCGTCTAGTTTTTTGGGAACTACCCAAACCGGGGATGACCATGGCGAATTAGACGGACGTATAATGCCTTGGTCAAGCATCTTTGATATCTGACTTTTTACCTCTTGTTTGTGTATTTGGGGGGTACCGATATGACTTTGTGAAAGAGGGTTTTGCGTTATTAGTGTCTATCGAATGTTTGATTTCGTTTGTAAAGGTCAGTTGGTCACCTTCTAAATAGAATATGTCGGAATATTCGAGGCAAAGTTGAGAAATAAGTTCGGCTTCCTCCTCGTTCAGATGTTCTAACCGAAGTTGTTCCATAATTGTAGTTTGTCTATCAGGCTGGGTCAAGTTTTGAGAGTAATTTTCAGAAAGAATGTTTACGGAAAAATTGTTTATCGGTTCGAGTTCCAAATTGTCGAAATAAACAGTCTTGGGGATAGCATTTGCATTTAAAACTGAAGTAAGGAATTCGCCTTTTTCATTAATTTTAACAAGGGCACGGGGAAGATAAACTTTTTGTATTTCGGCAGATGATAGGAAAGCATCAGTATTAGTGAGGTTGCATTTTAATTTACATATTTGTTCTGTTCGGGGTTCTAAACAGATTGTATTAACCGGGATGCAGTTATTGAAAGTTGAAGGGTTCTGAGTACGCATGACAGTATCATCCGTAACTTTGTAGAGAGGTAAAGTTTTAAAATTAGTGACAAGTTGTTTGCTGTTAAAGTCTATAACGCAGTTATAGTGTTCAAGGAAATCTGAACCCAGTAATCCGTCGAATTCAATGTCGATGTCGCAAATATATACCTTGTGTGGGTCGGCGACATTGAAAGGTACAAGGGTGGATTCATTCCCTTGGATGACTACGTTTTCGGGAAATCGTTGTTTGAAGCGTTGGCAGGTTTCAGCTTTAAAAATTGAAAGTCCTGCACCCGTATCGATAAGAAGTTTATAGGTGTTCGAAGAGTCAGTAATATAATAAAGATTCTTTGAGTTGACGGAAAGAAGGGGTCTTACAGAAAGTTCTGTTCTGGGAAGTTGACATTGGGGCTGAAGTCGTCCAGATTCATTGTCTGAATTTGGGTTTGAATTTCTGAAATTTCTTGGTCTGGGGGTTCTAACTGAGTGGGGGTCAAATGAAAATTTACTTGAGAAGAATCAGGTTCGTCAGAATAAAATTCGTATAACTGTTCAGTATTGAAATATTCTGGTTCATTGTTTTGTTCGAAATCATTAGGGTGATAATCTTGTACGTTTCCGTACTCATCGGGTAAAGAGGTGTAATGATTTTCGTTTTGAGAGTGGTTATAGTCATTGTGATATGGTCCGAATGGCAGATTGTTCAAGTGATGAGTCTTTGGTTGTTGGCGTTGTTGATGTTTAAAGAAACTCGGGTTCGGTCTGTAATTGCCAGACATTTGGGGTTGTCTACTGGTAGATGGACGAAATTGTTGCTGTGAAAATTGTTGACTGGGATTAACATTTGTAGATTGATTAGCAGGTTGATTGGAAAAATGAGGGCGGTAATTCGAATAGTTCTGATTAGAATTCGGGTTGTGTTGAAATTGTCTCATTCTCAATAAGCATTCGTTGCTTAAATGGCCCATGCGTTTACAAAAAGAGCATTGTTTTGGAGGTGGACCGTTATTTGGTTTACGAGGGGGTTGTTGGAAACTTCTATTACCTGAAAATTTCTGGGTTTCTAAATGTGATAGTTGTAGTTCTCGTTTAATTCTGGAAATGGCAGTGAGAATACTGCATGGGTCGCTAGCGCGAACGAGTTGACCAATTTTGGGCTCTAAACCCGTAAGAAGGCTATTAAGAGCCATTGACTCTATTAAGTCAATCTGTGCTTGTTTTTCTTTGATAGTTAAATTTTGCTTGTTTATAGCTGCTAGCATTTTCGCTTGATGCGTCTGGAGTCTAGCAGAGAAAGTGAGGGGGATTCATTTGGAGTTTGCCGCATTCGTTGCAAGTCCTGTATGAGAGCCGAGAGATCTCTAGGATCTCCAAAATGATTTTCTAGGAGGGTTTGAATTTCAGCTAATTGACTAGGGTTTCGCGAATTAATTAATTCAGCCGCTCTACCGCGTAACTTATTTTTGATGTGGAGAATTAGCAATACTTGCTGATTATCCGTTGCCATGCTGTAAGCAGTATTACAGGAGCATATGAAAGTATTCAAAAATATCGGATTACCATCATATTCGGGAATTATGGCAAATATTTCAGATAACTTATATGGTTCTACGGTTGGTGTAGCTGCTTGTCTAGTAGTGGCCATTTTTATAATTGTATAGATTCGCACAATAAATAAAAATTAAATGTTGAGGTTTTAAATGTAAATGGTAAATATCTAGTTTATCAAAATCCAATATCGAGCAATGTTTAATAGGGTAATAACAAATTTGAAATAGGAATGTATAAATGGTAGATTAATAATAAACTTGAAATAATGTTTCAAATACTTCGAAATATGTAAGTCAAAGTAATAAAATAATATGATTATGTAAAATATATAGTTTCAATATTATTTAGGAATGTAAGGTTATGAGGAATAAAATATTATATAAATGAAAGAACTGGTGGTCATTCAAAAAAAAAAAATAAAAAATAGTTACTTTATGTGATTCTTACGTTATTATTCCTCGCATCGGACTGTTCTCCGCGTCACTTAGCACTGGTTAGCCTGGTTGCGTGTTCCCTTGCTAGTACTTGGTAGTTGTTGTCCTTTTCAAGTAGGTTTTGTCCACAATGATTTAGAAATCTCCACAGTTAGTTAGTATTCACGTGTTCTAACTGTGTTGGACAATCCTACTGACTGCGCCAATTTTATATTCACTTTGATTCAATTCACTTTTTAAAAAAAATTGTTTATTAAGAAACATACAATATTAAAAGTGAACAATTAAAATAGTTAAAGTACTTGAATAACTTAATGCTATAAATGATATTATTTGAATGACAACACGAGAACGTTTCCAGTTGCTTTTATAACATTAACAAAAGTGCTGATGCAAGTCAGCGTTTTTACTGGTTAAACGGACTCGTGTAGGTTTCCGGGAAGTTGTTTGCATATAGTTCAAGATGTAATTTGATATCCCTGAGAAGTCACGTACGCTTTAAATTCCGTTGACTTCTCGACTGTGTGAATTAAGTGCTGATATATTTTGCATATAACATATATATATATATATATATATATATATATATATATATATTTCTCAGGACTAATTTCTAAAGATTTTAGCATTTCGAAACAATAATTTTTAGTAGGAGTTTGAAAATTGAACAGATTGTAAAAAATTATTTTGTTGCACCCGTGTCTATTGAAAATTTCAATGGAGGGTTTGATATTTTTATGTAACGCACGTCCTTTTTGTCATAAATAGAATTGTATTCTATGTACCTAGAGTTTTTCTTTGAGGCAGTTATTTGAAATTTTGTTTCATCCTAATATTTGGGATGAATGAAGTTGTTCAAGATGGTCTACCTATTTCATGTGGATTTTTTTAATTTTCGGAAAACGTTTCATTTCTACAATTTTGAGAATAAGGATTTATTGTTGAAACGCCACTCATAGGAACAGAAGCTTTTGTAGGATATTATCTTGGTTGCCACACGTTAATCGAGTATCGAGAATTTGCATGGGTCCTCTAGGAATTTGCGGTTGTCATTGTTGAAAATTTTATTAGGTAGAAATTGATATGGGATTTGATTTCCACTCAAAGATTGAAATTTCAGAACCTCCATATGAAATTCTGAAGATAACTGTTTCAAATTCTTCCCGTTTGAAAGAAGACTTTTTATTTCACATGGTGTTATTCTCAAGTAATCATAATAAACCAGATATAAAATCCACTAATTAGTAACTATTAACTAACTTCATGCAGGAAATAATATAATATTTAAAAGTAGTTAAGACTGATCAATAATTTATTCTTGCGCTTCTCAAGAAATTGTATTCATATGATTTTGATTTGACAAGATATGTTACAACAATTATATAAATATCCCTTTACGAGTAAAAATTTTAGACAAATCCAAATGTTATATCACATCAAAAATCAGAAAATCTGCGGATAAAAACTGGTATAACTTTTTTCTAACACACCGATCGCGTTCTAGTTTTTTACATAGCAAAATTAATAAAATGTTAAATAGGACCGTTCAATTCAATGGAAAATTCTATATCGAATTCCAGGGTAAAGTGCAATAATAATGCTTCAACAATCACCATCCTGGCGAGTACGGTATAGGAAACATTGCCATCAGATACGATTGAGCAACAGCGGATGACTATTGAGGTATTGCAGCGCAAACCGCATGGAAGACTCAACTATTGCACCAAACTTGAAAAAAAAAAGAAACAAAAAGCACACAGACCTCGTTGGCCAGAAGTATCCAATCACGGAATGGCCCTAAAATCAATTTGAGTTTAGTAAGATTCAGTGTGGCTTAAGCTTTAATTTGGAAAAGAATCTGGGAAGTTGCCAAAGAAACCAAATTCAAGCCAAAAAAATAAGTATCGATCATCTTGAAGGAGCTACACAACGGCATTTTTATAGGTCAACTGGACATAAGTCAAATCCTTAATAAGGTGCAAGAATGCAATTTAACTACGTAAAGATGAATAATATAAAAGAACTCAGCCAAATTGGGAACCACCTCTGTTTTTGAAGTCGGGTCTTCATTGACAACAATCTTTACTCTACATATAAAAGTTGCGCTTCTTTAACATCGTAACATGTGGCATAATACGCATTTAAAAATAGGCTTTTCAACAAAGTTGCAAAGTCAGTTCAGTGGTTTGATGCTTGCACAAACACAATTTTATATATGTATACACTGTGGAACAACCAAATGGAATAAATCCGATAACGAATAAAGGCGAAGGTGTTGGGAAAAGCTTGGACACGTCGATTTGATTTTAAATGCGCATTTTTTTTCAACATAACAAAATATATAGGGTGTATCAATTGACAGTGGCCAATACCAACTGTCTTAATTTGAAATGCAAGGCTCCTGTATGTTATTTATTTTTTGCATTCTCCTACCCCTATCTTCAACTGTTTCGGAAATATAAAGTGTTTTCAGATTTATACAAAAATTAACATTAAAAAAATAAAATTATTTTATTTCACAAATTCGCTACATTACACTGAAAATCTAATAAGTAATACTGATTATTTCTTAATAATACAAAACAAAACAAAAACCATTAATATCAATGTAGGAAATGTTCAAAATGCTAATATGGTATAGAAGTGACTTCTAACGTTACTCAACATCTCAGGCGTGACTGATATAATCGTAGGCGTGATTCATCTTTTTAGGTCATCTAAGTTGAGGGGTTTAGTTTTGTATACAGTGCTTTTGACATATCCCCAGATAAACTAATCCTTTGGCGTCAAATAAGGAGATCGTGCTGGCCATTCTATCGCTCTGCACCTCCCAATCTACCGAATTGGAAAAATTTGGTCCACGTACTGCCATACGTTGATTTCATAATGGGGCAGTGATCCATCTTGCTGAAACCATATTGTATTAGCAGGAACTTGTGGGTTTACTGGATCAGGATATAAGTTTGTCAAAGTTGGCACGACATTATTTTGGAGCAGTTCTAAATATTTATCTCCATTCAAGTTGCCATCAATTAAAAAGGGACCTACGATATGATTTTCAACAGTTCCTACTCAAACATTACTTTTTCAGGATATTGCGTATGTTTCTCTGTCATCCAGTGAGGATTTAAATAAAATAATTTTCTTTTTGTAACATGAATTATGTCTAGAATTTTCTGGAGAATCCAAAAAATAAATAATATATACGAGCTTGCATTTAAAATAAGAAAGTTGGTATTGGTCATTGTCAGATGACACACCCTATATAACTTTTTTGTTGAAAAAATGCGAATTTAAAAATACAAATCGACATGTCCAAGCCTTTTCCCCTGCAAACTCACCTTTATTCGTTATTATACCATTTTGCTGTTCCACACTATATAGATATAGATACACACTCCTTAGTAACTGTCCTAGAAATATGGAATTGTGAATTTTTAATAATTATGAAAATACTAGCGGTAGGGAGTAGGCACTCTTCAATGGTCCCGATTTCAGATACATCTACTTCCGGAAAATGAGCCTGCCAAAGTGAGCCTTGGTTCTGACCCTACATTCATAAACAGAGGGTGAAGCATGTCCCAACCCTATGTCCTAGCGTGCGAATTATAACTAATACCGCCCAAAATAATTTTACAACAAATCGAATTAGTCCCCAGGTGGAAGCTCAAGCCCATAGCTCAAGGAAGGTCTGCCTTGTGGAATCTGGGGGAGGCATAAACTCATTTAAATATAATCAGAAACGTAAACTTATCCAAGCGAAATTATTTATTGCCACCTTTTAGGTCCGAACTCTGAGATCATCGTAGGCTTGAACGAGACAAGACTGCAAGAAGAACAGTTCCGAATTCTGCAGTTGGGGCAGATGCTCCTAGAGAAGAATAAGAACATAAACCCACATATTGGAAGCGTAGTACAATAATTATAAATAAGAGAATAGAACTTAGTCACAATAAAAAACAAACTCAGTTTCAGACACAAATATCAAATATACGTCCCACCAGCAATTCAGAAGACGAAGTAGTCTAGAGATAAAGATATTTCAAATGCAAAATCATAGAAATTATACTATAAATAATTAATAGGTGAGTTCAACGCCAAAGTTGGAAATAGCAATGTCGACAACATCACCAACAAATGAAGATTCGGTATTGGAGATAGATTAATTACTACATTCAAGAAGAACAATTGTATTTCATAAATACTTTTACTTTCAAGAATTATTCAGGAGGTCCTGGATTATTTTGCCTGTTTATTAGAGTTTTCTCTGCTCACATTTTTTCCTGCAACTGATAAGTATTTGAAAATTGTCAATAGAGTTGAAAAGACTCCAAATACAGATAAGTATCACACAATTATACAAAATAATATTTATATACACGAATAGTGGTTGAACATTTTGTAGACATCTCTTTCTCTCAGAATATACTCTGAGGAAGAATTTCAGTACAGACAGCCAGTAAGTAATCCGAGCAATTCTACGAAATTGCTTTACTACACTTTGTTCTCCATTTACACTTTTCACATACTCATCTTTTGCAGGACAAAATCTTTGTAGAGAAAACCCTAATAAACAGGCAAAATAAGGTAAATAAGAGCCGAGGAAAATGGATAAACCCCTACGAAAGATAAAAAAACCAAAGTGACTTTGTAATATCCAACAAAAAATGAACCATAACTGGTGTGACTAAAAAGAAGGAAATTATCGAAAAAATTCCCCAACCCTAAAGGAACTCATAAATAACAAAGATAACTACCAGAACTTACAAAAGAAACAACCACGGAAAGAGGATCTAACTACAATGAGTTTAACGAGTTGCAAATAAGAGTAAGAGAAAATAAACTAACAACAACTAAGAACAACTCTCAAAGAACAGACTAAAACAGTACAAAAAAACATAAAAAATGGATTCATATAATTAGAGGATCCTTAGAATGCAAGGAACAAAATAATAAAATAAGAAAGAAATACAGGATATTCGAAGAAAAAATAAAAATATCAAATTACTCAGGACAATAGAAAATAAAGGAAGAACTGGAATATATCAAATCAAAACATAAACGGAGTTATAATATAATTGACAACGTTGGACACTATATACTGAGCTATGCTCCTCCGTTATATTCAAAATCGACATCAGTAGATATAGGAAGATTTTAAATGTCGATTCCTAGAAAATATTGGAAAACAGGTGGGATGAAGTTGGAAAAGCTCTGGCCCAAATGAAAACTAGAAGAGCCCCACGATAAGTTAACATCACCAAAGAAATGATAACGATAAAAGCACTGTAACTATTGAAGCATTAAAATTATAGTGAAAAAATGCTTACAGAAAAATACCACGGCAAAACGCACAAGCCATCTTAACACATAAAAAAGTACATAAACTTAACAGATAACTAAGGTCTAATTAGCCTTCTACCGCACTCTTATAAGTTAGTAAAGAAGGCAATCACTAATAGGTTATCAAATAAATTGGATGATTGTCAATAGAACAGGCAAGCTTTCGTAAAGGCTACTGTACTGTAGAACTTCTGCAAACAATAAGTACTCTTATAGAAAAATGTAATACATATAGTGTAGCCTTTCACTTAGCTTTTTAGACTATAATAAAGTCTTGGATTCCAATTGCGGGCAATCCTCCACTAAATGAATAACGCCAGAATAGATTCTAGATATAGAGATCTCCTCAAGCAGATATGTGACAAAACTACCGCTCCAAATAAACATAGCGGAAAATATAATTACTCAGACAATGAAAATAAAATAAGGAGTTAGGCAAGGGGACACTATCTCTCCAAAAGTGTTTACTCCTGCACTGGCAGAGGTATTCAAAAAATTAAACAGTGTGACATAAGGCACATGAGCAGACTGTTTTTGTCCCATCTGAAATTCGTTGACGTCATTCTATCTCTTCATAAGCAGTACAGTGGAAGAACTGTACTGCTTAAAACAACTGCAATTACATTCAGCGAAGGTCGGCTTAAAAATATATTTAAATATAACCAAGGTGATGACGGGACATAATGTAAAGATCGAAATTGATGGGAACGAAATCGAACAACAATGACAGTAGGCAAGCAAAAACAAACTGCAGAGCTTACAAAAGAGTTCGAACTCTGGGTACCAGGGGGGAAACTCAACACTGTTCTGAGAAATCCAGATATTCAAATAAACCCTGTTCGGCATAGGTAGAAACAACGACACCCACAATTCATTCCGCAGCAGTTTAAGAATAACTGAAAGAGATAGAGAAAGGGCTATGTTGAGAATCTCCTTAAGAGATCGTATTAGAGAGAGGAGATGAGACGCAGAACAAATATAAAAGTTATAATAGGTAAAATGGCAGAAATAAAATGTGGGTGGGGCATGTGGCCCGGCAGGAAAACAATTGATGGATTAAAGAATTGTGCAATAGCGACTACGAGAATATAAGCGAAGCCCAGGAAGACCACCAAAAACACTGGTTTGATGATATGAAAACAACAAGACAATTGGCGACAATTAGCCCAAGATCGCCGAAAGTGGAAAATTCATAGGGAGGCCCTATATGAGAGGATGCATATAGGCTGTTAGAGAGAGAGAGAGAGAGAGAAAGAGAGAAATAGAAAGAGAGAAGGAGCGATAAAGACATGAAAATACTTGAAAAACGTGGAACATTAAAATAATTATTCATCATTTGTTTAAAACATCTATAGACTACTCTGTAAGTCATGGTTTAGGGAGTTTGCTGTTAATTTTTTTTGCAACACCTATATCTGTTTTCTTCATTGATTGGCTAACTCTAAGTGACAAGTGTCTAACACCTTTTACTACCTATGTGAGAAATTACAGGCTGTAAATTACCTGAAACATATGGTCAACTAATTAAATGCATCGAGAGGAATAATTATGACCTCCGCCTATGGGATTTTCATCAGAAAAAAATCTCCACTAATTCACAGTAGGTAAGAATGTAATCAACTTGTTCGTATTTGACGCATTACGATGTATTGTTGTCGGCGCGTTAGTTGTGCTCATGCTTTCATGAGGACATAATTGAAGTCATTAACTCATCCGAAGACTCCCAGTAATTGCCAGAGATTGCAATTAAAGGACGAACATACCAGTTTTTTTTTTGTTCGATATGGTTTAATCTTACATTTGTCTTTGCAAGAACATAATACCCTATTATTCATAGAAACTTCAGAATTTCATCTCAGAATTTTTGCAAAATATGAGTACATATTAAAATACCAATATCACTAAAATAAAAACTGAGTTTTCCTAGATTTTTATATTTTATTGTTTATTGTATTGTTTTTTACAATTCTTCTATGTTTGCCTTTTAATATACATATTCATCATTTATTTTGTTTGTCTCATAGCAATTATTTCCGCATTCAAATTTAATTTACAGCTAAAAAGAAATTGAAAAATGGGTTTTTATTTGTAGCACATTAGAAATTTCTTGAACAAAAAACACAAAGTTAACGAACAAGCTAATACAAATATTTTTCAGTTAACTAACTAAATACCTATTTCGGGGTCTCTGCAAAAGAAAAAAATGGTGAGGTGCGTTTCGGCTTTCTAGCATTCAAGATAAATAGGAAATTAATACATTTGCTTATTTTCTCGTTAATATCTAATATCTGTGAGGAGGCCTCTTATTTTATATACATATATTATGTCATGTGCTAGAAATGAATTTAACGTTTTATTTTCCATTTGATTTTCTAATTTTCCACATAAAATTGATATTCAAATTTTAGCTTCATTTTCCTTATTGCTTCTTCTTCTTCTTCTTTCGGTTTTTACTTTTCAGGGTTTACCTTTTGTTGTTTCCACACGTCTGTATTTTCCCAATCTTCCATTCCTAGTCGGTTTTCAACCACCATGTTTGATATATAGTTTTCCTCAGTCAAAATATGTCGGCCTCTGTTTCTTTATCCCTTTGATGACCATTCTATTTTTTTTCTTAAGTGTTCAATTTTCCAGTGTCTTTGTTATAGACTGATTTATCCCCATTCTCTGCCATATATATTTAGTTTTTAATTTGTCCTGCCTTGTTACCCTTAAACATCTCCTCATATAGTCCAGTTCTACGGTTCTTATCTTATCTCGAACTGCTGTTGTTATTAGCCACATCTCTTCACCGTATAGTATTATATCATTGCTATAGCACAAACGTTTCTTTGTATCCTGGTTTAAATTCCCAGTCGATAGCAAACCATGTAGAGTTTTTTTTGTCGCCATTTTCCCCATACCTATCGTCGTTAAGGTCTCTTCCTCGCAGGTGCGAGCAGAACTTATTGTTGTTCCCAGGTATTTAAGAGGATTGCACGATTTTATCTGTTGGTCGTCTATTTCTAAGTTTTTTGCAGATTTTCAGACCCCATTTCAGATATTCCTCTCGTAGTTTCCTTAACATAAATTCCTTATTCTTATGATCTTGGGCAAATACGACTGAATCATCGGCGTATAATAAGGAATGCAATGTATGATTGTCTATTTTAAATCCATATCCAAGCATTGACGGTACAAGGCTTCCAGACAATGTATATATTAAAGTTCACACTTGTTCCAAGCCTTTGTTTATTACGATGGGTTTTGTGTAGTGGTTTCCTATTTTTATTCTTATTTCGTTGTTCTAATACTTTTTTTTAATCATATTAATCCATTTTTCTCTTATATTCACTCTTCGCATTGCTTGCCATACCTTACATCTTGGTTCACTATCATATGCCTTTTCCAGGTCTATAAAGGTCATGTGTGTTTCCATTGATTTCTCTCTGTTTTTCTCTATTACTTGTCTAATGCAGTAAATATTGTTTAAACATGAGCTTTCTCTTCGGAAACCACTTTGCTCTTCCTCAAGGTTTACACCCTCGTTTTCTATTTTTTTCTGGATCGTACTTGCAAATAATTTGGCCATGGATGGTATTTCCGCTATTCCTCTATAAGTTGACCGTACCCTTTTGTCTCTTTTTTTGTATATGGAGCTTAAATGCGATTCTTTCTATTCGGAAGAAAATTGCTTTCGGAGATAAACAATTTTATTTAAAAATATGGAAAAAATATTTTGTATTCCTCGTAACGAGCCGTTTTATTTGATATATTAACAGATACCCTTTTATATTTTTATTTAATTTTATCGCCCCCCCCCCCAAATTGATGTAACGATTTTCATTTTTCAAAATTGTATGTAGGTTTGTAGGTAATTTTTTAAACTGATATTTAAAAAATATAAAAAATATATATTTGTATTCCTCATATTTGATATATTACATGACGCATGTAAAAGAATTTGATTTTTTTATTTTAACTTTAATTTTATAATTTGTTCCCCGTAACTAATATTAGATTATTTTTCCTATAAAGTTAAAGTGAAGCTCCATATTGCTTTTTTTCAAAATTGTAGGTTCAATACTTTCAGAGATCTAGGGTTTATGTGTCGATTTTTCTATATTTTCTTTAAAATAACTTAATCAAATTATTTTAAAAAGACGAAAAAAATATATTTGTGTTCCCCATAACGAGTTTTTGCATTTGCTATATTATGCGATTGAAACAATTTGAATATTTATTTTTAAATAATAACTTTAGTACTAGGATTTGCGGTTTATTTTTGCTTTAAACTTTGTGCTCAATATTTTCGGAAATAAGCGCGGAATTGTAGATTTTTGTATTTTGTAAAATTTCTGCCAAGAACTACTTCTTAAAATCACTATTCCTTTATTTACTCTATGAACTCCTGTTTATGTTAGCAGGTACCAGGGTGTATTAAGGAGATGGGTCGAAGCCAATAACATTAGCTTGATTTTTCAACGACACAAACTTTGAATACTTCAGGTATTATGCTGAAGAGGCCGCTAACATTAGTATCTTGCCGTTTTGATATATGCGTCAAGTTGACTCGCATTAAATCAAAAGAAAAAATATTTTTATTATTATGAATCGACTTCCAAAAATTAAGAAGTTATCAGTTCGTCGGTATCTTTTTTTTGATCGACTTCCAAACAGGAGGAGGTTTTTTTTATGTATGCTCAGTGATTCTTCAAAAACGGCCTGGTCAAATTAGATGATATACGGCATTGTATTAAAGAATATTACAGAAAGGTCCTATATAATTTTCTATAACTTGAGATTTACAGTTTTCCAGAAAATCAGAAAAAAACAGTAATTGAGAGACTACATTTCGGCGAAATTCAATACATCTACACTGTTTCCTCTAAACAGGCTCAAACGATTTGAATATTTTAAATTGTATTCTACAAAGAGATATTCCAGCTTGATTCCATATAATTATTTATAACGTAAAACATAACGTTTTTCCGAAAATCGTAAAAATATTAGCAAAAACACGGTAAACATCAATGTAAATGTCACATTTTCATCGTAAATAACTAGCTTAAATGTCCAGATATGCCATGAAAGTATATCGTGCAGGGTGTTTGTAACGGTTTTCACTGCAGTCGAGTAAAATGGCACAAAATATTCCAATATTGTATTGAAAAGAAAATAATTTGGGAAAGCGAGGTTTTCTATATGGTATACGGTGATAGGTGTGTGCGTGCATCGAAAATCAATCAATTATAGGTATACAGGGCGATTTAAACAAAAGAAAAATAGACACCGTCAATAGGGTGGAAAGGATTAATACTGATACAGGGCCGTTGCAACATCGTGTAGAGTTGAATAATAGTTGTACAGGATGATTCAGAAAATGACAAATAATTTATATTGGGTGACCAATACACAGAAACATATACAGGGTGGTTGAATCAGAGTTACACTTATAGAAAGTGGTCCAAATAATAATACAAATAAAAAAGTTAAAAAAATATGTGGACAATATAGAAAAAAATGCAAATCAGAAACGGAGAGATAAGAATACGCTAACATAATCAATAGAATTGTACTTCAAATCAGATAAAAAAAGCTGCCAGGAAATAGTTATTGATTGCACACGGTTTCTAAACGGTTGTTATTTTAAGTCAGTTGAAGTCGCTTCTTTTTTATTAAATATAAATTATTATATATGCTGAGTGATAATTCCAAAACGGTTTGGGCAATTTTTATGACTTAAACTGCATTGTATTAAGGAATAGTACGGAAAGGTTCCATATAATTTTCTATAACGTGAAATTTACGGTTTTGTAGAAAAACAGTAAAAAACAATAATTAAGGGACTACACTTAATGAATTTTCTCTAAAACGGCTCAATATACTTGAATATTTTAATTTGTATTCTACAAAAATTTGTTTCAGCTAGATTCCGTATATTTTGCTATAACGTAAAATATAACGTTTTTCTTCTGAAGAATATCGGAATCATATGTGCAAAAAAACGGTAAACATTAATGTAATTGTCAAATTTATTTTTTACATTTTCTTTTCTCTATCAAGTATATCTATAGTATTTGTTTCCAATTAAAATATATTAGTTTTAAACCTTTTAAACTGATTTAATGTAAATTTTCATATTTAAGTATACTATGAGTTTTGTAAAATAAAATACATCACTATGTTCAGCAGATTTAGGTTTCCTTGTATTATGTTAAACTGAATCTAACATTACATGACTGTGGCTTCAAGCTTCTTACAATTTCAATAATTTTTTTAACACATTAACATGAACTTGAACTAATAATCACAACCCTTGGTGATTACTTGGTGATTATTTAACTTGCCTCATTCTTCTAAATCAGTATTAAATTATTTCGTAATTAACGGCACATTTTTTGTATTTAAACTGTATGTTAACACCAAATACGTAAAGACTAACATTCATTTGATTCTCATTATGTTGCTTGTCAGTATTTTTCTCTTTTATACAAAAAAAGAATGAACCTTATTTAACAAAAATTCACTTTAAGAAACAGATCTGTACAATCATTTCTAGTAAATTAACCAAGTGAAATTCATTAGCTCATTACCGGCGTGGCTTACGTTTACTAGGATGTCAACGATTTCCGCGTCAATTGTCAATTTAATAAATGTAATTTTTTCGGTTCTGAGGAAACAAGCCCGAATTACATAAAGTTATTTGACTACATACAGCCTACACTTTCTGGAGGTAGCCTGCAACGCACAAATGTTGTGACAAGAATAAATAGAGAGGGCAATAGAGAGACCAAGACGCTATTTCATTCCATTGATAGGTGTAGCCAATGAGCTCATTGGATGCAGTTCCGAATAGAGTGAAATAGCCTCTTACCCTTTCTATTGCGCTCTCTTTCTAGCATTGGCACGATATTCATGCACTGCAGGATATCTCTAGGATGTAGGATGTAGATGCTCTAAGTTTGACTATAGAGTTAATCAATATGATAGATATAACGTCTCACATCTCACTGTGACAGTTTTTAAGAACTATTTTTTATGTCAAATCAGGCCTGCTCCACCACTCAGTTCTAGAACTAATTTAAATCAACTTTCCAGCTTTATAAAATTTTTCGGAGCGCCATCGTTTGGTGATTTACGGTACTGTGCAAATTTGTGCCCAAGTTTTTAATACACCATAGCCGGTACTAAATTTCAACATGTCTGTCTGCAATTTAGGAGAATACATGTTGTGACGGACGTCATAGAAATTTTATAAGGGTTTTCTTTGAATGAATGTAGGGACCCTAAAAATGATCATCATAGTAATCAATTTCAAAGAGTATAATTTGTAATAAAAATCTGTAAAGATATGTATTCTGGGAAATTTACATATTTAATATACTCAAAACCCTTATTATATACTTAAGAATTATTGTATTTTCATAATAGGTTTTTCCCAATAATTTACTAAAAAATAATAGAGTACTTCAAATAGAATTAGTTTTATTAACCAATTTCAAAAATGATGTTCTCAATTCGTCTGTATATGTTATTTTATGTCTGTTCGGCGATTAGTGGAAACCGGCACAAGGAATTTGGATCGTTTAAACTGTATTCTGTTAAAGGTAATCCCGATGTGGTCTTATATTTTTTTTCAAAGACATAGCTTATAATATAATCTTTGGTGAAAGCGATAGTAGTATAAAAAAACAACTGGTGGTGTCATAAATTGAAAATAGGTTGAAACTAAAAAATATAAATGTCAGTTAACCAATTTGAAGATGATTCTCAATTCGTCTCTATATACAGTGTGTCAGTTGAAATTAAATCATTTTTCATAAAAAGATTTGCCGTCTTAATCGTATACTGAAATCATGGCATGTCACTCTATACGAGGTTTCTGGAAAAATATGAATTTTGTTTAAAACTAAAGTGCAATTTTTGGTAATATATAAAATTGTTATCAAATAACGGCAATTAGAATTGAAATCTGCATCCAGTTAAGCTATATCACTCTGTTAAGGGGCATTTCGATGTGGTTTCATAATTTTTTCAATGACAAGGATTATACCTTTTTTAGGAAATCAGCAAAAGCGAAGGTTGTAGTATTAAAGAAAACAAATGCCACTGTTCGAAACCTGGGATGCAACAAATGGAAAATAGATTGGAATTAAATCAATATAAATGTTTGTTAACTAATTTCAAGATAGAGGTTCTCAACTCGTCTCTATCTACAATGTGTCTTCATAAATTGGAATCAAACGGAGAACTTTTCTATGAATAATATTTATAAAAGAAGTGTTACTACTCATAAAAATTTGTATCATCTGAAACTTGTACTAAAATCATATCACTGCGCATAGGAGGTTTGTCAGCAAGTATGAAGTTTGCTTAAATGTGAAGTACCTTTATTTCTCAATTCGTTTACAGTACAGTACATCCCATTTTGGTTGAGATTGCCAGGTTACTCGGTTGTTATTGAAGATAGAGTCTTGCGGTTTTCACATACCTGTTCTACTTTTCTGTGAAACTCAGATGGCCATATCAGATTTTGCATAAGTGTTTTCATTTATAAGATACAGGGCGATTTTGATAATTTATACTTTTTGGACCCCTTCTATATCTACGAAGTTATTAGAAATATTCTTGCGCTAAGAACTACGTGTAATAGAACATTTTGCATAAAATCCAGTGGAGTACTCAATTTTTTTTTCCGAGTATGATTTTGAAGATACTACACAACATTATATATTTTTAAATAGAACACCCTGTATTTTATTATTTCATTGAATTCGTTATTTTTTTCCCTTTAAAATAATGTATAATACAATACACATGGTGTTATTAGAAATGCTAAAAAACACTAGAAAGCTGAGAAAGAAAAATAATGTTAACAATAATTCAATAACATGAAACACGAAATTTAGGTACCTAAAAGCAACTAATAAATAGTTATACATCGTTCATTATGTATAACAAACAGAACAAGTATTACAAATCAAATATCTATCTTAAAATTAATTTTGGACATTATTTATTACCTTATTGATTTAACTGTTCAAATTGTTGTCCATTTTCCCTAACACATAATTGACAAACCTTTCCATCTCGCATGAATCCATTTAAAATTATTATAGAATTCCGCCTTTCGGAACAATATTTTATCTAGTGAGCGCTGGAGAGAAAAACGCAAATCTGATCAAGCTGTCATTGTTAGTAACTATTGTGTTTTATCGTGTTTGAGTTTACAAGATCATTATATAAATAATTATTCGTGAGTTTGCTGGTTGATAATTGATAATGGCTGGAAGAAAATTCGTTTTTCAAAATAACGAAAAATACGATATGATACAATGTTTAAATCAATGTTATGAGAATGTTGAAGAAGCTTTAGAACTATATTTCCACAGGTATAAAGTACGAGTATTTTACCATAAGATATTTCACGAAATCGCGTTTTTAAAACTTTCAGATATCCATAGAGGCATCAACCTAGTCGAGCAACTATATTTAGACTAAAGAATAATTTACTAAGTTTTGGTGCATATTCTAAACCTCGATCAAAGGTGTATAACAAAGAAAATCGAGATATGAATGAAATAAATGTGTTAGCTAGCGTTCATACCTATCCTCAGACTTCTTGTGCGAAA
This sequence comes from Octodonta nipae, assembly GCA_034190945.1. Classification (NCBI taxonomy): domain Eukaryota; kingdom Metazoa; phylum Arthropoda; class Insecta; order Coleoptera; family Chrysomelidae; genus Octodonta; species Octodonta nipae. The sequence goes on along the minus strand of CM067221.1, from coordinate 85,421,365 downwards.
TTAGAAAATTACACTGGAGTTTCTCAACCACGGGTCCAAAGAATTTAAAAAAAATGTAAAATTTTACCTTACAAAGTCAATATTGCCCAGCACTTATATCCTGGTGATGCAGCAAGACGGTTAAATTTTTGCAATTGGTTTTTAGACCAAACCCGAAGGGACAATGATTTTGTAAGGAAAGTTATTTGGTCAGACGAATCTCATATAAGCAGTGCCGGTATATTTAACAGGCAGAATACAAGATACTGGTATGATGAGAACCCGCACTTAATTTTTGAGTGACAACAGCAGGGTCGATTTGGTTTTAATGTAGCCTGTTTCATACTGGGGAGAAAAATAAAGTACCGCATTTTTCAAGGAACCCTTACCGCCAATAGGTACTTGACAATCCTAGAAGACTTATTACCCGAAATATTGGAAGATGTTCCCCTCGCCTTTCGCAATTCTATACACTTTCAACAAGATGGAGCCCCTGCCCACAATTCTAGATTAATTGGGCACTTTTTAGAAAATAATTTTCAAGGATGTCGTTGGATAGGAACACATGGACCAATTAGGTGGCCTCCAAGATCACCCGGTTTATCTATATTGGACTTTTTTTGTGGGGTTATTTGAAAAATAAAATATATACCAACAGACACAACAGTCGCGAAGAACTTCGTGCCGCAACGGAGGCAGCTTTTCGGGATTTACAAAGACGACCTGTTATAATTTTAAATGCACTCAGGCGTATTGAAAAGGTTTGCCAATTATGTGTTAGGGAAAATGGACAACAATTTGAACAGTTAAATCAATAAGGTAATAAATAATGTCCAAAATTAATTTTAAGATAGATATTTGATTTGTAATACTTGTTCTGTTTGTTATACATAATGAACGATTTTAATAAATAAACTCCTATAAAAAATCTCAAATTGAATTATTTGTTTGATTCTCCTTTTAAATAGAAAATACATGGCCTACTAGCAAAAAAACTCAGCTTTATAGTGTTTTTTAGCATTTCTAATAATACCATATGTATTGTATTATACATTATTTTAAAGGGAAAAAAATAACGAATTCAATGAAATAATAAAATACAGGGTGTTCCATTTAAAAATATATAATGTTGTGTAGTATCTTCAAAACCATACTCGAAAAAAAAAAAAATTGAGTACTCCACTGGATTCTATGCAAAATTTTCTATTAGACGTAGTTCTTAACGCAAGAGTATTTCTAATAACTTCGTAGATATAGAAGGGGTCCAAAAAGTATAAATTATCAGAATCGCCCTGAATCTTATAAATGGAAACACTTATGCAAAATCTGATATAGCCATCCTGAGTTTCACAAAAAAGTAGAACAGGTATGTGAAAACCGCAAGACTCTATCTTCAATAACAACCGAGTAACCTGGCAATCTCAACCAAAATGGGATGCAATGTACAGTGGGTCCACTTAAGTTGGAATCATATCTTAATAACATAAGTATTCACAAATAAGTTACTCTATTCTGGAAAGGTCTGAAAACTGCATCCAATTAAGCCATTATATGAGTTAAAATTGTAAAATAAATACATTAAGTAACAAAAACCGAAATCAAAAAGCATAGAAGTAACAATATTTTTCAGCAACATTTAATACTTTTTCTGAAGTCTGTGCCAAGTTAAAGTAAAAATAATTTGGGAACTACATTTATGAGTTCTATTATTACAACTTTACTGTTTAACGAGGCATCGACTTCAGAAAAGGCATTTAATTGTTGAAGAAAAGTAGTATTTAATGCTTATAAGTCAAGTTACTTTTATGTCTGTTTTTAGTTTTTTAAGCAGTATTTATCTTACTCCATGAAGATGACAAATTGGTTATTGAAAGGGCGTTGAATGTAAAAAATTAAAGTTTGTTCATATGGTACAAAACTTTTTTATTACACATCTATGATAAACCAAAGGTCCCCACCTTTTCTGTAGTATATATATACTGAACATTTTATGTATTAATTTATCAAATAATGGTTACCTAATGATATTTGACTAAGAAATTTACTAGCAATTTTTTATCTGTAATCCCCTAAACTTGAATAAGTAACACAAAACTGTCAACAAATCTGATACTAACCAATGTTTGTCAATTCGCATGTTATTCTATTTCTTCAACCTTCAGATATAACGATTGCAATTTTAAGCGTGTTGGTTCCGGTTGTTTAAAACGTCTACAGGTAGAAGATGATTATTCTTTTATGTATTACCGTCTAGCCTAGCCGTGTTGTTAGGGAGTATCAATCATGCTTGACAGCTTTATAAGTTGCTTCAATCGAGAAACATATTAATATAAATTACCTTCGGAAAATGTTCAACAATTATTACAAGAAGAGGAATCGTGTATTTGTTGATGCCAACTACAACCATCCGAGATTAATGTGCTCTTTGGTTAATTTTATGAAGAAAATTATTGCTTATAATTCACATTACAAGGAATTTCTTATTAATTTGATACATTATTCTTCTTACAGATCGACTTACATTAACTTCTAGTAAAATTCCTTTAACAATGAAAACACTGACAGCCTTTTTTTTAATGTTACTAACATAAAACGTAACTTGCACCACAAAAACAACCTGCTATGAAGCTTTAAGTCAATTAAAGTAACAACTTCAACAAATTCATAATTTCCACTTGAAATATTTTTGGTTTTAACCTAGGTCAAAAAAGATAGATTTTGTTTTGACTCGTTTGTTTCTATGTACACAGACTTTTAATGCCTAATAAATTTTGCGTGGAACACGGTATCGAACTAGAACAAAAAACAATATATAATATTACTTTTATGTTTTCTTAAGCAATAACTCCACAATCGAAATGAAACGACATATATTGAAGGAAAACCAAACGTTTCAAAGTCTATTCTGACGTCGTTGTCAATGGCTTTATATTTATTGATGTAAATTGCAAAACTAAAATTATTATGGCATTTAAATTGTCAATTTAAATGTCATAAGAATAGCCCGACATTCTTGTGCAGATGTCGAGAGATGGGGATTATTCCTAAAGGTTTAAGGTTTTGTGAGCCCTACATCGGTGGGAGAATTCAGAGAATATTGGAGCGAGCAAGTTTCGCAGCTATTAGAGATAGAATAAATTTTCATCGTTATAATAAATTTAAGTTAGAACGTGATATTGAGTATGTACACAACTTCTTTTCTTGTCGAATATCAGAGAATGAGTTCAATAGAATTAAAAACAGCACTCTTAATAGCTACAATAAAGAATTCCTTTCACAAAAACAAATACATTTACATAAATTTAACCAACTTCTTTTAAATAGAAACATAACAAAAAATAACAGACATGAAAAAAACTTTACTGTAACAAAAACTCTCATAAATCTTTCACACAGCTAAATGCTACTGAAACTTCAGTATTACAAAAAGGACTTAACTTTGCAGTTACTCCAAAAACAATTCCTAAATTTGATATACCTAAAATAAGTGCCATACCGCAAATAAACTAAATTCTAGTGATGCTGAGGAATATAGAATAAGAGCAAAAATTATACCTGCTGACAAAGGCAATGCAACAGTAATTTTAAATAAGACTGATTACTATGACAAAATTCAAAATATAATAAACCAAGGACAATACACTAAACTAACAAAAGATCCAACAAGCTCAATAGAAAACAAAATGTACCGTTTACTGTAAAACCACAAACATGAATTCACAGAACAAGAACGTAAAGCACTCACTCCACACTATACTAAACCATCACATTTCTATGGGTTACCAAAAATTCATAAACCTAATATTCCTTTAAGACCAATTGTCAGTTCTATAAATTCTCCGTGTAGTGAGCTTTCCAAATTTCTTTTAAACATTATTCGTCCTCTTACAGGAAGTTCTGTTTCTCATCTAACAAACATTGCACATTTCTTGGAAAAACTGTCTCATATAGAATACAAAAATACCTTTACAATAGCAAGTTTTGATATAGTAAATCTTTATAACAATGTTCCTGTTTCCAAAACTCTTCATTAAATCAACGAACTCAGTTATCAAGTGAAACAATAATGGAACTACTAACATATTGTAACAAAACTACATACTTTCAATTAAACGATGACATTTACCTACAGGATTTTGGCATGGTCATGGGTTCTTTTCTCTCACCAGCATTAAGTATTTACGGAACAACAAGTAATTTTACCAAAAGAAAATAAACCTTAAGTTTGGTGGCCTTACGTTGACGACATTTTCGTAATTTGGGAACACAATCTTGAAGAACTAGATATATTATTAAATGACATAAATAACAATGAGCAAACTATCAAGTTTACCCTTGAGATTGAAGAAAATAACAAACTTTCTTTCCTAGATATATTAATAACAAAAACAGAATCTTCATTCGAAACAGAAGTTTATAGAAAACCAACTCATACAAACAGATACCTAAATTTCAATTCAAATCATCCGAATACAGTAAAGAAAGGTGTCATTAAGTCATTATATGATAGAGCAAAGACCAACTGCTCGGATGATAATAAATTCAACAAAGAAAACACGTTCTCACTGGAAACAATTACCCTACAAAATTTTTCAACAAAGAGTTAAACCGACTTGAACAGAAAACAAACCTTCCGAATCAACCCAGAACTTCTCTTATTAACACTACATTACAGTTACAACTATACCGTATATACAGGGTCTGTCAGAAAGATTGAAAAGATTGGGCAACAGATTTAATGTTAAAACAACATTCCAAACAAGGAATATACTGAAATCTCTAGTATCGAAAACAAAACCAACCAACAAAACCCAGAACTCAAAAAACTGCATATACAAGATTCCTTGCGAATGCAATAAATTTTATATTGGAGAAACATCGAAACCATTAAACGTAGGAATAAATGAACACACGAATTACATAAAGAAACGACAATTTGAAAAATCGAAAATTTGTGAACATGCTTGGGACCTAGGCCATAAAATACAATTTGACAATTCAACTATACTTCACAAAGAACAACATAACACAAAACGAAAAATAAAAAAGTCTGCCTTAATTCTTTTGAATGAACACGATTGTATCGCTTCTACTTCTGTAGAATTTAATCATATCTGGTTACCGACAATTAAGGAAGAAATTATTGATGGTAACCTTCTTTTGAACAACCCAGTATCGGGATAGTTCATAAGGTTTTTCCTAGGTTTTCCCTTATGACGTTAATGGGATCACTGATATAATAGAATTCTTTGATCGCATTTTTGGCGAATGCGCTATCTTATAACAAAGTCGTACCTAGGAACGCCACTTATAAATTCTAAAGACAGCTCTTTCAAATTCTTCTAACTTGAAAGCTGTTTAACTATAATACATGATCTTTAGAATTTATTGCGCTACCTCTATATCTAAAAACAACGAATTTCTAATGTCAATTTAAATGTCATAACGATTTTCGTTTTGCAATTTAATCAATCAATAAATATAAAGCCATTGACAACGAAGTCAGAATAGACCTTGAAACGTTTGGTTTTCCTTCAATATACGTCTTTCGATTGTGGTGTTATTGCCCAAAAAAACATAAAAGTAATGAAGAATATGCCACAAACAACGTTTAGAAGACAACTATATATAATATTTTCGATCAAACATAAAATTGACGTGTCACACAATACCCAGTTCTAGATGGTTTCTATCAACTATTGCTTAACGTAATGATGAGTAGTTGAGCGTTTCGTTCATGATTAAAACTAACTTGCTAATTGAATTAATTTATTAATTGCTCAAAATGACCTTATGTCTCATGCTCTGAAATTCAACTCTCACATTTATAAATATTTCTGGCAAAATATTAGAACAAATAATTTTCGTTGTGATTTTAGGTCGTCTAATGATTCTGGTTCCGCAACATATACCTTCAGCTTCCCCACAAAAAAATATTGATGACTCAAATCTGTTGAGCAGGTTAGTAATCTAATAGTACCGCATTTTATAAATTCATAGATTATAATAACTTTCGTTTAGTCAATGTCAAACTGGTCTAAAATAATGCGCCAGAACCATCGAATAAATTTGATTTAGAAGCCAGTTAAGATACAGAGGTCCTCTTAATTTTTAACGTTGAAATATTGATCCTAGAATATGATTTCTCAATATTCCTGCCGATACATTAACTCTATTTAAGCAATGTGACATCCCGAAAAAAGTGGGTTTACATCAGATTAATACCGCACATTATCTTTTTATATTCAATTTAAATATACTCTCGGTAGTTGATGCAATATTTTCAGTTTGTAGGGGTGAATCTTATGCTTTATCAAAGGGTTACAGAGGTTTTTGACCTTCACAATCCAATGCAACTATTGCGTTAATTGCATAATGTCCACCTGTTTTTCGTCTGAAATTGATAGAATTCTTGCTCTCTTACTCAGCAATAAACTTCCGGTTCTTTGTAAATTTTGCACAAATTCTCTTAAGGATTTTCTGCAAGTGCCATCAGGGACTTAATTGAGATAACTTAAAGAAATGTTAGACTCCAATTAAGTATTTAACTTCTGTAAAATCAACTGCGCGAAGGATTTCATGTTAAATTTCCATAAGATTCTAAGTTGATTTCATTTGATTTAAATAAACCTACTTATGCAACAAATTGAATATGATCAACTAAGGATATGCAATTAATTTTTGCTCAATGGACTGATGATTTGACCAGTCATTTGACCATAAAAATACAATAAGGCAAACTTACTTTAAAATTTGAACATTGAAATTAGAAATATAATTTCAGTATGAATAACAACAGTAAACTTACATCCTATTTGGTAGTTTCTGAAAATATTTCTCCAAATTCTTTGTTGACATCATATTGCCATCAGTTCTGGATATTTTTTCCATTATATTCTGATTATATTTTACATAAACAAGTGATGTGATTAGACTATTTTCTCATGAGGACCAGTTCCTTCCAGAAGACGTCGATGATTCCTTCTCCCAACTCTCACACAATATTGATGTAATACTGGAACCAAACTAATGGGTTGTATAGGCAAAGTAGTAGCGTAGCACGTTGCAACTTGTCTGGAGTCAGATTTTCGCCTTTATAACTCGGATGAAGAAGATATGTTTCAAAAAAGATGTAATTGTGATATTCTTCTAATTGGTTAAAAAACAGGCACTGAACAATGAATTTACTGTCATGTTCCTTTAGCAAGTTTAGCTTAGTTTACGAGTTAGAAAGTCAGACTGCTCATGTTCTAGTATTGTAAAAAAGCTGCGTAAACTGTTGCAGCTTTGAACACTTTAAACTTTCACCTGATGACTTTGGTGTTTCGTCATTTCGTGTAATGGCATCTTTTTTCCATCAGTGTCCACTAGTATTGTTCATTGGTGAATATGGTGTCTTCTTCACCATGACAAGATTGTTCTCCATTGGTGTGCTGAAAAAAGAAGTTGTTTTTTTCGGGTTTAACATCATTTGTCTATCAAAAGAACCTCTTTAATAGATATCTAATGTGAACAGAACCACAGAGAAACGTATCCGACCAAAATAATACATGACATTCAACAACAAATTGACTAATTGTCGCAAATTTAATGACTAGCTAAATAGTAGTAAATGGTTAAAGCCTGAGTTATAAAAACTCGAATCTATTAACAGAATTATATTTCTCAAAACATTACTAGTTGTACAGTTTATACTTATATATTCCTGAGAGACTTCTTATGAATGATTTGGACTTCTATAAAATATGTGTTTTCATGTTATCAACATATACGACATAGTTAGTCTGAAACTGGTACACAGTCTAACTCGTTCTTCGAGGTGTCCTTGGACTTCCATCATATTCAAATGGTTTATCTCACAAATTGTGAGATCAACCATTTCAAGAGGATGGAAGTTCAAGGAAACTTCCAAGATATATGACATAGACTGTCCAGCAATAATTACATTTCCCCATCATTTTTTCCTTTTTAACCGACTTCCAAAAAGGAGGAGGTTATCAATTCGTCGCGTATTTTTTCGCTTTTTTTGTATGTATGTTACCTGATTTCTTCTCCTGTGGTGCACCGTTTTGAATGAATATGGTCTTGTTTAATAGAGTATATATCCGAATTGGTGAAACTTCAAATTTTGGAAAAGAATTCTATTGGTAAAGTGATAAAATTTGTGAATGAACACATGCGTGCATGGAAATCGACCAATATCCCTAATATTTTAGTCGATTTTTCGATAACTCCTTATGGATGTGTATAGTTTTTTAACGTTTAATCTATTAAGGAAGATTCTTAGGAGATCTCATATACTTTTCTGCGACGTGCAACTTGCAGTTTTGCAGATAATCGCCGAAAATTCCAAAATTCTTATCAAAAATTTCATCGAAATGACATAACAGACATTTCCTCATAAATATTTTAATTCCAACGTAATAGTGCGGTAATTTTAGGCACTGGAAGTTTTAATTGCGAATTTGAAAATTTTCTATGTACATCTCAAGCATATAGGTAGTAAAGCATAGTATTTTCGGTTCCTTAAATCAATGAGTACCAAGCTCGTTTTGTTTGTATACCAGGTAAATACCTATTTAAATGCAAATTTTTCCATTTTGCGAAGACGGTACTTTTGGTTGTCTCATTCTCCCGGCCTAATAGAAAATTCAGTGACAACACATGTCAAACTTTAAACTGCTACTTGGTGGCCTCTAGACAGGGTGTTTAGTTATAGCAAACAAAATCACAAAGTAAAGTGGCAGAAAGAGTAGCATTTATATGAAAATTGAAATATAGGACGGACTAGAATGATAGTGGTCCGTAGGCAGCCGTATATACAGGATGGTTGGAATATAGTGTGGACTGGACGTTTGGTGGTATAAAAATGTTGAATAAAATGTGAAATTAAAATTATATAGGGTGATTAAAAAACTGTTACATGATGTGGACATAAGCAAATCATTTACAGGATGGTTGAAATATATGCTGGAGTTGAATTATATTTATAAAGTGTGATTAAAAATATATTTATTTTATAGCCTATAAGAAGTTGCATTAAGTGTGGAGAGGAATTAATATTACACAGGGCGATAACATAAAATGTTAAAAATGAAATAATTTATGGGGTAGCCCACAAGGAATTATATACTATGGATGACATATAGGACGGATTGGACTCCGTAAATATAGGATGGATTCTACTCCGTCGTATAGTTTACAGAAGGCAGCTAACAAATTTATGCTTGTCCGTGGGCAGTCGTATGTACAGGATGGTTGGTACATAGGTTGGACTGGAATTATCTAGTTATACAGGGTTGTAAAAAAAGTTGAAAAAAGGTTACATGGCGTAGTCCATAAGGCATAAATATATTTTGGGCTTATTAAGTCAACGCGTACTGGTACATTTTGTTCGTAAAGATTTACCTGTCAGTTTAAATGATAAAGTATCATTGTGTAATGTTGAGGCTTTCGATGTTACCTGGTTCTGTCTATTAAGGTTATACACACAAAATAAAAAATAAAGAATGAAACTACCTGAGTTTAAAAAAACTAAAAAGTTGAAAATAAATACATTTTTAAAAAAACAAAAACCGACTTCAAAATAAAATTAACTAAAAAGCATGAAATAATATTTTGCTACAATTAAATACTTTTTATGAAGTCGGTGCCAAGCGAAAGTGAAAATATTTTGTGAAGTACATTGATGAGTTGTACTTCGCAACTTCGCTGTTCAAATTGGCACCGACTTCATAAAAAGTATTTAATTGTAGCAAAATATTATTTCATGCTATTTAGTTAATTTTATTTTGAAGTCGGTTTTTGTTTTTTTAAATATGTATTTATCCGTAAAACAATTATAGTTTTTTATTTTGATTTATAGCAATGCATTATTATAACAAGTTTACAAACCACGTAACAGAAGTAGATAAAATACATAATGTTACAACTCACAATTAATGAAAATACTGATATGAACTAATATATACGCTTAGCAATTGCTTGGAAGTGATGAAAAATTACCCCAGCTGGAATTGATGTTGTAATGCGAGTACCATAAAGATTCTGGGATTAACAGGTATGTGTTCTCATCATGTGAGTAGTCTGGTCAGGTTACAAATGGTATGCACAAATGATGTTCAAATGATTGTTTAGAATAAAACTAAATATTATGCTCCCAAATAATAATATTAATATTTACTGAAGTCTGTTGTATTTGGTGTAGTTCACAGTGAAAAATGTGGACGCAATTCTAATTGTTTGATATTTCCTACCTTCAAATATGTCAAGCAACAATTTCAGATTTGATCACGATTTGTCCATGTCCCCTGTTTACCTATTTCAAAAAAGACAAGTATGTAACTATATTTTCTATGTATGCTCACCAAGTTTTAACTGTATTATAATCAGGTAAACCCTAAGTGGTTCACCTGAAATTTAAAAAAATTCGGACACACCAATAATATATCATAAACCTCACCAGAATATCACATGTTGTGTTGGTAAAAGTTATCCACTAAACAACTAAAATTAAATGAGTTGATAGATTTATGTACTAAAATGTTCAACACATTCCATAGTAATTTTGATATTAAATACATCACCGTCAAACGTTAGTTTGTCTTTAACATGTAAATGAAACTTTTCGGCCTCAATCACCTCATATCCCACTTTGACAGAACTTAGGCTCCAACAGTAACAACAATAATTTACAATTCCAAATTGAAAGAAAAACTTTTCCGTAAGTACAAACGCACGAAGGATATACAGTTTCTTAATGAATACAGAAATGTAAGATCCCAGGTCAAACGTCAAATAAGTATAGCGTATAAATCATATGTCAGTAATTTAGAAAATTCCGTTCTTATTAACTCACAGAAGTTTTGGTGTTATATTAATCTCAAGAAAAGAACTTCTCGTATTCCTGGCACAATGTTCAATGAAAATCAGTGCTTCCATGATACACAAGAGATTGTCAATCAGTTTTCAAACTTTTTCAGTAGTGTGTTTGTCTCCACTAGTGACCCTGTTGATGACGACAATAATCAATTTGAAGTCCACTCTACTGATATTCTTAATATCAGCAATATCACTAAAGACGAGATTATTAATGCAGCCAATAAACTCAAGAATAAAATAACCTCTGGCGCTGATGATATACCATCATTTTTTGTCCGTGATTCTCTATTCTTGCATATCCTTTAAAACTATTATTCAATATGGCACTTGAGACATCGACTTACCCCTGTAGGTGGAAAATAGCCAAGATCATCCCCGTATTCAAGTCAGGCGATAAGTCGCAAATACATAACTATCTCCCAATTTCTATTTTATGTAACCTATCTAAAGTCTTTGAATCTATTTTGTATGGACGCATCTACCCAGCTGTTCAACACTTAATTACGGATTATCAACATGGGTTCATGTGCTGCAGGTCCACCGAAACTAACCTTCTTAATATTACCCAACAGCTTTGTCAGTGTGTAGATTTTGGAGGGCAGATGGATGTGATCTATACAGACTTCTCAAAGGCTTTTGATAAAATGAATCATAATCGGTTACTACAAAAACTAATGTCACAATTTGGATTTTCCCTTGATACTATGAAACTTTGCAAGTCATACATAGAGGATAATGGATATCTCTCTAACAGCTACACCTCCACTTCAGGTGTGCCCCAGGGCTTGAATCTTGGACCACTATTATTCCTCCTTTTTGTGAATAATAATAAGTTACTCTATGCTGACGATCTTAAAATTTATCTTCCAATAACAACATTGGACGATTGTGCACGATTACAAAATGATCTTTCTAATCTTATTAGATGGTGTAAGAGTAACAAATTACCTTTGAATGTAGCAAAATGTAAAGTTGTCTCATTTAGTAGGAAAAAGACTCAATTAATATATCAGTATAAAGTCAACGACAATATGTTGCTCCGTGATACTACCACTAGAGATTTGGGTGTAATTTTTGACTCCAGTCTCAATTTTATCGATCACATAAACTCAATGATTACTGAAGCTTACAAAATGTATGGGTTTCTCATGCGGAACTGTCGAAGCTTTGAAAATGTTGCGGCTTTAAAAACTTTATATTTCAGCTTCATACGTACAAAGCTTGAGTACTGTTGTAATATATGGAGCCCACAGTATAATATTCATATTGTTAGAATTGAAAATATTAAGAGAAAATTCCTAAAATATTTAATGTATAGGGTGGATGGAACGTATCCAACAAGGGGGATAGAATACTCCATATTACTTACAAGATTCAATTTTCAAAGTCTACACTCCAGAAGAGTTGAGAAATCCATAGTCTTAGTTTATAAATTGGTTCGTTGCCTAATTGACTGCCCTGATTTACTGGCTCTCTTGAATTTTTATGTGCCACAATACCAAGTGAGGAGTAACATAGCCTTTTACTGTTACAAGTCACGCACAAATTTACTTTTGAATTCACCATTAAATACTATGTGCCATAACTTTAATAAAATATCAAATATTTGTGACATTTTTCGTGATTCTCTGTATCTCATTTTAAGATTATTAATTTTATTGTTATTTATATTTAATTTTAATAGTAACTGTTATTTTGTTGAACTTTTATACTATTTGTGTTTTGGAATGATATGTATATGAATACTATTATAGTGAATTTGTACATTGCTCTGTAATTGGATTGTGAAATCTGTTGGGCGATAAATGCTATAAATAAATAAATAAATAAATAAACAGTAATCAATTTTTAGTGACTCTTTTCGTTCTGGATCTTAGTGTGTCTTATAATAATATGGTGAACAATATCTCCTACTATGCTATAAATAATAATAAGTTGACAGGCAACTAGTAGGCGAATTTTTTTGCTTGAAACAAATCCAGTATTTACTTTGCCTTGTCTCAATGTATTAATGTGAGAAATTGAAAGTTTAGATGCATACTTTGCTAAGTAGATAGACCAACAAACATCAAATTTAGAATAGAAAAATATTTAAAATTGTACATGGATTATCCATAATTTGCTATATCTTACACAAACTGACAAGCTAGATTGTTATATCGCTGGCTGAAAAGGATTTATTGACAGTAATTAGTGTCAACAGAAATATAGTTATTATAACTTCATTAACGCTTTAGATTTTCTGACTGATGTATATCATAAGAATAATAATTTTGCACATACGGTGGTTAATTACAGTATACTAATTAATGAGACTCTTACTTCAAACAATTTCATGAAAAATCTCATGTTGAACAAGAGCTATCGTATAAAAGATTAATTAATAAGGCGTTGATTAAAAACTTTTAAAATTTAATTTCAATTTATTACCGGTAATTAATTATAATTCCAAATTCCTTTTATGTAGTTTATTAAATATAATGAAAAAAATCTGATGTATTGACAATAATTTTTCTGATTTACAAAATTCAAAAGATATAATGAGGTTATTCAACTTTTTTTACTATATAATTCCAAGGTCATTATTAAGGTCAACTAATTTGAACTTATAATAACAGAAAGAAAGAAAACATATTGAGGGAGACAAGAAGGCAAAAAAGTAAATATTTTTTTATTTTTTATCACTAGTACTAAAACAACAAAATAAAATGACTAGACGAAAGAAACAAGTGAGATAAAACTTTCATGAAGCACTATAGCGGGGGCAGTCCATTTAAAAGAGTAACATTTGATGTTGGCGGTCCATTCCCTGAATCTGACTACGGAAATAAGTACAGTAGGTGGTGATGGAGTATTTCAGTAAATAGGCAGAATCTTATGCCTTGACAAATGAAGAAGCCTTGACCATTGCTGATGTCTTTGTTAAGGAATGAATCAGCCGTTTTGGTTTTCCTTACAGTTGCACTCAGACCAAAATAGAAATTTCGAGTCTATTCTTTTCCAAGAGCTCTGCAAATTTCCGCAGAGCAATAAACACGGACGACAGCATTACACCCGCAATCCGATGGAATACTACCATTAACCGCCATTTGACAAGGGTAGTCTCTGACTACCAAAGTGACTGGGGCACTATCTTCACTTGTTTCTAATGGCATATCGTTAGTTTGTGCAGTAGTCGACGGCTTAGACCCTAGCCAGTGTTATAATGGGACGAGAATTACGACTACCATGCGATTTAAAGTTTCCATGTCCTCCAGAAGAAGAGACCGCTGGGGAAGACTAAAGCAGCCAGTTACGTCAAAGGATGAACGAGATCCACCAACGAGCCCAGTTCAATATCGAGAATGCCAGAGCCCGAATGAAGGAAGGAGATGATATTGTTACAAAATTTACCAAAGCCGACCCTGTTTCATTTCAGTGGTTCTCGAAATGACTCAGCAGCTGTAGAATTGATGATTGATTTTACGAGAGTTGTCGATGCTGGTTTTAAAAAGGAAGCAGCCCACAATCGCAAGTTAGTTAGTGGAGCGAAGAGCTTATATGGAAAATTGTTGTTGTGATATTTGAATCAGCTGTTGTATATATTCGATGTAAATAAAAGTTCTAGAAAAGTGAAAGTGAATATTAGTTTTATAATTTTAAATTGAAGCCACGGTCTATATAACAATATCATAGCCGAAGGCGAGGAATTCTAAGTTGATGAGTTTTTTTGGTTGTTTAACCCGCAACGTCGTCGTGAATATTCGCCTAAGCTACAGAGATCTTAGGAGCCTTAAGAGGATCAACGATATTGTCTACTGATTACGGAAGCTACCCCGAAGAAAACCATAGAATATTCGCTGGCTCATTTTATGGCTAGAGATAGCAAAAGTGTTTGCAAAGAAGTACGACCAGTTTCAAAAGTTGTTGGAACAAGGTCCTTCATCTCGAAGATAAACAATTAGTGAGTACCAGAGAATTCTTTTATTAAGTTACGAAAAAATTCTCGCAAGAATCTTTGGAAGACTCTGGTAGAGTTGACAACAATGATGATGGAGAAGATCCTGATGAAATTGGCGATCCTAAAGATAACCTGTTGGTTGGATGGACTGAATTGGAGAAGTATGGAGGAAACTATCTTTCTATTCAGTGGCATCGACATCATTGTTGCTGTCTAAATATTTGCAGCCCAGATTGAAACACCATCGGCTGTTACTTCCACCGAAAGTCCCGTTGTCAAAATCGAGAGTCCTGCAAATATCGCCATACCGTGAAGGATTCTGAGACATTCCGAGACGAAATAGTCTTAAGGAGGGGGCAATGTGACGGGCATTCATCCGATATTTCGTGGGATCGAAGCGCCCGAAGCCGGTGGCTAGTGCTATCTAAATTCCTCGAGTGTTTGAAAAACAATGTGGATACTTCTGAGAAGAAATATATAAATAGGGAAAACGTACGAAAGCATTCATTCATTCGGTTGCCGTCTAATAATATAAAATTATTTCGACTGAATTTTTAAATAAACCCACGAACCCAGGGTGTAGAATAAAAACATTACAACATCTAGCAAATTTTAACCGGCAGTTAGTAAGATTATATACATACTTTTTCCAGGTTTTAAGGCCTAGGTAAATGTTGAAAAGTATTGGTACCAGGCTACACCTTTGTTTCCTAACCTTATCTACACTTAAATTTAATGATATATTATTTTCAGTGTTGTTTTTGCTCTTTATATGCAAATACTTAACCGCTTTTATAAATATTTAATTCATTTTCTGATTTTCCATCACCACTTGGTAAGCCACAAGTTAAAAATGTCAGTTAATTGTACATATAATAGTATCCTAGCGACTAATTTTATTCTCTATCAATTCTCATCTTAGGTTAGCCTCTCTAAGATGACATTCGGCCTTACATTCTCTGTCGTCTTATAATTTTTCACCTTGTATAATGTGTATTCTACTATTAAACAAAAAAATAATTACTCAAATCAAATCACAATGAGAGAATAAAATAGGTAACATAACAAACATTCAAAAATAAAAATAAAAAAAATACACGCTGAAGTCGGTTAAAAAGTTTGAATTTTGCTGCAATAATGGCTATATCATATCATTTAAGCTCTACAGTTTATTTATACAATCCCAAATTTTGATTTTAGGGGTACTTCTGGGGGAAAACTAAAAAAATTGACAGTTCCCCCCCCCTTATCTCCGAAACTTTAGGAAATAAAATTTTGAAAAAGAATGGTGATGTAGAGCCTCACCGGAATTTTACTAGAAAAATTAATAGAAACCTCTAATATTCATTTTGGGGGGCAAATTACAGAATTAAATGAAAAATATAAAATTGAAATTGTTTCTAACACATCAGGTAATATATCAGATGAAATTATTTCCGAAACTATAAGCCGTAAAATTTTGAAAAAATAGGAAAAACTGGAAAAATAAGGAGAAACCCCTAATGTTAATTTTAGGGGGCAAATTACAGCATTAAATGGAGAACACAAAATTAAAATTATTACTAACGCATCATGTAATATATCAAATCAAAGGGCTGATTATGACGAATACAAGTATAATTTTTTCATATTTTTTAAATTAATATTTTAAAATATATTAACAAAAATATTTAAAAAATTACCGATTCACCCCTTTATTCCCCAAACTATAAGACTTAAATTTTTTTGTTTACAAGAAAATTAAGAAGAAATCCCCAATATTAATATTGGGGGCCAAATTATAGAATTAAACGGAAAATAGAAAAATATTTTTTAATGCATCATGCAATATCTCCAAAGAAAGGGCTCATTATGAGGATTACAAATATATATTTTTCATATTTTTAAAGTTAATTGTTTACAAGATATTAGCAAAAAGATATAAAAAAAATCTCAATTCCCGCTTTATTTCCGAAACCATACTACCTAAAATTTTTAAAATAATTAGGGGTACTGGGGCTCACATGAAATTTATAAGAAATCCCCCATAGTATTTTTAGGGACAAAGTATAGAATTAAATGGAAAATAAAAATTTAATTTTCAAACTCATCATGTAATATATCAAATAAAAGGCTCAGTATGTGAATTACAAATATTTCATATTTTTAAATCATTTGTTTAAAAGATATTAACAAAAATATTAAACATCGACTTAATTACCACTTTAGAAACTACACTATCTAAAATTTTGAAAAATATATTTTATTTTTATTTTTAAATATTTAGACTAACAGATTTAATTATTATAAAAGGCTTCCCAGAAAGTTTATTAGTAAAATAAAACTCTAATATTAATTTTTGGGGGCCAAATTAGAAAATTAAATACATATGTATTTTTATAAAAATCAAGCGAATCATGAAGCAGATAAAATAAAAAGTCTATGTGTGGAAAATGAAAGAGTATATTTTTTATAAATTTAAAACGCTTCCTTTAAAAGATATGAGGGTAAATATAAGAAATTGCACTCATTCCCTGCTTGTTTGAAACTGGAATATTAGAATTTTGAAGGTGGTACGGAACCCTTAGTAATTATTTCATATGCGTTTCAAAGTACTCCTTAGAGTTATGGACACTACATTTTTTGCTTTATGTTCTTTATTCACGCCGCTTTATACAAGGACCTCCTAAAGTAATAGAGAGATTCATTTTCTAAGTACCTAAACATATATATATATGTAAATTAAAAAATTTAAATGATAAGGTGTAGCATGTGATACCGCGTTTAAAAGGATTTTCAATTTTCTATTCAATATCATAGGACTTTATTCAATTTTCAATTGTTTAGTTTGTAAAATAATTAATGATGTCATAGAAAGAAATAAAGTTTGAAGCAATTAATAACATGTACAATAATGCTCATATGCTCAAACTGAGCACCGGTCATTTCTTGACAAAAAAATAGACGGTGTTGAAACGTCTCTGCATTACTTTGTCTTATTTCCTACTATATTCGGTGTTTTAAATCATCGATATTAGTTAGTTTTACTATTGTAGATTTTTAATTTTAACTAACCCCACACAATATAATTTTTAACATCGCCACATCTACCGATACATCGTTGCGGATAAATTTGATTGCGATAAGCTCGTACTGCTGTTGTGTCTATAATGTGATGTAGTTCCATCTTGTTGAAACCATATGTATCGTCTGCGGGGTTAACAATATCAGGAAAAAATTGTCCTAATTCAAGCATTAATGGGACACTGACCTTCCCTCATCCAGTGAGGATTTGGCGTACTCCGATACCGCTAATGTTGTTTGTTGACCGTTCCATGTAGGATAAAGGGAAAAAGAATACTTTTGCGAAACGTCGGATTCCCTGGTTTTTATTTTTTCTGAGTTCTTTGGGAATAACCACCACACAAACTTGAAAGTTAAAGTCCAAACGTATCAAGGTCTAAATCACACCTCGTTTTCAATGGTATTAACACAAATTGAAAAAAAAATTAACAAATTAAAAAATTAAGATGATTCGCAATGGCATATATCATAATCACAATTTGACATTTTCAAATATACAAACTTTCAAGTTTATGTGGTGTTATTCCCAAAGAAAATAAAAACTTCGGATTCCCTTAGCATCTATTCATAAATATTTCACACAACTCTGATCTGAGATCAGTATCGAAAATACTCGAATACCATGGCTATTTATCTTCTTTACTGGATGGTATTTCAGGAATCTTATCGAAATTTTGAGGCGACCTTGTGTTTATAGTTTTTGTACACTTTCATCGAATGTTCAGGATAGCTGCTGTGTTGCTCTTCTTTTTTATTTCAGCCGTTTTTTATGTTTACCTGTTTTTTTTATCGAAACGAGTAATGTGGAAGGTTTCGTAATTTTTTTGGCACCATTGAATGAATTTTATAACAATATTTTACTTTCTTGGCAAATCTCGATGGCTACTTATTTGTGTAAAATAATATTACTTTTGCCTTGAGTATCCAAGTCCTAAAACTTTAAAAAGTCCTATATTGCTGAATAGGGAATGAAAACCCTTTTAAAGGCGGTATCACACGCTACCCTCTTTTATTTTATTAGCAGGTGAATAAGTTTGTTCAGAAAGTGTAGTCCTTTAAATAAAATTGACCCCTTTCAGGATTTTTCATTTACATTTGTCATTTGGAAGAAAATGTTATTGTAGGACACTTTATATATAGTTTTGTAAGTCTTCTATACATTTTGCTTGGTTTTTTGTTGTCTTAATATTCCTTGACAACCGTTTTGCAGGAATGCCTGGAATATTAAATAACTCATATTACTATTTCGATTGCTGATTCGTCGCTAATTGGTTCTTATCACTAATTCGACATTTTGATCTCAACCTCAATATTCCTCCTTTTTCCAGGTAGATCGAATATAGGACGATACTCAATACGTCTAGCACTATCACCAATCTAAGTAATTTTATCAGTATTAATGTCAGGGTTGGATAATACGTTCTACCTTGAAACAGTCACTGCCAAATATATTTAAATATATTTTGCGTTTACAAAATATATAATACAACAAAGGGCAGGGCCAAGAAGGGCCCATCTTTGTATCGACAAAAATCATTAAATTTTATTTATGCCCCTTATAACTCTTTTATATAAAGGAAAAATGGTGATTATATTGCAGAAATTTGTTTCACTGAGAATATGTATGGGACCATCTGTAAGAGACAACCAGTAACCCAAAAATTTTTGAATCTGTCCTTTGGTTTTATCTTTTCTGAGTTCTTTGGGAATAACACCACATAAACTTGGAAGTATGTATATTTCAAATAGTCCAAATTTTTCAATGTCTAAATCAGACCCCGTTTTCAATGATGTAACTGTTATACTATGAACTTAGCATGAACTTATATCGCAACGACAATTCAACATTCCAGCTGACACAGCGACACGTGCGGTGTCATATTACGACGCCACCGACATCTGTGAGAATCGCCATGTCAACTATGCCTATTCAGCATCTTTAAACTTATATATTGTAAAATTTCTCTTCTACTGTATTCATTATTACTCAGTTACTCTGTCACTTTATATTGTTATTTTCATTTACATTTTTAAAGTTATAATATTTGTATTGTTATTAATAAAATCTTTTTAAAAAAGTTAATTTTGAGAAGTATGATATAACAAATTGGCGCAGTCAGTAGGATCCGTTAACGTTACTAGAACACGAGCTTACTTCTAACTGGTAGCGGCCGATTACTATCCCTCAACGGAGCAAAGAACCTGGAAGAAGTCCCAACTGCGATAACAAGGAGAACACGGATCTTCCAATGTTCCTGTTGATGTGAGTAGTAGTGAATCGTCTAACGTTTAAGGTTTTAAAGAATTGAATTATTTGATTATTTTGAAATATTAGATTATTTGATATTTTTATTATTTGATTGATAATTTGATTTATTTGATTATCTTGATTTGAATTGAAATATTACTTGATTTATTTGAATTGATATTTGTTTGATATATTTTGATTTACGTTTACATATTTATTTTATTATTTCATTCTTTACCGTTCTATTATCCAAAATATCGTTTATTCCCCATTTATATACATTCCCTTAATAATTTTTATACTATATTTTAATTGAAACCCATTTTACAATCCCTCGTTTATTTTATTTTTTATTATTTTTCAACTTGTATATACTTTTAATTCTAACACATCGAAATGGCACAAGCAACAAATAATGTAGTCTCTGATGAAACAGAAAAGTACCAGTTATCGGAAATATTTTCTATCATTCCGGAATTTGAATGCGACCAGATCTCATTGACCTCCTTCATACACGCATGTAATTGTGCGTACAATATGTCGACTGCAGATCAAAAATATCTGCTAGTCATTATATTAAAAATAAACTTAGAGGCAAAGCGGCTCAGTTGGTCAACTCGAGAAATCCCGCTTCATATTTAGAAATCAAACAGCTTTTGACACTATATTTCGGAGATTCTGTCTTCTTTGATCCACGATCTCCAACGCCTCAAACAACTTTCTAATGAGTCCCCTCTGTCCTTTTATAGTAGGCTTCAGGTTTTGAGTGCGAAAATGCACTCATGCATCCAAAAATGCTCTGGGCTAACCGATGAACAAAAAGACGCTCAGACAACCCTTGTAGATACGATGGTTCTAAATACACTTCTTACAGGATTAGAACCATGTCTAGGCCAAATAATTCGTGCCAGCAATCCCAAAGACCTTCTGGAGGCACACTCTCAAATCAGATGAGAACTTCAGTTGTCATATTTTGAAGAGCAAAAAATTCACAAATCTGCTCCTCCTAAACCCACATTTCAGGTCCGAAAACCCATTCAACCACTAAAATATTTAAATTGTGGTAGATTAGGCCACATTGCAGTAGATTGTCGGTTGCGACAGCAAAACAACCCTCAATCTTACAACCAAAATTTTAGACCTAGTTTTACAGGGCCAAATCAAACTTCGAGGCCAAATCCACCCCCAAATAATACCAACCATCAAGTGCGACCTTTTTAATTCTGACGCAATTTTACCGACACAAGTAATTGACAAAGTACGACTTCCCAACGCAGTTATACTCGTTAATTCAAAGGGAGAACTTTTTACCTCAATAATAAACGCGAACGCGATGCCTAAAACTGTTAAATTTTCCGATCTTCACTTAGAACCCCTTGACCATTCACACCCTCTCCTAAATTTAAATACACAAGAATACACAGACTCTCTAAACTTGGAACTATCAGAGAACAAATTCGTACAAAACACCTTAATGACGAAGAGTGAGAACTTATTGCGAACCTCTGTTTAGAATTCGAAGATAATATCTATCTCAAAGGCGATGTTTTGTCCTTTATCAACGCAGTAAAACATTCAATTGATACCAATAATGTCAAGCCCGTTTCCACGAAAGATATCCTCAAGTCCATAAAGAGGAAGCGAAAACTCAAATTGCCAAAATGCTTGACCAAGGCATAATCAGACACTCCCCTTCCCTTGGTCCTCCCCCGTATGGGTCGTCCCTAAGAAACTCGATGCTTTTGGTAAGCAAAAGTGGCGAGTTGTTATCGACTATAGGAAGTTAAACTAACTAACTGTAGACAATAAATATCCTCTGCCCAACATTTCTGATCTCCTCGATCAACTTGGTAAGTATCAATCATTTTCGACACTGAATCTCGCTTCCGGGTTTGACCAGTTGGAAATCCTTGAGGAAGACATTCGGTTTCTCTGTTGACAATGGCCATTACGAATTCGTTCGTATGCCATTTGGTCTGAAAAATGCACCTTCTACCTTTCAGAGGGTCATGGACAACATTCTTTTGGGCATCCAGAATGAACGTTGCCTTGTTTGGATGACATTATCGTTTATTCACCAACCATTCATGAGCATATGTCCCGTTTGACAGAAGTCTTTAAACGTCTTAAACAGTCAAACTTGAAAATTCAACCTGACAAGTGTGAGATTCTCCGTAAGGAACTTGCTTACCTAGGTCATCTTATCACCCAAGAAGGAGTGAAACCAAACCCTTCAAAGGTTGAATGCATCCAGAATTTTCATCAGCCCCAAACTCCTAAAGATGTTAAATCTTTTCTTGGTCTCGCCGGATATTACCGACGTTTTATCCCCAACTTTGCTAAAATCTCAAAGCCTCTCACGAAACTCCTGCAAAAAGACGTCAAATTCATCTTCGACGCAGATTGCAAGTCTTCCTTCATCGAACTGAAGCAAGCTCTTGTATCTGACCCTATCTTGATATACCCAAATTTCGAAGAACCATTCCTGCTCACTACTGATGCTAGTGCTTTCGCAATTGGAGCGGTTCTCTCACAAGGCCCCGTAGGAAAAGATCTTCCTATAGCATATGCTTCCCGTACACTCTGCTCTGCAGAAACTCGATATTCCACTATCGAACGGGAACTGCTAGCCACTGTTTGGGCGGTCAAGCACTACAGACCTTATCTTTTTGGGAGAAAGTTTACACTTCTGTGTGACCACCGTCCGCTTACTTGGCTCTTTTCCATCAAAGATCCTGGCAGTCGTCTAGCCAGATGGCGCCTTAAGCTAGAAGCGTATAATTATAAGATAGAATACAAACCTGGCCAAGTAAATCAGAACGCTGACGCTCTTTCCCGAATTAAAATCAACCACTTTAAACAATGCACTGACTTTATTTCCAAAATCAACATCTTTGCAAATAACGAAACCGACCCAGAACAACCAGACTCCGATAATGATCAAGAACCCGATGAACATGACGAAAGAATGACAACAGAGTTTAATCGATTTGTTCAACTATATAAAACCGAGTCGATAATCGATTACTCAAAAATATAAATTTCTAACGCCCAACTCCTAGACAAATCTCACAAACGAATAGTCACTTTCTTCTGGCAAAATAAACTCAATGACTTGCATGACAAAATCATCGAAGACATTTTCGAAGAAGACCCAAATTTCACTACCGACACACTAAACATTCTAGCCAGCAAAACTGTCCGGCATAGAAAATATTTAATTATCCCTTTACCCTTTGATCCTGGAACAGTTGTCTCACAACTTTTTAATATCCTCTATAAAAAACAAGATCAGTTCGACGAATCCGAAACTTATTGTATTGAAAACAACGTAGAACTACCGATTCTTGAAACACTATCCTTTATACTTGCAGACAAAGACGTAAAACTTAAAATTTGTCAAAATATCTTGACAACCCCTTCACAAGACGAGATTCCCGTTATACTGCAGCAGTACGACTGCGGCAAAAATAACCTTCATCGTGGAATTAACGAGACCATCCGACGCATTAAAGAAAAGTATAATTGGACTGGACTAATCAAAAGTGTAGAGCAATTTATTAAGTCCTGCGAAACTTGCCAAAAGGTAAAGTTCTGTAGAAAAAACTTAAGTGCTCCTTTTGTCATAACTGAAACACCAAAAATACCCTTCGAACGTATCAACATTGATATTTTCGAATATCCAACCAGAAACTACGCACTGACTATTAGGGATGAACTCACCAAATTTACTCAGGCCTACCCAATTGGTGACAAAACAGCTAAAACTGTAGTAAACACCCTCCTAATATTCTTCCAACATTACGGTACACCTCTTCGCATCCATTGTGATTATGGACGTGAATTTGATAACACTTTCATAAGAGACCTGTGACATAAAACTATCATTTTCAAGTGTCCACCATCCCGAATCAAATGGTCCTATCTAAAAGTTTTACGCGACTTTAGCGGAAATGATAAGGGCAAATACAACATCCAGACGAACATCCATTCAACGTCCTCCCTTACGCAGTTATCTGCTACAACAACACTAAAAACAAGACTACTGGTTTCACGCCCTACGAACTCATCTTTGGGCACACTTCTAGTAGACCCCCCGAAACAATATACGATCAGGAAAAACTCATTTCCAAATATGTTAGGGACCTTAACAACAGAATGAACTACTATTTATAGACTTGCAAGCGCAAAAACCGACCAACAAAAACAAAAATCTAAAGTAAGATTTACAAACATGTTTCGACTAACCAACCAGAATACAAAGTAGGCGACAAAGTTTACGTGAAAGATTCTCAGATTAAAAGCAAATCCGAAAACAAATTCAATGGACCTTTCGAAATCACCGCGATAAGGAAAAACTCTGCCACCGTTATAAACTTACAGACTAACCAAATTAGTAAAATTAACTTTGACAGACTAAAACCATATTTTGAATGAATCCCTTCTTTTCAGATTCTGTGGACTGTTTTCAGTCGGGAACCTCCAACAATACTCTCTTACACCCGTTAACAATACAATAGGAGTTTTCTTCCATGAAGAAGGCACACTTAAAATTTCAAACGACAAATGGACACTTCTTGTCCTCAAAGACCTCAGCCCGTTCAGAGGTGCTATTTCAAATAACGACGCCATACTAAATCGAATTTTAGAAACAATTAACGAAAACACAACTAATACAAAATCATTTAAACCAAAAATACAAACACATGTTAGCCTCTTGAAACAAATTTCTAAATCCGTTAACTCTAAATATACAGACATCTTCGCTGACACTCAAACTTACACTACTAACAGAAGAAAACGCGGACTTATTAACGGACTGGGATCAGTTTGGAAAGCTATTTCAGGAAATTTAGACGCAACAGATGGTGAATACATAAATGACTGTATAACTAAAATTACTAAAGACCAACACCAAATTCAGGACTTAGTAAAGAAACAAATATCTGTAACAACCTCAGTCATTATGAGCCTCAACAAAACTTTACAAAAATTTCAATCCGAGGAGAAATTTTTCTCGAATAACATTGAAAAAATAAGGCAGTCAATTTTATACATTTCAAATGATCTTGATTTTCATGAATTTCAAATCAATATCTTGGATCTGTGTGAAAGCCTAATGGAGAGTTACATATTTATCGAAAATACTCTCGATGATGTTTTAACTGCAGTCTCTTTCCCCGCTTAAAAATTTTACATAGTTCGATCATAACCCCAGTAGATTTGGTCGATTCCCTTCAAAAGATTTCTCAGTCACTACATGAAAATAATTTACCACTTCCTATTTACAGTTCAAATGTTGCTCAGTACATTGATTTGATAGAATTGGAAACTTTTCAATTCAACAGCAAAATCATTTTTGTACTCAAAATTCCTTTAGTTGATCCTGAGATTTACACCCTTTACCACCTTTATCCGATCCCTATTTTGGGTGATCGAACAAAGTTTCATCATATACTTTCAATAAAGACAAAATTTATCGAGAGAGATCACGATTCGTTACTATACACCTCCTTCGAAGACCTGGACGACTGCAAGCCTTTAACTAAACATCATAAGATTTGTTCCAAAGCCATATCACATCCAATAGACAAAGATGCCATCTGCGAAGGTCAGCTTCTCAGACAGCCAACCACACTTCCAGCAACCTGCAAAAGTTTGATATTATATGCAGCAGACTATAATATCCAAGAGATTGACGTAAACTTTTGGTTGATCTCGATTTCAAGACCACTGGCCATCAACATCAAATGCAAAGGGCAAGATGTCGTGACACAAACCGTATCGACAAATTCAGTGTTGCAAATCCAACCCCACTGCAATGCCTTTATCGACAACACAAGGGTCCATGCTACAAGAACTTCTAAAAATGTCCAAAACATCACATACAGAAACCACCCAGTGGACATTCCTTTCAACTGCTGCAACGGCATGCCAGCCGCCAATGAGATGCCAAACCTGACTCCCCTACAGCTACAAGAATTAGATGTACAAGACCTAGATGTTGCCAACCATAAGCTCTCCCAATATTCTAAGGAACTGGAGAAGCTGATGGAACAACCACCCTTAGAAAAGCATACGTCCTGGCTCACAATCACAACGACCACCTTAGTAGTAATTGTGATTATACTCCTCACAATGAAGTCAATCCAGAAGAGGTTCAAGAATACCACTACACCAAGCTCCGCTGTCCAGCACACGCCACCGACAGCTCCATCAAACCCTAAGCCCAAAGGAAAACTACACAGCCTCCTGAATCCAACCGACGATACAGAACTCCAGAACTTGACGTAAAAGTTGATGCTGTACCATCAACTTTTTTATATGGATGGGAATTGTTATACTATGAACTTAGCACGAACTTATATCGCAACGACAATTCAACATTCCAGCTGACACAGCGACACGTGTGGTGTCATATTACGGCGCCACCGACATCCGTGAGAATCGCCATGTCAACTATGCCTATTCAGCATCGTTAAACTTATATATTGTAAAATTTCTCTTCTACTGTATTCATTATTACTCAGTTACTCTGTCACTTTATAGTGTTATTTTCATTTACATTTTTAAAGTTATAATTTTTGTATTGTTATTAATAAAATCTTTTTAAAAAGTTAATATTGAGAAGTGTGATATAACATAACTTAACACAAATGAACAAGAAAATAAGAAATTAAAAGGATTCGTAATAACAACTTTTAAATACTTTGTTAACGAAAAGAAACGAAGTGAGGGAAGAAAATAATAATTAACAAGTAAACAGGGTAACAAGAAAGCAACATTTTAAAAAAATCTTTGATTATTTAATACTTAACTTCAATTTAAAAAATATCAGAAACAATAAATACATAACGGCGTATTTTTAAACAATTCTCGGAAATAATATTAAAGGTATGCAACATTGTAAGAACCCAGCCTTACTATATAATGAAACTGTTTATAAGTTATTTTCCAAAATGCAATTTCGCAAATTACTGGTTCGCGGGAAAAGGATTAACGTGTTAATGTTTAATGGATATAGCGTTTTATTTTTTATTGACACACATTTTTCATGACTAAATTTCATCGAATAAATTCGCATAAAGGAGTCGGACAGCAATTTTTATCTCATGGTATTACTATAATTGAAATGGGAGAATCGAACCTCTTCGAAATAATATCTTATTTAAAGGATTCTTCAAATCTATGTACTTTAATCTGGGTGGTCATAATGATGGGCAGCGAATAAATAAATTACGTCTGAAATTATAGTCTCTTGGATATCACGCGAATCCGTTTTGCAGATCGGAAATATATATTCAGAAATGGAGTCATCAAGAGATGAAGACGTGTTATTATGAAATTTTGCTCCAAAACAAAACGACTAAGTTGCCCTCGGTTCTGGAAAATATATATGTTTATTGGAGTTAATGAATGTAAATAGGTTTTGTATAAAAATTCCATCTGTTTCTGTCTGTAAGATATAAAAAATGAATAACATATCGTTGCAGCGTTCAAAATTGTGAGTTGCTACTGAATTTAGTTATTTTAAAATGCAAACTCGTCAGTTTTTATGTGCTGTAATGCGGAGAAGGAATGTTAAGTACTGTGACTCTCACTAAATAAAAAAATCGATAGTAAGTAAAAGTGTATATTTATATTTTTCTAAATAATTTGCACTTAGTCCATCTGAACGAATTCTTTGAATTCGTATACAGTAATAAATGAAAATGTGTGTCCCATGTCTCATTTTAATTAAACGAACTGAATATATTTTAATATATATGAAAATTAATGAAATCTTATAAATGTGTATAGTTTTTACGAGCTTAAGGGATATTTTTTAACCCAATAAGCCTTGAAAATTGGAAAACTGAAAGTGCATGTTTTCTATCGACTAAGTAAATTATAATAATTGTAATTGTAACGCCTAGAAAAAAATTACAAAGGTACACGAAACCACTTAAAAATATGTGTGATGCTCTGCGGTGCTACTAATCTCCACACTTCTTGTTCCATGATGTTGATAAGTTCTTTTAGCGAAGTTTTTCATAGCTCTTTCGCATAAATGTGGCTCAATTTGAGCAACAACACGTCTGATGTTTTTGATTAGCTCTGGAGTCGTAGCAGGTTTGTTGACATAAACCTTTTCGTTCAAATAACTCCACAGGAAAAAGTCTAATTGGTTACATCGCAAGACCTCGGTGGCCATTCGATAATGCAAGCTCAAATTGTTGGTTTCATTGATAAAATCCAATTGTCATCTCCCAATAGCGTACACCACTGACATTAAGCATTGCCACCTTTGTCAAACTATGACGCTATTATTATTGCAGCCCCTAGTGCACACCAGACAGTACATTTTTATGGATGCACTGGTTTCTCTTTAATAGCATGGTTATTTTCACTGCACCAAATGTGACAACTTTGTCATTTAATGGACCGTTCATAAAGTACGTCACACTAAACTTTGCCTATTAGGAACCCTCTCTCCCCCCTCAACACGCTACGTCACACTTTCTGCGACACTTCTATAAATCTTACGTCACAAAAGCTAGAACTCTACTGCCCCATATATAATGCATCCCGACCAATATTACACAATCATTAATATAGTTAATATACATCTAGAATCTATTATCTTTCTTTCTCACTCTTTTCGAATTTTTATAGCATTTCTCTTGAAATTCAACTTAAGCAGCTTCTATTGTATACAACATATTATGTGTCTATAATAACACTATTATAGATGGAATATTATTTTATCTTTGACCATGTAAAGTATTACTTTCATTTGCTATTGAATAGAGAGCACAGAATACTTGGAAGTCTAGAGAAAAATAAAAGCAGAAATGTTTGATGAACTACGAACGTCACATTTCTTTAGACCTCCCATCCCCCTTGACACATCACGCCACTCTGAGACCCCCATCCCCTGTATGCGAATGTATTTTAGGAACAACACATAAATAAAAATAAAACATTTAAAACAAATAAAACCAACTTCCACCTATAACGAAAAAGATGAAAATAAATATATCAAAATACAACTCTAGCAAATAAATAACACATTCAATGTTACCTACCCAGAAAGTAAACATTAAAAGGTGCTCATTCGGGACAAAATAATTACCTACCAATCTAGTATATTTTTGAAGTGGATGCCAAGCAAATCTAAAATCCTGCATTTCGTAATTATCTACTACTTCATCAAACTTGATTGTTCCTTGACACCGACTTCAAAAATATACTAGGTTGATAGGTAATTAATTTAAACAGAATGAGCACCTTTTAATTTTTACATTTTTTCCTTTCTGGGTTGGTACCTAACAACATAGTTGTTATTTATTTGCTAGAGTTGTATTTTGTTATGCTTATTTTCAGCTTTGTAGTTATTTGTGGAAGTCGGTTATATATTTTTTTATAAATGTTTTATTTTAAACTCTTTAGTTATTTTAACTCGGGTAGTTTTTATTCTTTATTTCTCATTTTGTATATACAACCTTAATAGACAGGGCCAGGTAACATCGAAAGCCCCAACATTACACACTGATACATTTTCATTTAACTTGACAGGTAAAAGTTTCCGAAGAAAATGTACTTGTACGCGTTAACTTAATAAGTACAAAATATGTTTATACCTTATAGACCACGCCATATAAACTTTAATCAACTTTTTTGACAACCCTGTATAACTATAGATAATTAATTCCATTCCACCCTATGTACCAACCATTCTGTACATACGACTGCCTACGGATGGATTAGAATCCAAATTTTCGCATTTTTGATAAGAATATTGCAATTTTCGGCGATTTCCTGCAAAACTGCAAGTTGCACGTCGCAGTAAAATATATCAGACCACCTAGGGATCTTCCTTAACAGGTTAAACGTTAAAAAAACTATACAAATCCATAAGGGGTTTTTGAAAAATAACAATATGTTAGGGATATTGGTCGATTTCCATGCAAGCATGTGTTCATTCACAAATTTCATCACTGTACCAATAGAATTCTTTTCCAAAATTTGAAATCTCACCAATCCGAATATATACTCTATTAAACAAGACATTCAAAAAGGTTCACAATATGAGAAGAAATCAGGTAACTTACATACAAAAAAAAGCCACGAATTGATAACTTCCTCCTTTTCGGAAGTCGGTTAATAAGCTTCATCGGATAATATGTTTTTTTTTTACAAAAATCAGCATCAACTTCTGTGGTCTCCAAAAACTCACTTTGCAGAACATCGTTTCTGGTTATCCGTGTCTTTAAGTTCTTGGCTTATTGAATTCTATGAACTCTTAAATGCAAATGTTTTTTTAAATTCGATGTTTTTCCGTTACGGCACACTGTGATTTAAATCCGGTGAACGAATTGGCCACTACAAAATGTTAACGGCTGCTTCTTGGAGATACACCATAATTTGGCGAGCTACTTATGCGTTGTTTGCTAAAGTCTGAATGGCCATCCACATCAGGCAGTAAATTAGCTTGTGAGGCATCATCAACATAACGCTCGTTTTCTACGGTGGCGTGTTACCCTTCTTTAGTCATCGTATATACTTAGACAAAATCGCCGTTAGGCTCTGAATGCGATTTATGTCATCCTACCTCAATATATTACCGTAATCTGTACAAACGTTCATGAAGCTAGTCCGCAATCAAAGAGTACACTAAAAATGTCACAGGGTCGAATGCAGCGATATACTATATGCATAATAACTAGTCTACCTTTCACTTTAAACTATTGGTCAGGGTCAGCCATTTGAAGCATAGTAGCAAAACGATCATGCAGAGCTTGTCTGATGCGCCCTTCTAGACGCTATGTGACAAGGCCATCTTCTTCGAGTTTCACTACCTTCTTCTGTCCACACAGAACTCACCCAATACCATGTTACAGTTCAATTAAGAATACGGCACATATAGCGGTAGGACAAACTTAATAATCGGACAATCCAACATCTCGATAGGCCTCTGCCAACATCGCTAACTTGATGATAATTTAATGTTTAATAACTCGATGAAATCTTTAACAGGCTTGTGGCAACAAGTAATTAATACATTCCGCAAATACATGAGTTAAAACTAAATACGTAATTGATCATTAGTAAAAATAGAACAACTAAATCAGATAATAGTTAATAAATAGAAGATATAACAAACTGAAACTTTCACGTACCTGGATACAAATATTAGTGACCTGTTGAACTATCACAATAGATTAAATGTATAATCAGAATGCAAGTGTACCTAAAATTTTTCCATGATTTCAATCTGAACCCACTTTTAAAAAAAACCGAAGCGTTTGAGACGTGGATGTACAGGCGTATGCTAAACATGTCCTGGACCCAACACGTTAACACGCTATTATGTTGAATAAAATAGGAAAAACCAAAGAAATGCTCAATACTATCAAAGGGTGGCACTAGAATATCTGGAGTGGTATTGGGAAGAATTCCCAGAACAAGAAAAAATTACGTACTCGAAATGACTACCCCGGAACTGTTTCGTACTCCCGTAAATAAAGTAAGGATGGACATGTTAGTTGCTAACATCTGCTAACAGATTGGCGCTAAAAGAACAAGAACCATGTTATTGAAACCATAGATATCCCACATCAATATGTAGTAGAGCCTGAAGTGCAAAATCTATACATTTTCACAACATTTCTGTCAATTTTAATTTCTTTCAATAAAGAAACTACTAATAATATTGTGACCAGAATACCAGC
This sequence comes from Octodonta nipae, assembly GCA_034190945.1. Classification (NCBI taxonomy): domain Eukaryota; kingdom Metazoa; phylum Arthropoda; class Insecta; order Coleoptera; family Chrysomelidae; genus Octodonta; species Octodonta nipae. The sequence goes on along the minus strand of CM067221.1, from coordinate 85,389,540 downwards.
CCAAGCATTGAATTTTTGCGAAAACTATGTAGTAAATGCTAATGTTCAGTACTGATTTTCCTGAGCCCTATACGTAGACTGATGGATAGCTAATCAAATGTTTTGGATAATCATTGTTTGATCGCTCAATCACACCTTCATAAAATTCAATTCTTCGATTGTGATCTGTTTCTACAATTTCTCATATCCTGGATATTTTGAAGCTATGAAATTTAGCGTTTTGTAAAGTTCTCAGTACAGTTGATGGGCTTGAATCAAATTCTTTAGCAAGCTTTCGAGGAGACAATTGGTCCACTGACAGCATGCAAAAGTCAGAGCACGCAATTTTATTTTTCGATATCAGAAGGTGGTTAGTGTAAAGTTAAATCCAAATTGTGGGGGTCCAATCCTTGTCCCGCGGCCGACACCTTCTAAAAAATGGTGTTACATAGTTTTTACGCTATATCGGTCAAACTATTCATGGCATAAAAAATTTATAAAAACATATTTTATTGCAAATTAAACAATGGACAATTTTGATTCCATAACTTTTAGTCTTAGAACCACAAATTATAAAGTTATTAACGAAAATATATAAAAAACTTAATACAGTTTCTTTTTGTAGTTATAACTTTTTTTGCTTATTTTACATAAAAAATGATATTATAGAATTTTAATAGAGGGGTTTTCATTACACACTTTTCTCAAATTTTATTTATTTATTACGATTTCACAGCGTTACGAAACTAAAATGATCCAGTCACAAAGGCCCAAGTAACTGATTTTACAAACTACTGTCTCCTCAGTCTCTTCGATGGGCAAGGCTGCGACTAAGGATCTGGTTGGGCTTCCGATATTAGTATATTAAGGAAGGATGAAGAATTAAATAGCGTCACTGTTCTCAGTTCATCTTCAAAATAATTCCCCTCGATTATTTGCTATTGCTCGTTCAAGTAAAGTTTTCGCTTTTCGGTAATTTTCAAATTACAACATAACAGCGCACAATTTGGCACAATACTCACCACTAACTGTTCTAATTACAACATTGTAGCGCAAAAACGGCCCAAGCAAGAAATAACTGTGCCTTCGAATGTAATTTTACCAAGTAAATATAAAACATGAAATATGTTCTATAATTAACGCCCGAACATTTCGTTATTGTGTGGCACTTTGGGCTCTGTTAATTAGAAAACTATCTACTTCTGCACATGGTGAAATACGGAACACAACTGAAAGAAATTTTGGAAGGCAGTTCCGCCTCCTATGGACAAATAATAATAATCATAAGCATAATACTAATATCAGGTAGATGTTTTTTCCTCCAAGTCTTGAGTCCTTTTGACTTGCACAGGATTATCGCAAATGAACTCTGATGAGAAATTGTTGTAAAAACCAATAATTTCAAAAGTTTTATTATAAAGAGTAAAGTTAATAACTATTGAGACATGCATACAACTAATATATGCTTACTTCTTTTGGAGAATAGTGTAAGTTTCACATTGCTCTAAAACTGTAATAAATAAATATAATTTGATAAAACTCTTTAAAAAACCCTCTATTAAAATGCCCTAAAGTATATATTTTTTAAATGACCAGTAAAATGGTACACACCGTGAAAAGAAAATTTGTTCCCAATTTTCTATTTAATTTCGTTAATAACTAAAAACTACAATAATGGAAAAAAAATGTGGAGAATTTAATTTGCAACAAAACATGTTTTTGCAAATTTTCTGTCCAACGAATAGCGTAAAAACTATTCTCAATACTTTCTACAAGCGGGACAAGGTTTGCGCACCCACAACCTTGGATTTAATTTTACACTTGGCATCCAAAAAATTAAATTTCGTACTCTGACTTTGCAACCCCTAATTGTAACTTTTGAATTGATTAAATGTTTTCCTGATCTACTGAATAATAGATATGATAGATATAATATGTCGCATTTCTGCTTCTTCAGTTTGTGATTTCGACTCCCTTAATTTTAGTTTATTTAGAACTGCAATCCCAGAACTTGTTTGAATAACGTTTAATTAGGTGTATACCAAACTTCAGAACAAAAAAAAATAAATTGCATGCATTGCATGGCATTCTAAAATCATTGTATGATTTGAGCTGGTTTTTCATCACTCTCTATTATGTATGACAACGGTAAATTAAATATCCTTACTTACTTACTTACTTAGTGGGCGAGTTCTAGTTAATTGAATAGAACTGGAGAAGCAACCTCAAAAAGTCATTAACATAACTATCTTAAAATTTTACAGGTGGCGCTGTAGTCAAATTATTAACAAATTGCATATTCATAAATCGAAATGATTCATATTTACAAAATTCGTTCAATTGTTTGACAAACTGGTTTTGGTATAGGCTACCGAACTATAAATACCTTTTGTGTGTTTGTCAGATATCAGCAAAGGTAAGTTGAGGATCTGGGATCTGCAGCTGTTATCAATAGGAGATGGGATCTTATATAGGATTAGGATGAAAATGTATTTAAAAGCAAATACATTCCAGCAGATTTAGAGTTTAGTCCCTAAAAATTCATTCATCAGGTCGTGTCTTATGCACGCTAGGAATGTGGATTTTTATTTAACAAATTTTCGAATTTTAACTTGTTCATTGGTTCCTTAGATAATGGAACCTTTACTCGAAATTATATTATTTCCTTTTATGGTTGAAACATTGTTATTAACTGAAAGATTAGATCTTTTCATATCCAATTCATGCCCTAAAAATAAATACAGTAGTTTTTGCAAAATATCAGTCAAATCTAAAGACGACTTTCTTTTTTAAAGGGCCATATTACCACACCAGATGACCCTATCTTTACGAGTAAACCAACGTTGGAAAGGAGACAACTCATCCCAGTTTCCAAAATTTAAAATATAAATACATATAGGTTTCGGTAATATTGGGCTATTCTGAAATTGTTAAGGGGAGATACATAACTTTATCCTTAAAATAAACTTATTGCAAATTTTACATTTTTAGCATAATATGGATTTGTGCATTAAATTTAACACTTTTTCGATCTATTGAACACAAGACAATATATTGTTTCTACTCGAGAACCTTTATCAATGGATTGAAAAATTTTATGGGTTTTATATTATACCCTAGGAATCACAGAGAAACGGTATTACACAAGGTACGACTCCCGATTTTGAATCTTTGTGAACTAGCTTTTCCTGAAACTCCTAGACGTCGAAATTCATTTCGCGGTTAAATATTAAATTCAGCTATATGCACTAAATACACAAATAATATTTCAGGATTTTAATCAGTTGAGGGGAGCGTAACTGATGAAAGTTCTCGACTAGAAACAATATATTGTCTGGCGTTCAATGGATTGAAATATCTCGAAAAGATAATGAGACTAGTCTGACCGGGACATACTAAACATTTTCTTTTGTAGATTTACAGCACAGTTTTATCACGATTTGATTATGAGTGCTTATTTTTAAATCAAACATTTAATTATCATTCAAAATGTTTAACAGGAACAATGTACTTTAACATCAGCAAGCACACGTACCACAATATTTCCTCCGGTTAATAAGTTATTTTATGCAGATGAGATAATTCAGTTTAAACATCATGTTCAATAATCCCTCGCTGGCAGGCACTTATGATGCAGAATTGACAAAACGATTACGTTTATATTGCTCATTTTTCATTTCCTTTGCGGCATCATGTAGTTGACTAATTTAATATGCCGGGATTAATTTAAGCATTTCTTTGCATTAATGACAATTCGATATGGAAATGGTAAATAACTTTCGTAGAAAAAGATTTATCATATACCCATAAGGCATTTATTGCCTTTAACTAAGACTCATATTTTATAAAACATTCCAGCAATCTTCTTAATTTCTAACAATTCATCTAGAACTAAAAATACATGAATTAGTTATATAATTGAATTGTGAATAGGGTGTATCAAAATATATGTTAAAAATTATTGAAACTACAAATACTGTTCACTTGGATTATTGTAAAAATAGCACTGTAATCAGAAGAGAGATAAAAGATATCTTGTTGCCTGCTATCTCTCTCTATTTTGGAAAAACATATTCTTAAAGGCAATGGCAAGGGTATCCTTTGGAATCTGTGTTGTATAAACACGTGTAGCAAAAAGTAAAAATAAAATTTCTTTTTGATCATTTAAACATGTGTTTTCTCCTTATTTCATCTGGTTATGGGCCCAGATCATTAATCAGCAAGGTTAAAAATAGTACTCTTCGTCAAATAGGCTATACAATGGAAACAATATAATAAAATAATCCATTGTCAGTTTTATTTTCCTGGTAATAGCAAAAAGTCTATAAAATTATAATCGAATTTTCTTTATTAATTATTATTCATCAATAACATTAGTGGTCAGAAAAATATTCAGGAATCTCATTTTAATTCGTAAATTCCTTAAATTTTGATATAATATCAAAAACCGCACTCCGTTGAAATTATTTTTAAACACGGTTTAAAACGAGGTGTCACGTATGGTAGGATTCCACTTAAAAATTTGAGTAGTTAGCGCTGGGGTGATGAAGGTGCGATTTAATTAACGGTTAGTATAGCCAAAAATGTCCCCCTTCTTAAATAATTTGACGTGTTTTTGCGATTTACAAAATAATAAGTATTTTGGGAAATATTCCAGGTGGCTTGTTTTCGTTGGGAGTGTGTGGGTAGAACTGTGGCTAAAGTTTCATAAAAATAATGATACCTGTGCACGTGACATAGTCTGCTATTGAATTAAGCCGGGAAAGAATTACTTATTCGACATATTAGAGCGAGGCAGGGAAGCCTACGTGGAAATTTCAAACAACCTTAATATTGTCAGATCGTCAGATCACTGCCTAGATAAAATAGTAGATGAGACAATTGTAAAACCCGAAAATGAAGCAATAAGTACTTGAAATAATCACGAGCAATACTTCTTATATCCAAGAGCTTAAAATAAAATAAATAAACCAATAGGTCAGGAAATACAATGTGTCCAAAGTCATAGAACACTTCACCACTACTTAAGTTAATTTCGTAAGACAAGATGGCCCCCATGACGCTGGACGCTGGAGGCGCCTCTGCCCGAGTATTTGTGACTGAGAATGAGCAGAGCAATGAAAGCTGATGTCAAAACATTTGAAGAAAATTAAGGGTGCCTCTTTGTTTCAATACTCATTTTTAAGAAAGGTTATGACATTATAACTAAAATCCAAGAACTGCAATTGACGAGTTTTTAAAATATAATTAAAATTATCTTTCTAAATTACAAAAGCCGTCAAAATTTAGTCGAGTGCCACATCCAGAAATCAGATTATACTTTTCCGAAGATCTTTTATGCTCTGAATATGAGTCTGAAGTCTAAATTGCCCAACTGGTTATTCCATTTGAAATAATCTAACCTAAAAGCCTAAAAATAGCGGTTTTTAGCCAATTTTTAGATTATATACCATCGTAACAAATTTTTATTTTTATTTATTGTCTTTACAAACACCATATAGGTATTACATGTGAAGGGTTAAACAGTACAAAAGTATTTGACAATGTCACAGACATGCCAATATCATGAAGGGTTTGCATCCTGATGCAGCAATAATAAGCGCCAAACTCACCAAATTTGATGTTAAATAGTTCAGGAACTATGTTATTGGACAGGATATCATTGCAGACACTGAGTATATAAGAGAAAGACGAAGGGCTTCCGGTGTTAATGTAGAAGAGATTAGATGAGAAAAGTCTTAAGCTAATTTTGGGGACCCTAAACTTAACGCTATTGATCAACCCACAATCGAAATATTTTCTGTTAATTATAATGTTATATATATATAGATAACAGCATGGGTCTTTCTCCTCGAACTCAAAGAACATAGATGGAAGGTTGCCAAGATTGATCTATAACCATCAAGGGATATAAGTCATTCTTTTTGATATAGAGGTAGCGCAGAAAACGTTTTTGAACTACTTTTTCAATGTCATTACTGTGGATGTAACAATTTGGTGACCAAATGTTGGAGGCATACTCAAGGCGAGGCCTCACCACAGATGTATAGAGTCTTGTGGTTCTTTTTGGCTATTACGTATGACAAATCCAAGAACTTTGTATGCTTTGTTTATCAGGTAGCTCAAATGGGTATTGAATTCGAAGTTATCTTGAAAAACTACCCCCAGATCTATAACCTCCTTACACCTTTTAACCTTACAATTTCTAATGTAATAGTCTTCAATAGCCACATTGACTTTTCGGGAGAAGAAAACAACACAACATTTTTGGGTATTAACAAACATTTTGTTTTCTCTAAACCAATTAAGCGCCAAATTCAAGACGTTTGAAGTGCAATAACATAATTTATGCATGCCATTAATAGATTTAAATAATTTGAAATCATCAGCAAACAACAACCCAACGCAGGTCTCCAGGCTATCGGGTAAGTCATCGATAAAAATCAAAAACAAGAGAGAACCCAAGATGCTGCCCTGGGGTACTCCTGAGGTGGCAATATAATGATGGGAGAAGACAGTACTTATCTTTACCCTTTGGGTTAGTGCGAGTAAGTATGAAGTTATGAATTACAATACTTCACTTGAGAAGCCAAGGACCGACAGATTTTTTATCAAGACACTGAAATCCACTATATCGTATGCATTTGCACAGTCTGTGTATATGATCTCTAACTGTTGTTTGCTTAGAATTGCCTCCGACACATGTTCAGAGAAGATACAGAGATTTGTAACTGTTGACTTATTAGGAAGAAAACCATGTTGGTATTTTGAAATTTTGTTAGATATGTCGGCAAGTATGAAGTTATATATAAATTATTCCAACCATCTTAAAGTATAGGTCTCAACCTTTCAAATCACCTTGAGTTTTCTCAGGTATCTTTTTTTGCTGAGAAATTGAATTTTAAAGTTTCTTTGAACTGCTTGTGGATATGGTGGGTTCAAGGCATTGATTAAGTTTGGGATGTTAGGATTTGAGGCTGTAGGGTTTGGAGTTATTGGATGGTTGCTGATTTAGGATCGTTAGGTTTGAGGTTGTTGAGTTTAAGTTTAATGTGTGTGGGATTTGTGAATTAGGACTCTGTTATACTATATGTGACTAGGGTTTCTTAAATCTGAAAATTCGGCCTGTGTTATTTAAGTTACAATTTATATTATCCATCTTGGATTTATGGACGCTCATTTAGAAGATTTTGCCATTAACGGCATCACGATCACTTCCAGGGTAACAAATCCAGATTTTTGAATGATATAATTCTATAGTTGGTCATTAACATCATGCCAATTATGGCCCATAAACTATTGTTTAACTGACTTCATAAGCAGTTTGCTCTTAACATGTGCATCAGGTAGAAATCGGTATTGACTGGATTAATAAGCAACAAAAGACCTTCTTTGTGGAATTTTGATCTTGTAAAAAGTACTTTCACAACATTTCTCGATATTACTTTGAATCTATTTTAACAATTTCTGGCGATCTCAATGAATATTATGTATATATTATGAAAACTTGAGAGAGCCTTGATGTTTTAACCATTAAAAATAGGGCAACAAAAAGAACTAAAACCATATTATGTAATATTTATGTAACTTATCTTATATATCAGCATTTTTTAGATTTAACTACATAATATAAGCCTTAAATGCTTTCGTCCATTTTGTCTTGGTAAAACAAAATACATAAGTGTCACTGTAAAATCCCCCTATCAGCAGAGAATGGTAAAGTTATGTTATTAAGACTAACGGCAAAAGTCCCACACTTAATTAAGCTTAAACGTAATCGGACTAGTTTAAACGATGAAAACTGAGGCTTAACGTTGACAAATCCAAAATTATAACTTTAACAGGACGGAGGAATTAAACTGTGGACAAGTATCCGATATTTTATGGAGGAGAAATTTTATTTATTTGTAATTTGAAATGAATGTATTACGCAATGACAAGTAGAAATAAGTGTGGAGTCGTCAATCAAAAAGTTTATAAATCTAAGCAATTTTTTTTCAATTTTAGACGGTTGATGATGGATAAGTATAAAAATAAGGTGCGTCCATAAAATAAGGTAAATTATGGTATATAATAAACAAAGTGAAGTGTTGATGGGTGAAGTTATTTTTTTAATAGAATCTTTTTTCAATTGCAAATTCTCTTGCTGACTTGATTACATAAGTTAACTACAAGTTTCTTAAAATTTACCATACATTTTCAAAGTTTACGAATACAACAATCTCTTAATCGAGATTATATTCCTTTATGATATTTTGTAGAATTGTGGAGTTATGTTCTACATTTCTCGTCTGATTCGGTGCTTGAGCTGAGGGAAACTATTAACAGAATATCACAATTTCGACGAAAACTTCAATTTATTACATGCTGAAAATAAGGGTAGGAGACTAAATCTTTTGGAATCATTAGAGATCAATAAACTCAAAAATTCGGGGAATTTACTGAACGACCAGGTAGATTTAGACCGGTCTCCATTATTAAATTTATTTAACCAGTAATTTGTTTTAATACCTATAGTAATTCTACGTATACAACAGATTATTACGTAAAAGGATAATTGCCGATAGCTTTATGCTAATTGTTCAATTATCGGATTATTATTGACAACCTAAATAAACTATAAATATACGGACTTCACGAAATACCAGTTAGTTCTTTGACAAAGATAGTTAATATCGAAACGCGTCAGAAAAGGTTTTTTAAAAAACCAAATAAAGTGGAAAGTGCAATTCAAAGTGATTTTAGTTCACTGAGGGAGACTACCAATATATTACTGTACATTTTAGATTTTAACTAACCCCATTAAAAGATTATTTTGCCTATTCATTTGGTTTTCTTTCCTCAATTTTTTTCCTGCAAAAAATAAGTATTTGAAAATTGTATATGGAGAACAAAGTGTAGTAAGGCAATTTCGTAAAATTGCGCGGATTACTGACTGTCTGTACAGAAATTCTTGCTCACAATTATTCAGAAAGAAAGAAAGATGTCTACAAAATAATCAAAAAGTATTCCTGTAAATAAGTAATGTATTGTATATTGTGTCATAATTATCTGTGTTTGGAGACGTTTCAACTCTGACTCTGGAGTCGTTGACAATTTGACAATGTCAAATTTTTGACAAACAACAAAATCAACATCAAAGCGAAATTTACAATGCATTACTTATATACAGAAATAATGTTTGATCATTTTGTTGACATGTGTTCCTCTCAGAATAACTGTGAGGAAGGATTTCTGTAGAGACAGCCAGTAATCCTGGCAATTTTACGAAATTGCCTTACTGCACTTTGTTCTCCATATTCTATTTTGAAATACTGATCTGTTGCAGAAAAAAATGTTGAGGAGAGAAAACCCAATGAAGAGGCAAACTAGTTCAAGGCCTCCTCAACAATCTTTTCGAAATTACCCATTAAAAGATGTCTACTGTATTCTGCCTATCAACTGACCTGGAAGGGTACTGTTTGAAAATCACTGTATAAACACTATAACAAAAAATTATTTAGTAGGAAAGGCCAATATAATTGAATTTTGATCAATAAAATCGGAACCACTGAGTATTTTTCTGACAATACCAGTCGTCCGTGGCGTGTTGGATTTAAGGGACAGAAACGGTGAAAACCAGACTCTTAAGAGGGGGGAACTTCACCTGTCCAAGTAGGATTTTAGGGATATTTGTAGAAGTTTTTTCAAAAATTTATCTCCGAGGGAGGAAACCGCGAAAGTCGCGAGTTTGTTTTAATTTTGTCAAAAATTTAGCTAGCTATTGAGTTAGTTTAAATTATATTTCTTGATTTACAAGTAAACCTTTTTTTCTTTACCTATCAGATAATACGCATCGGGTAAGTACCCTTTTTTTCTACCGAGAGTTTTTATTGCCAAACTTCTTAGACCCGCAAACGGCCGCGGAGGAACCTCGTTATAGGAACTGATTGGCGACGGAGATATATATATATATATATATATATATATATATATATATATATTGTAATGGATTTAAAACCGACATGAAATAATAATAATACAAAAGTGTAGTAATCTGAATAAGTAAATGATTGGGGAAATGTAAATAAAATTCATATAAAGGAATTGCAAAAATTATAACAGATAAAGTTAACCTAAAAATATAAATTATGTAAAAAGAATGTTTCAAAAGCAAATTGTTGAAAGGATAAAAGGTGGCATATAAAGTTAGATAATCTTTCATACAGATTGTAGTAGAATTGGATACTTACATAAGAAAATTTAGGCAGGAAGTCACATTTAGGCCAAACATCAAAGAGGTTAAATTCCCTTATGAAAATCACAGTAGAGTTTGTAAAACAAGTTTAGATCACATATTAGGCCATGAGAACACTGAATATAACACATTTGGATCAAAATTAATTTTAAATACATAAATTTGTTAAATATTTAGAGAATTGAAATGTCAGAATTGTTAAAACCGTTAAAAATCGGAATGAATGATGGAACACTAAAGAGATTTACACCGTTAGAAAGAGCTTAGAGCATAGTTTATGAAAATTTAATAGTTCAAAAGATATTAAGTCCTAATTTCAGTAAAATCCAATTTTTTTTAAAGTACCTGTTAAATGACTGGTGACCAGCAGGTGACAAGTATCAAATCAAAATTTTTGAAAACATGATTAAGTAATTTAGATAAAATTTAGAAGGGTAAATGGTGTTGAAATTCAAATTAAAATTTGTTTAGATTTTTGCATATGATTTAGAACAAACATATTTGGAAATTAATAAAATAAATTAAAGCGGAAATGGAAATAGCAGGTGGCAAGATTTATTACATAAATAGGAAATCTGACATTGAAAGGTCCTCTTTGTTTTTCGATCGTCGACCAGAGCAGTTGAAAATTTCGTTCCTGTAAAATCACGTTTCCATGACAACAAGGTAAATGTTCTGTGATATCATTGAAATTAGTGTTCCATGTCAGTTTTTGACAAGAAATTAAGTTGGAAATTAAAATTTTTATAAATTTTGAATCAACAATTGGAAATCATAAAATTTAAATATTCCATAAAAGGAATTGTTTGAAATCTATTGGAGGAAGAGATAAATCAAATTTTGTTAAAAAATATAAATATTGGTGCAACAGCAAACATATCAATTGAGTAGCAGAATTTAGTTTATAAACCAAAACAAATCAGGAAGCAGTATACTAAAACCAAAATTAAGGAAAAGGGGAATTCAAGCCAGACAACTGTGAGTTTTTGAAACATTATTTAATAAACAGATTATTGAAATCCAAAATCAGTCAGTGATAGAAATAAAGGTTTTTATGTAAATTTAGTATAGTGAATATTTGTGTTTAGAGAATTGAAATTTTGTAACAAATTGATAGAAATTTAAGAGTATTTAGGTAACAAGGAAATTTATTTTGTTGTAAAGGCAATATTATATATATCAGAATTGTATTGTGGAAAATCATTATTAATAAATTGTAATTTGATCCAGAATTTGAAAATTATTTATTAGTCTTCTAAAAATCTTAAAAAGAAAAAAAAATAAAGTGGAAAATATAATTTAAAAATTTTAAAAGTGTTAGTGTCACTGAGAAGAAAGAGAGGCTTATAAGATAAGTATAAAATTCATTTATTTATTTAAGATCTACAATTTTGAACCCAAGCAAAAAAGACCCTGAGGTAATCACATATTCGAATATAAAATACAGTGTAAAATTATTACATACAATAATATATATATATATATATATATATATATATATATATACATAATTTTATAGTGAGGTTACAATTTGTTTTAGGCAGAGACACATTGGCTAAATTGGTTAGCAAACGTATGCTGCGCTATAAGAATAAATTATACCTTCGGTCCATGTAGGGCTTAACAACTCTCGATAACATCATATGCTTTTTATTGTATAAACTGGCGTGGTATTTTGTTTTGTTGAAACCATATATTTTGTTCGGGGTGTACTGTTTATTATTCTATTTTTTATTTTATTTTCAATATGTGTCATTTTTGGTAGTTTACTGTCAACTTTTTCCTTCTTCCCGTACAGCTCTCAGCATTTGCGAAGCCTGGTGACTTACCCTCTTAGGGGAGACTAGGGGATGACCAGTCAGAAGCTACCAAGCACTGACAGTCAAGGCAGATTCGGAACAATAAACACATAAAGAACCTTTGGATGCTTTCTCGCCAGCAAAAATGATTTCCGGCTTTTCTCTCATGTCTTCTTCATACAGGGCAGCTGTATAACAAAAATAATAGCTGACATATATCACTGGTATTATCGCCGAGCTTACACAGTTGAGGCGGGGGCTAATTTTACACTGTTACGTTCTCTGACATAGGAGTGGAGACAAAATGTCATCTTTAATAATAGCGTTTATTGCCTAACAGTTTCCCATTTACAGAGCAATTTTATAATGAAATAATTCCACAATAAAATAGTAAATTAAAGCTTAAAACTTAAAATACGGTTCTAAAAATATTAACAATATAGAAAAATTAAATTAAAATAAAAGTGTAAAAACATACATACTAAAATACATAATAATATAATTATAATATCAGTATATGATAATAATCATAAACATACATAATAACAACAAATAACAATAAAGTATAAATAAGATAAAAAACAGAATAATATATCTCTCATCGTAGTAATTTAATTACAGTAAAATAATGATGATAATATAATACTAAGTAATATCTGCTTAACTCAAAATGTAAAATTAGTGAAAGAACTTTTTTCTAAATATAAGATGTTAATTAAATGTAATACGATAAACGTCTCTCAAATCATGTAAGTTGCATGTAAAAATGTCACAAATATTGGAAATCTGCACATTAAATGCAAAGGTGATTTTAACAATATATTGGTTTTATTTATTGATTTATTCGTCTCGAGTTCAATCTAGGAACTAAAATATTAATTTGAGGTAGTAGTTGTGGACAATCCACACTACCTTTCAACAATTTATGTAGAAATGTAACTGATGCTTGATATTGTTGATGATAAGAGAATTTTCGATGCTGGTTTTAAAAAGACCGACCCAAAATCGCGGCAGTTAGTACAGCGAAGAGATTATATGTTGAATTGTTATTGTGATTTGAATCAGCTGTTCTGTATAATTTGATGTAAATAAAATTTCAAAAAAAGTGAAAGTGAATATTAGTTGTATAATTTTAATTGGACCCATGAACTATATAACAATATCTACGATTCACCAACGACACAAAGCCAAATCTATGAAGCAAGTTCAGATAGTTGCTTCCTCTTGGTGGATAGTGTCCCGCTACTTTCAAGTTTAGGAATTTTAAGATCTTTTTCTGCACTTTCTCAATAGCATATTGTGTGTATATTGGGTTCCAAATGATGCCTCCGTACTCCAATTTCGACCTTAATAGGCTAATGTATAAGGCAGATAGTGCCGTGCGGTTGTTAAAATTTCTACAGTTCCTTTATATAAATCCATAAGTACGATACGCAGAATTAACGGTGATATTAATATGATCAATAAACTTAAGTTGATTGTCAACATGGACTCCTCGATCTTTGATTGTATTCGTGCGCTCTAGTACAATTTGGTTAATTGAGTATGGATGTATTTTTATGACAATACGTTACGATCTTACATTTGGATATATTCAAATACAGATTCTTCAGACACCAGTCTTGCAACATATCAATCTGCTTTTGTAATTTAATGCAGTCCTCTGGGGAAGAGATCGACATATAAATTTTTAAATCGTCCGCAAACAGTAATTTGTTACTTTCTAAAACATTGCATAAATGGTTTATGAATAGTAAAAATAATAGTGGTCCTAAATTTAATCCTTGGGGAACTCCACTTGTTGCAAGATAAACGTCTGAACAATATCCATTGTAAAACACATATTGTTTACGTTGATCCAAGTAAGATCTTATAAGTCCCAGATAGTTATCACAGAAACCCAAACAAGTTAGCTTACGTAGAAGTCTAGAATGACTCACTTTGTCAAAGCTTTCGAGAAGTCCGTATAGACTACACTTCAACCTGCCCTGTATTATCTAATTTCTCACAAAGATTGACTAAATATAGATAAGTTGCTAATTGTTGATCTACAATTCATAAATCCATGTTGTTGAGTAGATAATATATTCTTAACTGACTGGTAAATCCGACGACAAAGCACGGTCTCGAGAACTTTCGCAAAATTATTCAGTATATATATAGGTCTATAATTAGTGACAACTTTCTGATCTTGAGCCTTGCAAATAGGACAAACTTTATCTTCCAGGTATCCAGAAATACGGATGTCTTTAGAATCAAGTTGAAAATAATTTGTAACGGATGTAGTAAGACCCGCAAACAATCTTTTATTAGAGAGGATGGTATTTTATCGGAACCAGAAGTAAACTTATCTTTTTATTTTTTTCCTGCAATTAGAATTTCTGTTTTAGTAATAAATTCGCAGCTAATAACTGACAAATAGTATCAAATAGAGAAACCTCGTCCTTCTGATTTTGCTCCTGAGACAAAGGGCACATCGAACCGTTTGCTATAGGTTTATAGTTTTTATGTGAGTTCATTCTACAATTTTAGAAATGGACTTGCTTAATATCAGGTTTAAACTATATTTATGGAGGCATTATTGTATAAGGTAAGGTTGTACCCACATCTTACTGAAAACATGTCATAAAATATCTTAAATCGTGAAATAAGATTTGTAGAATCATTTTTGATTATGTTAAATATCATATGACTAATAACATTTTTTACATATCGTTTGATTTAGTTTGAAGATTTAATGTTCTGAAATTGTTGTTAAGCTCTTTGTATCATATCCATCTTCATTTTACATAAAGTTCTACTTTGTACCCCTTAAGTGTATTTCCATCCCATCCTAATAACTGACAAATTGCACTAAAATAAATACTTTTTGTTTGATAATTGCCCAGGTGAAAATATTGAATACAGTAATATAAGAAAAGTTATATCAAGTTATATCTGTTACCGTAAATAAGTTCGTGTAAGGGAGCATACTTCTCTAAATATAGCCGATGGCAGTTACAGAACTTAACCTCATATTGGCTTTGTCAGTTATAAGGTGTGTTTCACATTTCAGGTTAGTAAAACTGTCTGACGCCCTTTAATAAATTTACTATTGTTTTTTATTACCTCACCCATTTCCCGAAATTTTCCTCGCGCCGGACTGTCGTTCACCCATACTCGTATGAGTCAATCAAGATAGATCATTGTTTTGAAATAATGAGTGTTTAGTCTTAATACATTTTTGAGGTCGCACAGGTTCTTTTCTAATTCTCTACAATATGGATTAACCAATATCAACAAAATTACTTCTTTGTGTATATTTGCATTACTTCACATGTGCTAATTTCTTATATTTTTAACCGAATTCCAAAAAGGAGGAGGTTATCAATTCGGCGCGTTTTTGTTGTATGTATGTTACCTGATTTCTTCTGAAATCGACCAATATCCCTAACATATTGGTGGATTTTCCAAAACCTCTTATCGATGTGTATAGTTTTTGAAAGTGTAATCTATTATAGAAGATCCCTAGGTGGTCTTATATACTTTTCTGCTTCGTGCAACATGCAGTTTTGAAGAAAATCGATGAAAAAATCAATATTCTTATCAAAAAATTCTATCTAGTGACTTAACTGAAATTTCCACATATATATTTTAATTTCAACGTAATAGTGCGGGAATTGCAGGCAACGGAAGTTTTAATTGCGAATTTGAAAATTTTCTATGTAATTCCCAAGCATATAGGTAGTATAGTTTAGTACAGGGGTAGGCAAGGCGGCACCCGCGGGTGCCATGGCGTCCCCGATCGATTTGTAATGCACCCTCGGTGGACTAATGTAAATGTATGATACCAGGTTAAAAAATTAAAAATCACTAGCAATGTAGCCAAAATGTTACTAGATCAAATAGAAAATCACTAGATTATTTAAAATCGTTTTTTCGACCAATGAATGACAAAAAATAAAGCATTTTACAACATTTCTAATGTTTTTATTGTGTACAAATCATATTTAAAACGAAATATAATAAAAAATAAAATATTAATAGTGGATAATATCAAAACTAAATTTGAAAGAAAAACAGCCATAAATAAAATCAAAAATATTAAACTTACAACAAAAGAACAGTTATAACTCCTTTAAGAAAGGTTGAGGTCTTTTGATCTAAAAAGAAAAAAAGTATCTGAAAATATGGACACCCAAGTTTCACCCTGAATTATATGTATCATTATGTATGACACCAACAAAATAAAGCTACAAAAAAACTGTTTTTTTAATACCTATTTATACCTGTTGATTATCTGTCAAATATGCGCCCTTGGTGATTTTCAAAGTTAGTATTGCCCCTTAAGGACAAACAGGTTGCCGCCCCCTGGTTTAGTATTTTCGGCTCCTGAAATCAATGAATACCAAGTAGAAAAATCAAGAAGCTGCTTTTGGTGTGACCTACTCCCGGCCTAATAAATAATTCAGTGACAACACATGTCAAGCTCTAAACTGCTATCTGGTGCGATTGTACAGTTTGTCTTTAGTTATAGCAAACAAAACCACAAAGTAAAGTGATAAAAGCTGTAACAATAACAGATGCATCGGTCGGAATTATATCGATATATAAATTATATATCTATCATTTCTTAGTGCAAATTTCAAATCCGATTCGATTATACAGTAAACTTTTTGAGAAGTGTTTGTTCTTCACGGTAAGGTAAGAGCCCTAATATTAAAAGTTCAATTTAACATGGAGTTTTCGGAAGTGTTGTTAGACTCTTATAATTGAAAAACACAAGGTATACATTCACATACATACAGAAAAAATAATTATGTAATGTAGCCATCAGTAGTTGAATATGTATGATAGTGAAATTATAGGTTGAAGTAGAATAGTTGTTAAACAAGTTGGTTAAAAGATGTTAAAATAAAGCTATACCTATAAGGTACACCATTAGCAGTTTAATTTCCAAAGTGCTTTGAATATGGGTTGGAATGAAAATACAGTTATACAGGGTTATTAAAAAAGTTATATTGGGTGGCAATAAGTAGGTTTATATACAGGGTGGTTGAAATATATGCTGAGTAGAAAATCTTATACAATGTGATTTTAAAATGCTTTATTGCGTAGCGTAATTTGAAATATAGGAGATAATGATATATAGATTGATAATAAAAACGTTAGAGAAATGATTTATTTGTAGGGCGGCAATGTAATGTTAGGCCTTCCGATGTTACCTAAGCCTGGTCTGTTAAGGTTATACATACAAAATAAAAAATAAAGAATAAAAACTACCCGAGTTCAAAAAAACTAAAAAGTTGAAAATAATTATAAAGAAATACAATTCTAGAGCGTAAATAACACATTCAATGTTGTTAGGTATCTACACACAAAGTAAGAAATTTAAACTTTAAAATTAAGTCGATGTTTAATATTTTTGTTTATATCTTTTAATCAAATGATTTAAAAATATGATATATTTGTAATTCACATAATGAGCCTTTTATCTGATAAATTACATGATACGTTTGAAAATTGAATTTTTATTTTCCATTTAATTGTATAATTTGTCCCTAAAATTACTATGGAGGTTTTCTAATAATAATTTTTTTATAAATTTCAGGTGAGCCCCAGTATCCCTAATTATTTTCAAAATTTTAGGTAGTATGATTTCGGAAATAAAGCGAAAAATGAGAATTTTTTTTATCTTTATGTTAATATCTTGTAAACAATTAATTTTAAAAATATGAAAAATATATAAATTGGGCATGGGTATTTTTTTATATTTTTTTAAATATTCTTAAAATTTTCATTTTAAAAAATTAAAAAATACATTTGTATTCGTCATAATGAGCAGTGTGATTTGATATATTATTTGAGGGATGGGGTTAAATTTTTTTATATTTTTGCTAATATCTTTTATTTTATTTATTTTAAAAATATGAAAAAAATATATTTGGTTTCACCATATTGAGCCCATATAACATGATGCGTTAGAAACAATTTTAATTGTATATTTTCTATTTAATTCTGTAATTTGCCCCCTAAAATTAAAAGTAGAGGTTTCTCATTGTTTTTCCAGTAAATTTCAGGTCGGACCCTAAACCTCTAATTTTTTGCAACACTTTATGATTTCTAGTTTCAGAGATAAGGGGGGAGGAATGGGTAAATTTTGTATACATTTTCGTTAATATCTTTTTAACAATTTTTTTTAAATATGAAAAAAATATTTTTGTGTTTCTCAGAATAGGACCTTTAATTTGATGTATTACATGATGCGTTTGAAACATTTTTTATTGTTAAATTTTCATTTAATTCTATAATTTGCCCCCCAAAATTAATATTAATGGTTTCTCCTTATTTTTCCTGTAAAGTTTGAGTAACGTTCTATATTTCCTATTTTTTTCACAATTTTAGGCTCAGTAGTTTCGGAGATCAGGAGAGAACGGTCGACTTTTTTAGTTTTCCCCCCAAAAGTATCCCTATAATCAAAATTTCTTCTTTTAGGATATGTACTCCTGTTCGCGTCACCAAACTACACATCCATGCCAAATTTCAACCTCTTCCGTCCAGTAGTTTATGAGACTATTGCTGTGATGTGACAGTGGCAGAAATCCGGAGTGATATTATAACGTATCCGTATATTGTATATACGGAACCCTAAAAAAGAAGACAGTATAATTTATTTTTCCAGTAGTTAATCTGGCATTGTTGATCTTTCTATTGTGTCTAGTGGTTTCAACATTTTCAATTTTGGTGTTCTTATATAATTTTTATTATACTTTCAACAGGAATGATCAGAGTCGTATTTCAAATTTTTGGGAGAGGCCACTAAAAACCAATTATAAACTTCGTCAAAATTTGTGTTTGGAATTTTTTTTTGGTATTTTTTATATCAATTGTTTTATTCATCTCAAGTTATGAAAAGAACGGTTTTGTTAACGACAATTCTTTATTGGTTGAAAGCTGATACCTTCTTTTTCTTATTTAGATAGTTCTATATGATTGTCAACATATGTTCAGTCAGTCAGTCAGTTTTTTCAATCGAAACCTTGATTCCATAATCGGAATACTCGAGTGCTTTTCATAATCGAATGATATTTCATTCCAATGATCCGCACATGTCAACTCTCCAAGTAAGAAATATAAATGCAAACTAACTTACTGCGTATACATCCTGCGTAGCATTTGTACAAAGACCTTACCTTACAAAGACTAGTTTCCAGAAACAGTCTTACGTTAGTTAATTATTAACTTGTATAACTAATCGAAACGCATTTAAATCTATAGAGTGACTATATTCTTAAATATGATGTGCTACACTAGATTTATCAAATCTTCCATATTTTATATGGGCAAAATGTTCTTTAAATCGAGTTCTAATAGGTCCACGTATTTGCCCATAATATTTCAGATTACAGTCATTACTTTTGATCTCGTATATTCCCGACTTTTCGAAATCGTTAAGTATATCTTTGGGATTGCCCAATAGTTTTTAAAAGTTTTCATTGTTCTGTGTACTACCGTTATACCAAGTTCCCTAAAAATTGTTTTAAAGCCCTTAGTGTAACTTATATTCTTGTTTAATTTATTTTTATGTATGTTGCTTAATATTTTAGGCAATGAAACAGCTGAGAACTACCAGAAATAGTTTTCTTATAAAGCTTTGAAATGTAACATGCCACCCAAAAATAAATTTTCTCCATATCCTATAGATTTCTTTCTGGAAAATATTGGTGCAGAACTGGATTTATACATAACCAGAATTCATCTAGATCATACAATATCAGAAGTAATGCAAACAAATTTTGTTAGTCTATTCACCACAAACTACAATTTATGATTAAAATTTTTAAGTAAAATTACGGGATTATTTCAAAAAATCCTTACCAAACAGAAGTACACTTAATAAAAAATTCTTTTTACTATATTTCCATCATAAATACTATAATAATCACTGACAACGATAAGATGTAGTAAAAAAATATTTTTTAGACCAGACTGGTTAGGTTTAATTTGTGAACTTATTATATATAGTAACAAAATTTATAGTTTTCATAAAACCCTACAACTTCATTTCATAAAAATCACTCTTGTGTAACTGTATTTATTAAAATACTCAAATAGGCAATAAAGAATCTTATACGAGGCAGAAACTGAAACAAATGTCTGACGTCAAGATTCTTATTACATTTTGTCAAAATTCTTAGAAGAAAAATCGGACAGTTAGAATTACAGAACCAATGCAGGCAGTCTCATATTAACACTTTTTGTTTTAAAATATGTCCTAACACCGAGCGGAAGTCATTAGAAGGTCTGCCACTTGTTTATGTATCATATCAGATGTCCAAAGTAGGTATCGTAAACATATGTTTCAGAGGCAATATGTCAAATTTTGGTGGAAGTGATGATCTCCTAACACGCCCGGGGTTTTGCTGATTTTCCATTGGCGTAGATGATTCGTATTTTTGGATGCTCAACTAATAATTTATATCACCGACTCTATAATAAATTGGAATAATTGATATTTAGCTTTAGTGAAAATTACAGTGCATTTTTAGCTTATAATAACCCCCAATGTTTCTATAAAATTACTATTAATGAAATTATAATTTGGAGTTCAAATCTTGAAAATTCTACACATGTATTTTATCATTGTCTTGAATGAAAATAATTTAATCAACTTATAACAAAACTACTGAATATTAACTTTTACTGAAATTATAATTTCTTCATAAATTACTAAATATGTATAGTATACATTTTAATTCGAGCATTTTAAAAGTTCAGACGAATGGCCAAGGGACAACGACAAAACAGTCTGATACACAGCAGTTTACCTATATATACATACCCTTACGTCGTTTTCTTTCTTTCTATGGGATGGGCACTCTCTACGACCCCAGTAGGGATGGGTGTACACACTTTAAGGGCGCGACTCTGTCAACGAGATCCTCTATTTCACTACTAAAATCGAGAGAATGCCAATGATCCTCCCTCAACCCTTTTTCGAACTCCCATATCACACCCATCTTCTGACACAGGTCAATGTAGAAGATAATTTCCAACTACCTTGCATATGTCTCACATTATTAAATTACGACCCCTAGCCCCCTACAACTTGAATAGCCTGGTCAATACAGCGACCAGAGAGGGCAAGGAGGTGATAAGAATCCTTGTGACCCGATGCTCGAAGCTATGCGAATGTCTATCACGCGAATAAGGACATCAGTCGAACGAAAACTAATGTAAATTAAGTTTAATCGGTACTCTTGATGGTAGTGTACGGGAAAACCTATTTGGCCTTCAACAGAACAACCTCGTGTACGAATGTAGGTTTGCATACGAGCATCTTCCTCGCTACGTATAATGTCAAAAATTAGGGTCAGGATTGGGCCTGACTGTCAAATAAATACAGTGTGTACGACGTCAGAAGTTTTAGCCGACTAGGCCACGTTTTAACCGGAAATTCAGTGCTTTATGAGTTTTGACGGTGCTCCATCTAATGAAATTAGTGCCAACCTCAAGCGGTCTCTAGATATGCAACAGCAGATAAGAACTTTCTTATTCACTTTGTATGTTATTATTTTTTGGGTTTCGATATAAAAAATAAATTGGGGGGATCATAAAGGTTCATGTGTAACACTTTAAATTTTCAATAGATTTACGAAATTCTGATTTATTGATTTATTTGCGTGAAAACTTGTTTTTAGGATTCCATATATACAATATACGGATACCCTTATAATATCACTCCTG
Organism: Octodonta nipae; assembly: GCA_034190945.1. Lineage (NCBI taxonomy): Eukaryota > Metazoa > Arthropoda > Insecta > Coleoptera > Chrysomelidae > Octodonta > Octodonta nipae. The sequence goes on along the minus strand of CM067221.1, from coordinate 85,367,799 downwards.
ATTTCTCCCTCTGTCACATCAAGGCAATTTTCTCCTAAACTACTGGACGGAAGAGGTTGAAATTTGGTATCAATGTATAGTGTGGTGACCCGATCAGGAGTACATATCGTAAAATTTCATGAAATGAAATGAAATGAAAATTTCAAAACAAAATATTTTTGACTTAATTCCCACTTTAGAAACTACACTATTTAAATTTTGAAAATATATTTTATTGGTATTTTTAAATAATTTGTATAACAGATTTAATAATTTACAATGTAAAACTTGACCTATTTTGCCCCTTACCTTCCAATCTACAGAACCTCAAAATCCAGACAGTAGATTATAAAAGACTTTCCTGAAAGTTTATTAGTAAAATAAAACTCTAATGTTAATTTTTGAGGGCCAAATTAGAAATTTAAATACATATGTATTCTTATAAATATCAAGCGAATCCTGAAACAGATAAAATAAAAAGTCTATGTGTGGAATTAGAAAGTGTATATTTTTCATAAATTTAAAACGCTTCCTTTGAAAGATATCTTGAAGGTGGTACGGAACCCTTAGTATGCGAGTCCAACTCGCACTTGACCTAATTATTTTAATATCACTATTATGATATGTGATTAAAAACATGTTGAATTCGAATAAAATGTAGCTCCAATTGGAATTAGGCTCTGGTTTATAATTTTCTTGCTAACATCGAAGTTAGAAAATAACTTAAATGTCTTATTTCAAACAGAAGTCCCCGTAAGTTTTAAGTTATTCTGATAGAACATAAAGTGACCTTTCAACCTATACGGTGTTCATGCCTATCTTTAACAGTTTTTGTAAAAAATCTAAGTTTATTGTCAAATTCAGACGGGGAATGGCAGGGTGTATTAAAGAGGTGGGACCAACAAAGCTTTTAAAAGCGAACACTAATTGTGGTAGTACGGTAAATAACCAAAAGATGGCGGTCCGAAAAAGGTAAAACGGACGAGGGTTGATTTAAATTAATATTATAAAACTGTACGAACTGAATGGTATAAAAAATGTCACAGGGAGATTTGAGACATTATATCTATCATAATGATTACTTCTTTGGTCAAATAAGATTATGCAAAACATAGATATGTATTTTATTTTACAAATCTCATAGTTTATTCAAATATAAAAATTTACACTGAATCAGTCTAAAATGTTTAAATCTAATATATTTTAATTGGTAACAATTACTATAGATATAATTGATAGAGAAAAGGAAATGTAATAAATAAATACAAGGTTTGTTTCATATAAACAACTTAATAAAACATTCCAGAGGGTTATACAATTTTAAACAAGTGACTATTATAATAAATACATTTCAGCAGTTTTTATGTATTGATTGTATATTTGTAACTTTAAAGATAAATGACTCACCACTTGATAGTTTCATTCTCTGGTAGATAAATCAGAGATTTTAAGGGGAATAAATAAATGAAATTGATTTTGATAATTTTTTATGAAACAACAGATTGGGGCAACGTTGCAATCATGAGTGAAGCTTGGTCGCCCAGCTACTTCTTGTATAAACAAATGGTTGAGATTTGATTTTTTTGTTAAGGGTGTTTTCCAGAAAGCTCTTTTTCTTTAAATTAATTTCAAACTGTTGGCCACTTCCAGGTATACTAGTGGTGGACTATAATTTTTTGGGATGAATTCCTTTAAACTCAAAAATAATTTATAAGAAAAATAGCCATCAGTCTCAAACATAGCTGATAGAATTATAAAATTTTATGAATTTCTTAGTTGCAGTTGCATTTTGATCTTTTCCTATAAATTAAATTATCTCAGAAACTGACTTCAAATTAATCAAACTGAAACCGTTACAAACACCCTGTAAAAACATCAAAACGGCATTTTCCCTTTTGGTAGCGCCCTTTTTCACATAATCAGTGAAGTAATCAAAATTAGTGTCACTGCATAATCAATGTAATACACCCTGGCTGGGGAATGGTAAGATATCGGTGTCATGTATTGAATTTGAACACACTATAGTCGTTTCATTAATAACTCCATTAACCATGAAAATTTCAACCAAAAGTTTATAAGTAAACACTAAAAGTTAATGATGAGGACAACAACATTCTCGCCTTAAGGTACTTTAATGTATACAATAATGAGTCATTACGGGCAGCACATATGGAATTGAGTAATTCTTTCAAAATAATCCAAAGAAATTTAATAAAAGCTGTTTCACATATTTTCAAACAATTTATCTGATGTGATGAATGAAAGTTCAGCAAAAATTACAGATTTAATAAACCTAATAGTCTCTACTATTTATACGAATCTAGTAACAGCCCATAAAAACATGATTAATTGCATTAATCGGGCATTCAACATTATATCTCCTGAAGGCATTTGACAATATACTTTTATAATTGTTAAATTATCGTAAGTATAAAATAAATTGTTCAGGACATCTTTAAATTTGGTTTTAGTTTTTATTCAGTCAAAATTAGTTAAAATATACGGGGTGTCCTCTTTGGTCAAATTTAATCCATGTTCTAACTTCTAAGATAGCAGTGAAATTTTATGTAACATTTATGAATTTATGGATATATGGAAGACTGTCGTATATATCTAGAAAGAGTTAGTTACTTGACGTTTTTACAAAACTCTGTTCTATTTCATTGGAAAATTCAAAAATAGAAAGGTTAGTTGGAAATGATGATCTCTAAAGATAAGAGGTACAGAATAGATTGACACAGGGAAGACGATGTATAAAAATGCTGAACTCCCTCCTATTGTCACCGACATTGACATTAAAAATGCTCTCATCTCGCGTATAGAAATTAACATTAAGAGCAAAAACAAGTATTTATCAAACAATTGTCGAACCTATAATAACTACCGGTCAGAGTGCTAGCAAATCAACAACAAAGATAGAGCAAAAGTGCAAGCTGTTGAAATGGATTACCTACGACGCTCATGTAGAATATCAAAACCAGAACGAAACGATGCTATAAGACAAATAACAAAGATGGAAGACCCAGTGATAAGAAAAAATACGTAGCTAATTTGGTACGGACATATTATGCGGATGGAACAACAACTATCGCCGTAGAAGCATTGGAATATGTGGCAAGGAATAGAAGGAATAAGGAAAGACAAAGGACGGCATTTAAAGAAAATATTGAGAAAGCAATGAGTCGCCGCGGATTAGAAGAATACCCATGCTGGGACTCGAAGGTACTCGATGTTGACACTAATAATGATGGAGCATCCTGAGAAACCGGCTAACACCGTAACATACCCTGGTATGTGTCTATTAAAAATAGAGTACGACTAACCGAGTTAGGCATATAAATATCAAGAATTGTTGGAATAGCCTAATTTATTATTATTATTTATTTATTAATAGCTTTAGCTAATATAAATACAACTTTATACAATATATTCAATCTCCCTAATTAGTTTATATCAATACAAGGTTACAGTACCAAAAGTATTTTTTATATGACTAAAACAAAGTTTTTTAAGTCACTTAATTTATTACATTTTTTTATGTTGTTGGGTAGCTTCTTATACAGTTTAAGTTCTTTGTGAAATAGGTTTTGATTATCAGATGTTTTGTGCACTGTTGTTATATAGAAGTTTTCATCGTTCCTGGTTGTGTGATTGTAGACATTTTCTACTCTTTTACAGTGATTCAACAAATGGTTTGGAACTAGACCGTGGATCATTTTGAATATAAATATTAACGTGTTATAGTGAATTGACTATTTAACATTCCAACATTGTCTTTATACGAGCATATCTATTAGTGTTCAAAATTATTCGTAAGGCCTGGTTCTGCTTTTTTGCATAATATCAATTTCAGAGTTTTTTAATAGAAATAAAATCGTTGGACAAAAATTAAAATGAGGCATTATTATGGTCTTATACACTAAGAGTTTGGACCATTCACTTAACGTTGATCTCATCTTTCATTCACTTTCTTGACTATTTTACTTGTAACTCAGCAGGAAAAAATAAAGCTGACGATATATTTTAGGAAGACCTTAGAGAAAATACAACAACATGCGCAATGATAGGAGGAGACTTCATTGCAAATTGAAACAAACCGAATCGAATCAAGTCCATATGTTACAACATTCGGCATGGGAATAAGAAAAAAGAAGCACTGTATATTCACAAACTTTGCCAGATCCAGAACTAGTAATTTTTTTAATTACAATTTATTACAGACTTTAAATCAGTTACAAAGGAACTGGCACCAAGGCCTTCATTTTTATAATTATTACAACAGAATTGCTTAATTACTTTAACATCAGAAGTTTAACATAAAATACAATAAAACATTAGTCTCTGTTTTTTTTTAAATGTTTTGAGATATTGAGTATAATCTTCTCATTTCCTTGAAATATATTGATGTCAATTTTATTGTATACATCTATACTTTTGTAAATGGGAGAATTCTGTGACTTATTTGTTCGGTAATAGTGGTTTGTTATCTGCTCTCTTGTTTTTAAATTGTAATAATGTTCAAGTTTAGTTAACTGTAAGTTAATTTTGATTAAATTATTCTGCATCTTATATATCAGCTTTACTTGTTCAATTTTTTTTAATTGTTTTATTCTTAAGAAAGGATAGTCTCTGTATAATATTTCACTAGTAATATTATAATCAGTTGAAAATATAGTTTTTATACTCTTATTCAGGAGTCTTTGTAATTTATTTAATAATTCTTGACCATAGCATGGTAATAAATATCTCAGATGAGTTTCTACAAAACTATAATATAATAAGTATTTAGTATTTTTATTTAGCATATGTCTACAACTTCTTATTGCTCCGAGTATTGGAGCTACCTTATCCATTATATTATCTATATGTACATTCCAATTTAGTTTATCTGTAATTATTAAGCCTAAATATTTATATTGGTGTACCTTTTGAGAGTGTTGTGATTTAGTTTAATTACTGGATGAATTTTCTTTTCCAACCTGATTAATAACCATATACACAGTTTTTTCTACATTAATGGTCAATTTGTTGTACCATATCCAATCAAAATATTTTTTAAGATCATTATTTACTGTTATTTGTAGGCTTTCCACATTTATTCCAGAATATATTAGTACAGTATCATTACAAGACTTGTAATATTTTGCCTGTATTCTAGCATATTTCAGACTATGTACATACAGTAGGTATTGTAGTGGTCCTAATACTGATCCCTGTGCTACTCCAACATCAATATTAGAAATTTTACTAATTTGTCCATTTACTTCTGTGCATTGTTTTCTTCCTGTTGAATATGTTCTTAAGAGTTCATAACATGTTCCACGAAAACCCATCTTTTTCAGCTTTTTCAGTAATAAGTTAATATCAACTGTGTCGAACGCCTTTTGAAGGTCTATAAACACTGCAATAACATATTTATTTTTATCTATTTCTTTATATATGTATTCTAATAGATCAACAGTTGTTCCTAAAGTACTACTTTTTTTCTGAAATCCATATTGGTTTTCATCAAAGTTGAAGTATTTTTCTATAAAATTTACCATTCTTCTTTTGAGAACTTTTTCTAAAATTTTGTTAAATGTAGTTAATAAGGAGATAGGTCTGTAATTGTTAACACTGTCATGTGACCCTTTTTTGTATACTGGTGTTATTTTTGCTATTTTTAGTTCTTCTGGGTAAAGACCGTTTTTCATTATATTGTTGATAATTTCAACTATTTTAGTTTAGTTTGCTTTCAAATATTGTTATTATGTCTTTTTTGTTATTTTGTCAATACCTGGTGCACAGACATTTTTCAGTTCATCTATAATTTCTCTTACTACCGTTATGTTTGTTTCATTTAGCATTATGGTTTTTACATTTTCCTCTTCTTCAAATGTTAGACCAGTTCTTGGTATACTTTTCGCTAATTTTTCTCCCATATTTGTAAAATGTTTGTTCATTTCTTCAGCAATATCTGAATCATTACTGTATGTATTTCCAGCATCATCTGTCAGTTTGATAATATTTGGGTTTTTAATTTTGTTTCGACTACATCGACACTATTGTACATGTTTTTCGTCCATCTCCTTGAACTTGAAATTTTCTCTCTGCGTATTGTTTTTGCAGTCTATTCATAAGTTTGTTAACTTCATTTTTGACTTTTTTGAATTCACTTTCAGTATATTCATTGCAAATTCTTTTCCATCTCACTTATAATTTATCTCGTTCTTTTAACTTCATTATATATTCATTTGCTATCCAAATATTCTCATTTTTTATTTTAATTGTATGCTGTTTGGTACTCGTCTTTTTACAGTCATTTATAATGTTACTTAGTTCTTGAAATGTTTTACATTCATTTTCACTCACTTTTATATTTACTTCAGGTTTCCATTTGTTAAGATCAAAATAATTTCTTTGTATTTTCTGTTTAATGTTTGCAGTAAAAATTTTCTTAAATTCTATGTACATGATTTTATGGTCAGAAATTACATTATCTTCCAACCCCATATTGCTTTGTAAAATTTAATTTGTTATGACATGATCTAATATTGATGCAGTGTTTTTTTGTAGTTCTGGTTGCATTTTGTCTATTTAATAAATTTTGAAATTGAAAACCATTCATTTCAATAATGTTTTTGTATGTACTTATAGTCTTTGAAGTTTTTAATAAGTCTAAATTAAAGTCTCCTATAATTATGCAATTGTTTTTCTGACTTTCCAGCAGTTTGTCTATTTCCAATAAGAATAATTTACAATTATTTCTAGGTGGTCTATATATAGCAAACATACTTGTGCGTTGTTGGGTTAAGTATACTGATATTATGTTGGAGTCTTCTGTTGATATATTGTATTTGATATTCACATAAAACTTATTTCATCTTTTACAAAAATACATGTACCGCCTCCTTCGTTTTTCGACAATCATGAACAGCTGTATAACCAGGAATTTTAAAATAGTTTGTTTCATTAGAATAGATCCATGTTGCTGTTAATATTATTATGTGTATTGATTTTTGACTTATTAGTATTATATCATTAAGGTAATTTATTTTATTCCGTAAGCTTCTTATGATAATATATAAAATATATAATTTTTCATTAGTCGCCATTGTTATTATCTAATATTTGGTGTAATATTGTAGTATTACTATTTCTAAATTTCTACAACTACTAATATAATCTAAGATCAACCTCACATTTAATTCTAATAGGTCTATCGTTCTCATTCTTCTTTAAGTAAATTTTTCCAAATGATACATATGCCGCCTTGTAGTCCTTTTCCTTCCTAATTTGTCTAACTCTCTTGAACAACAGTTAGTTTTGCTTGGTAAGGTCTTCATTAAAGTATATATTTAAATTTCCACCTTTCAGACCACATTAATTTAGCTTTATCCCTTTTAATAGTTTAACTTGCTTTAGTATATTAGCTTTTATTTCAGTATTCTTGAGTTTATGTAAGACTGGTGCATTTTCTTTAGTACTCGTTCTATATATTTCTTCCACCTCTTCTTTTTTTATTCGAATTTTCATGGTTTTAAAGACTTTTGCCATACTTTCCCTGACTTTTTCATTTTGTGTAGGTAAACCAACAACAACTAGGTTTCTTTCTTTCTCTTTCTGTTCAATTCTGCTCTGTTTGTCTTCAAGATTAATAAGTTTTTTCTTTAGAGTATCATTTTCTTCTTTAAGTTGTTTAATTTCTTGAAGCATATCCCCAAACTTGATTTTTTGATGATCGAAACTATCAGACATAAATTGTACAGATTTTTTGAGTTCTGCAATATTTTTCTCTATCCTATTCTGAAATGGGTTAAGACATTTTCTCAAGTAGTCCTTTCACTTTTTTCGCATCCATTTCGTCTTAATAACACTTTTATTATACGTTTCGCAACAAGAGATGTATTATCACTATTCACCACTCCGGCTTGTAACCCACAACGGAGATGAAAGCTGATTTTACAGTTTTTACAAACTAGTGCATAAACAACCTTTTTCTATAAAATCTGTAAGATTTTTAGATAAATTTAATTCAGCAGAGTTTACATTTGACAACTAATGTCACTTAATTACATTCTTTAAGATTGATTTTATTTTATCCACAAGCAATAATGAATCTTATGATAGAATGGTTAAAAATATGTAGCATCAGAACACGATGATTGAAATTGACTCGGAACAAAAAAAAACGGAATAGGATAAACAACTGACAACGAATTTTGAAAAATTAGATCATTTACGATCTAGATATAGCTTGTCAAGCATAAAATCGTGGCAAAGCTAGAAAGAGTAGACAATAGAGACAGTAAGAGGCTATTTCACTAGTGGGTGGAAGCAGCTAATGAACAACATGCTGAACGTATTTCATTGAAAGCAGCTCCCAACCGAGTGAAATAGCCTCTTGCCCTCTCTCTCCTTAGTCATACCACGACATTTGTGCACTGCAGGCTATCTCTAGAAAGTAAATGCTCTAAGTTTGAAAATAACCCTACTGACCACAATTTGGTGTCAACAGAACAACAACTAATAATTAGTAGTAAGAAATAAATATGTGAGCAACTAGATCGGCCAATATTGATCCTAAAAAGCACCAAGAAACCAAGACGCTTTTCAACAATATCAAACGACTAAAACTTTTCAGAACAAAGATATCGTCAAAAAGAATTAAATTTACATATTGAAAGATAAGCAAAGACACATAATTACAGATAGAGAAAAATACTGTGTGTCACAGGAAACTTCCACATCAATATGTACAAACAAATCCACACCTTCAAACACAAAGAACATTTAGGGTTAACTTTTCCGTTCAACATATGCTTAAGGATGGTAAAATTCTACCAGTTTGGGAAACATAATCTCAAAATTAATATATGAAAATGGAGACTTCAATAATCTTTCAAACTATAGGCCAATCAGCTGTATAAACTCTACGAAAATAATTGCGAATTTCGGAGAAAAGAAAACTTACACGTTAGGGAAGACTCAGATTTTGAAAAATTAGATAACACAGACACACTACTACACTGCTAAAAGAAAAGAGCCAGAGCATTCAATACACTTGAGACCAGAGAATGATACATAGATTTCATAATACATAACACCAAATCGTCAATGACTATCACACTACGAAACAACGGACCTGAAAAAACGTTCAAGGAAGAGCATGGCAGGGTAACATATTGGCGTTAGAATTATTCAGTCTAGCTCATGAAGGTAGGTATACAGCAATATGTGCTCATGATGAACAAGACCATTGTAATTAAGTAGTCTCTCTATGAAAAAGGTCAATTCTTAAGAAATGGTTGGCAAACTTTAACTGGAATTAGTATAACGACTCTTCCTCACCAACTCCCTCTCTAAATGTTCTATTTTCTTTCTTCTAGTTTTTCTGTTTATTATTATAGGCAACCGTCCTCACTAGTTTTCTTATTAATAACGTTATTTTCGCATTTATTAGACTATGGGCGTCGCTATACATTACGCGTTTCTTGATCAGTACGTCTTGTGGTCTTAGTTATGTTGTCCATCTTCTAATGGTATAATCCATTACTGATTAAGTTCCTGATCTCTTCAACCAAAATATATTCGTATATTTCTTTATGCAGTTATAACCATTTTGTGGTTTTCTCCATTATTATTTATTACATCTTCCCGATATTTTCCAACTACTTTATGACCATTCTTTTTCCTAATTCTGCTGTTAAAATCTTCCAAAATCAGAAGTTCTCGAGAATTTCGTCTTAGTAAACTCCTAGGACAGTTAACTTATATGCCTGTAAGCAACCTTTCACTCATGTGTTCCCAAGATTTTGTATATTTTCTTAACTTCCGGTGTATTAATAGCAATACTCCCTACTGAGGTCGGCTTTGCTTGGTTTTCCGAATCCCTCGTCTTTTTTGTATCTGTTATCGCGGCTTTATCAATTTTTAATGTATTTAGCTCGTTTATGAGCTCATTTATGTTCTTTGAATGATTCTAGTCCCTATGCCCGAAACCCATTGCAAGGAAGGCCATAGGTCTACTCCCTTAGACCAGACGTTGTTTGTGGTTCCTTATCTATATTCGTGCCAAGTCATTCCAAAGCTCTATTTTAAACTACGCCCAACATATGCCACATATTGCGAATCTTTCATTGACTAACCCTGACCTATACTGACGAGGCTGTCAAGGTCATATATCAGTAAATGCAAAAACTTCAGACAAAAGAATTATTATTTAAGAATTTATTCTCCCGTATGTGAGACTTCTTTTGAGATGCGGCCCCTGCAAATATCTTATTTGGTTGCCAGCAAACTGTTCATCTTATTTTTAAATTGCGTAGTGAAAATCGGTTGATATAAAACCGACTTTTGTATTTTATATTGAATAAGCACTGTCATATATTTTTTCATATTACAAAGAGAACATCTAATCAATTAATCCAACATATTTTCCGTTATTCTGGATTATGCTATTTTTTATAACCACAGATATTACTTACGTACATTGTAGCATTAACAGCAAAACCTCTCGATTTACATTTTGTATGTGACTTCATGCGAAAAACGGGAACACTGTAAAGGATTACCAGCTAATTTGTGCAAAGCGGATTACAACCCTGATTCAGTGAGAAACGAGGGGTGTTCTATTCAACCGCACCCAATCATTGTGGTGATTAGAAGATTAAGCGGCCTTATGATATAGTCGGGTAACCAAAGTTGCTGGTTGTCTGTTTTGTTGTTCGTATCGGGGATCGGCCACATGAGTATATTTTCAAAAGGGACACCCTACACTAAACATCAAAAGGAATCTCATGTTGTGTTTGGTATAGTTATATACACATTTTCGTTTACTATTGAGATTTTCAAAGACAGCATAATATTTTTGTTGGATGTTCATTAAAAACATTTATACGCTACTTAATTAATACCTAGTTTCCTGCAATTTACTTCGTGTGCCCTAACCAGTTTATGAACAAAACCATTATTACACCAGTCAGTCAATAGAGAATTTAAAAATTCAACAGCAAACCGCTGATGCCATCACTTAAATAATAGTTTACAAGCTACAACTGACACAATTTTAACAGAAAACTCGTAGAAGTAAATTATCTGAGCATTAAAAATTCCAAAAATACGGATATTTCTCATTTTTGCTCATGTCGTGAAAACTGATGATGCCGTCACTAGAACAGTTGAAGAGAATCAGAAAATCTACAACATTTTGATCGCAGCTTTCTTCAAGGAGAAAAGCCGAAAAATTGATGAAAAGTGACTTTTTTAACCAAATCCCTAACGTGTTTGTAATGAAAGCAGAAACCTTAATCTTCCTCCTAATAATAGCTTATAACTTTGAGATTAATTGGGCTCAAGGTCGATACTGCTCGTTAAGTAGATCTTGGAATTTAAATATTTTGGAGGTGTGGTATTAACCACTACATCATTCGATAGTGATATACGAAATATATTTTGGAAGCTCATAACATGCACTTCACTTTGTATTTTTGTAACAACTATTAATAATGCTATGCTTATTTGCTAAATGGCAAACCCTTACTTTTCTTCAGATGTCTTGATAGTGGAGGATCCAGCCAGTGAAAAAGAGCAATTTAATTAATAAGAGTAAACATGTACTTACTAACTTTTCGAGATTTTCAATCCATTGAACGCAAGACAATATATTGTTTCTAGTCGAGAACCTTCATCGGTTGCGCTCCTCTCAACTGATCGAATTCTCGAATAATTATTATTTATGTATATTGTAAATATAACTGAATTTAATATTTTATCGCAAAATGAATTCCGACATCCAGGAGTATCAGGAAAATCTAGCTTACAGCGACTCTAAATCAGGATATACATAAATAATTATTCGAGCATTCAATCAGTTGAGAGGAGCGCAACTGATAAAGGCTCTCGACTAGAAACAATATATTGTCTTGCGTTCAGTGGATTGATAAATCTCGAAAAGTTAGTAAGTATCGTAATTTCTTTGACAGGTTTTAGTAAACCTAAGAATTTTTTCGTGTGATTTCATCCTAGGAATCACGGGGAAACGACATTACACACAGTACGACTCCCGATTTGGAGTTTCTGTGAGCTAGATTTTCCTGGTACTCCTGGATGTCGGAATTCATTTTGAAATAAAATAGTATACATGAAACCTAACAAAAAAATGGAAAAATAGACTAATATACAGTATACACCGATTGATAAATAAGTAGCTAATAAACTGCGGAGAAAATAACATATAATAATACTACCATGTGCCTTGACAGCTATTGTCAGTGCTCCGCTATTTTAAACCCAATTTCCCGGCTTCATCTCGAAAATGCAGGGTAGACAAAATGAAGTGAAATATACAAACTTTCAAAATGTCAATAATGTATACCGATTTGACTAGACTGGTTAGTTACTCTTTATAAACTCTTACTCTAGTGACTATAAACGAGTTGCTCTTGCATTTTATGTCAGAAAATGAATTCAATTTTCCTCTATAAACTAATATATATTAAGTTTTCGTTCTTAGCTTAGAAATAAACTATATAAACTAGCTGTCGCCCAGTGGTCGAAATTCGACCAATTGTGTCAATATCTCTGGCAGGTTAAGTAACCTGAAAATCTTATCGTGACATTCTATCCTAGGACTTTAGGGAGAACAGCAATTACACGGAACGGATCTAGATTCGGAACCTCTGTGTGATAGTTTCCTCGAAAATCCTAGATGTCGGTCTTACATCTCACTTCTACAAATAAGTAAAGAAATTCAAGTTTTTTCAGATATAATTCATAGGACTTTATTTGTGTTCAAATTCGTAATTCTTACATTAATATGACAACAAAGCAACCGCTAATGGGCTACCCTACATATTTATTTTTTCTAACCTCCCTGTATAGTTATAATTGCACTCAATTCTCAAACATTTATTAAAATCCTCATTATAATAATTCCATCTCATTATATATTTCCATCACCCTGTATATGCAACTGCTCATGGACCACGCATAATATTTTTTAACATTTTTGAACCACCCGGTAAACCATTCTGTATATGCCACTGCCTATGAGCCACCGTATGTACTCTTTTTGTTTATGAAATTTTTTACTATCTTCTGTAACTATAATTCTACTCTGATCTATATTTCAATCATCATATATATGGAACTCTTCGTGGGCTACTCCATAAATCATTTCCGTTTCTAACATTTTTTATCATCATCCTGTGTATCTTTAATTCCTCTCACCCTACATTTCATCTTCCCTATATATACAACTGCTTATGGGTTACGAAATGTTGCATTTCCATTTCCGCCACCCTGTATATGGATCTCTGTAATGGGCTTCCCTATTTAATTATTTTATTAGTAATAATTGCACTGTACTCTGTATTTTAAACACCCTATATATGCAACTGCTTATGTGCCACCCACGAAAAAATGATTTTGAACATATCTGGAATCGCCCGGTATAATTATAATATACAACGATTACCTTACCACTAAACAATAACAACTCTTACATGCCACTTCCAGTAGTACATGCTCTAAGTATAAACAGCATTGGTCCATCTATATATAATTACTCAATGTTTTGAGTCTGACGGCGGCGGCACGCGGCACATTCAGTTGTTTGGCGTTGACATTATGACGTAAATAATGAAATTTTATTTAATAATTGAACCATTATTATAAATTAATATTAGCATTCTGCACTGAAGGTCGTCAGTAGCTACTAAACAAAACAAAAATGAAGAAAATCGGTTGAGAGACAGAGGAGAAAATGGTACCTAATCGTTTTGTCTTTGCCTATTTATATATAGATAATAGGTAGGTAATTAATCTGTACATAGGAAGCAACAACAACTGTTAATATGTGATTATAATTCGCATTTAGTTTCAGCATAAGTACTCAGTAGCTATGTTCTTATCTGCGCGTAGATACGCCGCCATTCTAGTTATACGAATAATAAAGCAGTGAAGTGTTTTCGTATGATATCATATCTTTTAGAGATAGAATAAATACTAAGAAGTCAGAATAAATAGAACGTTTTAAATTAATCTAGTAAATTTTAATTATTAAACAACTTAAAAAAATGAGGAGGTTCTTAATTCTTCTGAATATATGCCCTTTTTATGTTTATTACCTGAAAACAGTTCCACTAATTTGGGTGGTTTGAACTTTGGTCTATTAAGGTACGATATTTATTCAATGAAGGCATATACCGTTTTTCTAAAATTGGAACAAAGTTGTTATTCTACAATACAATTTGACGAAGGCGACAGTATTAAATGAAACCTATTTTCTTTGTTCGAAATCTGGGATTAAACAAGAGGCGAATGCCGAAACAACTGAAATGTTGTCAAATTGCTAATTGCCTTTGTTTATTAATTTATTTCAAAATTATTATCTAACCCCATGATTCAAGTCATTTTTCTTTTTCTGGCGTTTATCAAAATAAAAAGAAAATTGTCCATTTTAAAAATTTCATTCATAAGTTAATCATAACAAGGTAATTACAGTGCTTTCGAAAAATAAGGAATAAATTCATTATGTCTGAAGGTGAGAGTTTTTCGAAAAAATCCAAACACGTCGATTTAGTTTTAAACAAAGCCACTTTATGAGATACTATCTTTATTTGTGATATGACGTCATCAATATTTTTTAAATGGCGTCACCCAATTCCGACTATGCTAATTACAAAAGCGTGTCAATCTACACAGCTTCAAAAATTACGGTTGTCTGACAGTAGCCTTAGTGACCGAGATTGTTAGGATTCCATATATCCAATATACGGAAACCCTTATAGAATCACAGCGGATTGTTTCAGATCACAACAATTTTCTCGGGAACTACTGGATAGAAAAGGTTGAAATTTGTTAGCAGTTTGACGGCCCGATCAGGAGTACAATGAAGAAACTCTTTCAAGAAAAATAGGGAGAAACCGTTAATATTAATTTCAGGGGACAAATTATGGATTTGAATAAGAAACAAAAATTTAAAAACTTTAAATCGCATCATCCAGGACATCAAATGAAAGGACTCATTTTGAAGAAGACAAAAGTAATCCACACTTTATCTCCGAAAGTAAAAAAGTTAAACCCCTAATATTAATTTTGGTTGCAATTACATAATATATCAAATTAAAAGGCTCATTATAAAAAATAGAAATATATTTTTATCATATTTTCAAAATAAATTATTTAAAAGATACATAACAAAAATATAAAAAATTTACATTCCCCCCTTTATTCCGAACTATAAGATCTCAATTTTAAAATTGGATACATAGGGCATCACCTGAACTTGAAAAATAAGGAGAAACTACTATTAGTTTTGGGGGACAAATTACAGAATGAAATGGAAAATATAAAATTAAATTGTTTCAAAGGCAGCATGTAATATTGACGCCAAATTAGAGAATGAAATAAATAATTTTATAAAAAGTGCATCATGTGGCAGATAAAGTAAAAGGTTCCTTTTGAGAAGTAAAAAATTTAAAACGATTAGTTTAAAAGATATTAAGGAAACTTAAGAACATCCACTTATTCCCTGCTTGTCTGAAAGTGTAGTATTAGAAAAATATATGATTGATTTATCTACATTTATCAAATCTCAAACGTGGTACGGAACACTTAAAATGCGCGTCCAATTCGCACTTGACCAAATTATTTTTGTTACACTACTGTCAGACCAAAAGTTGAAATCGTATTTTTTGCTATTTTATAATTCTTACCTATTTCATATGTTTGTTTGGCAAAAGCAATGTGTTTGAACTGTTTATTGAGTCTTTGTCACTTTTTAAAAAATGGTTAAATTAACTAAACTAACAGGAGATAGTTGAAATGTCAAATGAAACTCATCCTGGTCGAAGTCCCATTAGCCAAATAAAAGCTTGTTAAACAATATTGATTTTAAATACCATAACAGAAAGGGGAATAGCATTAAGTCTTAACGGCAAGAGGAAGAAGAACGATACCACAAAATAGTAAAGATATAAACAAATGATAACGGAAATTAGTGTAAATAACCATATATAAGTAACAAAGCGGTTCTTCTAAAACAAAAAGATACACAAATGTAACAAAGCGGAACCCTAAAACAAGGAAAGATACACAAAATACACGAACCCTAGAAATCAAGGAAAAATAAAATCAGTCGTTGCTGATAGCTATAATCAGGGAAAGCTAACTTCGTTGTGATAGCTAACAGGGAAAATTTATATAGAAGACAGCGTAGCTACACTAAAACACCAACATGAACAGAGAAAGAAATAAAACAACATTATTGCAGAGAAAGAATGGCCAATTAAATAAGTGCAAGATGCGAAATAAATTAGTGACTTCGCGTAAAAGGTTTGTGGATAAGCTACAAGCATAGAAGGTCTTGGACAAATAGATAACAATATTTTAAAATTCATTCTGATTTGTATGTATAATTTTAACATGCAAAAAAAAAACAATAACTATAGGGGGGATCAATTATATTTGAAATGACTTTCCACCTAAAAGGGAAATGTTACTAGGAGTATAGAAAAAAGCAACGAATCGAAAAGTAAATTACAAAAAAAAGCACTGAGAGAAAAAGTACACATATAGATCAAGACAGGAGTTCAGAAGTATGGAAAATGATTAAATCCCAGCGAACAAATATAAGTGAGAAAATTTATATAGAAGACAGCGTATAGGAAATTCATTATAAAAAACCGCTCTTGGAAAATTGATGCAAATTCACCGAGGAAGTTTATCGAATGAGAAACAATGGATAGGAAGAAGTAATGTAATCAATAAAATAGATGAAGAATATGAAAGCGAAGCTACCAGGTTCATGGCATCGAATGTAGAACAAACAAACTGTTCAGAAAAATCCAAAAATGTTTAGAAAGGTAAGTAATGGATACATTGAGAGAATGGGAAACTTTATGGTAGGATAATACAAAATAAATTAGAGGTGCCAAAATCGGAAAATAATAGGTGGGCTTCACTGCAGAAATGTCTTGCATAGATCACATTATAATACATCCACTAAAAAAGAAGAAAAAAGCTAAGAACAGAGGGGTACATTTAAGTTTAATACATTGAATGCATATGGAAGAAAGTTGGAAGAAAGTACCAAAATTACATAACCAGGAAAGTTCTGACACCTAGGTTTTACCATAAGAAAAAAATGGAAGCAGAGACTAGGAAATAAAAATAGACTAGGATGAACATATCTTGTATTAAACAACTACATACAGTAATCTGGAATAATAACAGCGAAAACAAGATGAGACATAATAACGAATGATGGAATATGTACAAGAATGGGAGTAGACGAAGACGTGCCATAATACATAGAAGAAACAAGACAAATCTGATGCGATCACTCCCCCAGAGCCGAAAACAGATGTATCAATAGACAGAAGAAGGCTAAGACCATCCTGGAGAACGTAATTAAGAAACTGGTTAAAGGAAGGCAGACGGTATCTACAATTACAAAAACCCTACATAACATCATCCTTCAAGCTTATCTCGTCTACTACTTCACATAGACCTTCTATAAATGTGTTCAGTTTCTTCTGTTCTGACCAATTGCTACCCAACTTGTCCGTATCTTTTAATATCGTCGGTCCATCAAGTACGAGGTCTTCCTTGACTTCTCCTGTCCGTTCTCGGTCCCCACTCGCGCATTCTTTTTCTCCATCGGTTATCCTGCTGCGTGGCAACATGGCCTGTCACCGCCATTTTGACCAAAATATGTGGTTTAGGACATTCTTAATTCCAAACCTTCTACGCACTTGTTTATTTCTTATCCTTCCCTCAAAATGATGCCAATCACAGACCTTTGCAACATTTACAAGCAAATATCGGAATAATTATTAACTGTGTACACTACGGGACAGTAAACTATTTCTATTTCAAATAGAAGAAGCATTTACAGGATGCCAAAAAAATTATGACGGGTACATTTTGAAATGGTGCTATAGTAGCAATAGTAGGTTTCCTAAATTTCCTTCATAACGCTATTTCTTTCTTTCACTATTTCCATCTTTGAAAATCCTCGTGATGATAAATACAAACACTGTGACTATAAACATTTAAATACAAACAGAACATCGAGATAATTGAGTCATTTTACCGAATTCTACCAGCCAGAAAACTTATAATTATTCATTTCATTAAACAACCGACGTATAGTATACTGTTTGAGTGGGACCATTACTTTCGAAATACCGGTTGTGATGGGATTTTTATTGAAATTTCTCTGCATTGCGTGGCCGAGAATGAGGCTCTGCCTTGTGTGTACTGTATAATATATTAAAAATAATTATTTCATTAATATTTATTAACGAATGACTTTTGTCGGTCGTGAATTATAGCACTTGATCTTTATTCGTTACAAGCGTTTATAAATAATAAATTTCTTAATTTTTGATTTATTTAATTTACGACACGATTCTCTTAACGGAACTCATCTCTAGTCGATAATGTTGAATTTTAAATCTATTTTCTTTCACCAGAGGCGTTTTACTTTTGAAAAAGTTGTCTTTTATTATTTGAAAAAATATTATTCAATAAATTTTGTTAGGCGTAAAGACCCACAGCTAGGGACGTTGCAATGCCACTAAAAATCGATAGCGGTATTATCCGAGAAAATGTAAATTAGCGGGGTGCTAACCTAAAATAAAGGAGAAATACTAATACAAAATAATAACCGAAACCAAAATATCCATACTGGAATCAGCATTGTGGTTCAATGGAAAACACTTAGAAGTAGCACATAAATTTTGAATAGAACTTGTTTTTCAAAATTGGTCTGTTTATTTATTACCTATATACCTAATATGTTTTTTTTCTTCTAGAACAATAATTAAAATATTTGACCCTTTATTAGAATGTTATACGAAATTCATAGTTTATCAAATATTTTTCTTCGTACAGCACGTATTAAATCAAAAGCGTTAATTGGCTAGCCAGGACATTAAAAATTAAACGCTAATCTACTTTCGACAATAACGAATTTTCGCCAATTTAGGGAAAATAAGCGATTTTGAGAGAAGCCGGTTTACTATTAAAAACTATTTTCAGTAGAAGACTCACTATTTTGGTAATCGATATTGAAAACTCCAAAAATAGAGTTGCATTGCCTTTTTGCTTTATATGAAGTTTTAAATTATTTACGCAAATTGTTCCAACACGACAAAACCACACAAGCAGATATTTAGCGAACCACTGGAACAACAATATGCAACCGTCCCGAGACATGTTGCCAAATTCATGGTGGACAATTTCAGTGCCAAATTACGCAAATAGGAACGAATACCTGTATGAGGCTGTATGCGCTGTGATTGACACCCACAGCTTGGATGATACCATTAATGATAATAACGATTAGCGGATTAGCTAACAATATAGTAGATAAAACCACAGATATAATTATGTGACTTGTGTCTCAAAGTATGGAACTATGCACAATGTCATAAACTTATTGGTAGGCAGCTCTCTAGTAACATCATCAGCACGCATAGCATCAGAATATCAGACAGTGACTCGGACCACTTCGTAGTAACAACAAAGATGAGAGTAAGATTAGCTACATTGTGAATAAAACTACAATAACAACTACAAAAATAAAGCAAGGCACGGATCCCGGAAGAACAAACATTGTTTTCCAGAAATGACAAAGTATAAAAAGATCATAGAATAGGCTGCAAAAAATCGCAAAAAAAAAGAGAAAGACCACTAAGAAAATGTGTTATGATCAGAAATGCGAAAAACGTTTAAAATATATAATTCATAATAATAATACAACCTACAGTAGTATTAAACCACAAACGAGAACCACTCTAAGAAGAAAAAAAAGAATTCATAAATAAACAAAAACAACAACTTTAGGACAGCCACAGAAAAGACTATTCTAAATAACTTTAAAGGGAACTAAAATCAGTATCATTATAATTAAGTAAAAAATTATTTCACAAAGGATAATAATTTCAGTTTTATTGTCTTACGATTCCAGTTAACGTGCGCGTACTACGCTAAGGTATATTCAATAAGTAACACCAAGTAACGTTCTGTTCCTGAATAAAAAAGAAAATACAAATTTTCATGTCATCATAGACTATTGAATAAATTAAAAATACAGATACACTTCGAGAGTTCAAAACGTCAATAAAAATCATGAATTTGAATTATAAGAAAATATATGAAATAATTTTGTCCTCTAGCAGTGGAAAGTTTAATGGTGCTAAGTTCAGCTATTATGTAATATCTGGGGCAATAACTGTTAATAACGGAAAATTTGATCCAATTTTTTTTTATTAATAGCACTAAAGGCCGTCAGTTAGTAATTAAAAAACTAAAGAAAATTGGTTCACAAACAGAAGGAAATGGTACGGAACGCTTTTGCATACGAGATTTATATATAGATTTTTAACAAAATACACATATTTAAAATATCAATATGTTCATTTCAGGTAAAAGTCACCCTGTATTAAAAGACAGGATTTTGCAGGAAATAATAAATTAATATTAAATAATATTTTTAAACTAGTTTCTCCAAAATGCTTTACGATTATTCAGATATTTCACAATAACGATTTCAATTTCTAAGAAGAAAATGCAAGAAACCAACTCATAAATAGCTATGAAGTGGCAGAATAAATAAATACGATACATAAGTACTTACATATTAATACACATTAAACTGTAATGTATGTATAATCTCAATAATTTCAATTTAATACACAAAGTTAGAGATGACTATTTCTGTCCTATACCAAAAATATAAATGAATTCAATGCACCTGCTGTTAATTTATACCAAATAATACTTTATATTCTTTATTGTGCAATTGAAATTTTTCAAATAGTTCATTAATAATTCTCACATTAAATTGAACGGCTAATAATCATATAATATGTCAAACTGAAATCAAAATAATCAAATTCGCTAAAACGAAGATAGCCATTAGAATTATTGCCATGATGTCAGATCTAACTATTTATCTTAAATCTCACCAATTGGACTCATATGATGGGCTTTTAAAATCCTAGTGAAATTGTATGAAACTATTAGCCTTTAAAATACCAACAATATAAATTAAAAGCGTAATGCTAAAATAAAATATTATCGGAAACACATTGGTCAGTTGCCACACAATATACAATTCTAATTTTAGTTGACAAACCAGTTTTTTGTTTAAGTTAGTTTGTTTTTCGAGTCAATCCATCTTACGATTTTCTCATCAAGCAATCTGGGGGCACTTTGGCATTGACAGTCTGGACCTAAATTATGAATTTTATTTAATTAATGAAGCAATGTTATAAAAATATTTAAGCATTCTGCACTGTAGGTCGTCAATAGCTACTAAACAAAACAAAAATAAAGAAAATCGATTGAGGGATAGAGGAGAAACTGGTACCGAACCGTTTTGTCTTTGATTGTTTATATATAGAGATTAAAGCGCAATACAGTAATCAGTGTAAGATTTTTAAACGATGAGAGAGGACAGTGACTCATAGTTGACACGGATCGAGAGATAATTTTAAACAACTGCTAAATATTAATAATATAACGGATAACAAACCAACATAAATATTACCGGTCTGCTGAGCTTGAAATATCATTAACATCGCTGGAGGAAGTAGAGACAGGAATATGTCATTAAAAAACTACAAAACCCCGACCCCAGAGAACATAATTGGGGAACTGGAAATACAACCGCTATGTACATCGGATATTTTTAGATTTCCAACAAAGCAACAAGCATGGTAGAAATAGAAGTTCCCAGTTAATTGTTAGGATTAGCAAAGATGTTTGTACAAAACTCATGTGGAAGGATTAGCATCACATCAGAGGAATTTCAAATCGAATGTGAGCTTAGAAAAGAGGATCCTCTCTACCCATTACTCTTCAATTTAGCCTCAGGCATGGAGTTAGAACAACCAGAATTGTAAATTGGCTTTGCGACACAAAGATCAAAAGTTCAATTGGCCTTTAATGATGATGATATAGAGTTATGCAATCCACCACAGATGCAAAAGAAGTTTTTACCCTCTTCAAAGAAGAGACCAGAGAAATTAGGCTAACGGTCAAATGGGACAAAATATATCTATAAATGAATACAATTTTGAAGTAATTAAAGAATTGTAGTATATGGGATCAATCATGACAGCCGATAATAACTATAGAAAAGATGTAGAAGCGTTTAGGAAAAAATCTGTTGGTCGCCAAAGGATAAGCTGAAATGATGTAGAAATCAGTTATCTATGAAAGATGTGAATATGATGTGGGAAATAACTGCACAATATCGAAAAGTGTGAAGAGAATACGGCTAAGACTGAAATTGTAGTGTCAATAGACAAAGCAATATAAAGTATTCAAATAAGAAATTTAGGTAACGTAAGTTAATTAATATTATAAATTAATTATAGAAGAAACTGAGAACATAATAAATATAGAGAGGTTTTTTTATTCACATTCGATATTATCCTGACAAAAATATTTCTTTTTTAGATTTATTCAGTTTGGGTTTATGCTGGCTCCATACTATTACCGCGAAGAGGCGTGAACGTGAATGCGTACGGTTTCCGCGGAGTTCACAGGTTCTTCACCCCTGGTTCCCGTTCAGAGTCTGTATTTTGTTCCGCACAAAGCCTTCACATTTTGTTCACGCCAAGGTATCCACATATTAATTATTATTAATTGTCAGCAAGTAAAATGGCCCCAGCGTACTCGTAGGAATAATAATAAGAATTATCATTTTTGGAAAAATATCACTTTCAGCAGGTTTTATGGAAAGCTAAACATCAATTGTATAAAAACAAACAAACAAATTTGATGCTTTGACAAGAATTAGCAGTGCAATGAACATTGCAATTCTGGAACAAAGAAAATGGATTCGTTCCTATCCAGTTACTGATTATACAAAAAAAAAAAATTCAAGACTCAATTCGGTCTGAATGTGAATGCAACACCCGACAAGTTTTTGTTTCTCGCCAAGATGTCCCACAGGTTTCCCATGTAGAAAGTCTATGAATGTATAGGGGCCCTTTGTGCAAATTGTTCACGGCATGAATTTACGCCGAGAATTCGCGGCAATTGTTGGAGCTGGCATTAGAGATACAATTTCAACGAATTAACATTTATAGGAGTAGCAGTTTTATTCACTGGAACGAATGAATTAAAATATAAACTTAGCAGACCACATGAATCTAAATAGTGTTTTAATAAGAGCTCATCAGTTGTTTTCTGAATCATAATTTTAAATAAATTGGGAAATAACACCACACTTTAAGGAAATTTTAATAATGTTTCGGGGAGCTCTTAAGATTTAATAAGATCTTAAGGTTTAATAAAACATGGTTTAATTACATACATACATACATTACATTTAGAAATAAATACATTACATTTAGAAATTATGTACAAAACAAAATATATTGTTAATGGCTTTGCTGGCACATGAGTACTTTTGACAATAATTTGTAATAACATTATTATTTGATATTTCTGGCACATTTCTGAGTACTTTTGACTTGTTGATATAAACCTGTGATCACAGAACACCAATAGAAGTCCAACGGTGTAATAGGACAGAACAGTTAATGTTTAACGAGCGATTATATACATCCTGCTGAAACACATATAGTCAAAAACTATAAAAGACACAGGACGTCATCATAGATTTCAATTCACCGGTAATGTATTTTCCTCTTCTTCAGTATCCTATTCCTCCTGATTTGCACACCAAACTGCAGTTGATTGTTTGTTGAAAAATTTTTCGTGAATTTTAAGCCCCCAAGTGGACCAAATATTGCACACTCTATCTCGTGGGCAATTTTTACTTTCTTGTTCAAATTGGTACGTTGTTCTAGCTTGTAACACAGATCATACAATAAAGATAGATGGGCAACTCAATGTTATAAAATGTGTTCACATTTTGTCCCATGAGAGGTTAGAATATGCATAATAAGCATCTTCAGAAGTCCTTCAAGTACTAAATTTGACGTTTGTTGAATTTGACAGATCATCACCAACTAAAAAGAAGGAATCTGCAGTTTCTGGTCCCAAGTCTCACCAACAGGGGGCTGTACCATAGAATTATTTTCATGTGTTCTTGGAAAATAACACCACAATGAAACAAAAATCTGTATATCACAATCGAAAAACCAAACGTTTCCACATTCTGACTTCGTTTTAACTACAGCATGTATTGTATATGCAAAATGAAAGATTAAATGTCATAATCAAACTTTCATTTTGCTTGAATATATTTTCAATTTTTGTGAAAACGAGATCAGAATAGACCTGGAATTGTGGGTTATTTCGATTGTGATATTATTTCCTAGAACACAAAAATAATCAAGAATATGCCACAAATAACATTTAGAAGACAATGTACAATCAGAATAAATGAAACTCAAGATTGAAATTAAATTTATTTATTTACAAAGATCAAAATACAAGATATTATGAATTATTCAACAAGCACTAAAATTTGCTTACCCGTGTTTACTTACTTACTTACTCAGCTGCAGGTTTCATCTTAAGACAATACAAATGATCATCGTCAGTTGACACTACTGCTATACATCTATAATCCAGCTCAGACAGTTCAGGGTTGGAACTTCCTTGATTTGGGATTTTTATTATTATTTTTCTAATTATCAGCAGCTTCTTTCACAATAGCTTGGTTGTTTTTATTGGTTTAATTGTCATCATATGGTCATCAGTGGATTGTTGCTTTCCTACAGAGTATACAAAAATTGTCTCCTGAACTTCTCTCATAACCTGAAATTAAACAATAAATGAAATAAATACAAGTAACAGTATCAGAAAAAGATACATACCTGACATGTAAAGTTTTTCGATGTTTATTCTTTGAAGCCATATTTGGCATATTTTCTGACACTTTTTGTTGGTTGTAAATAATACCTAAAAAAACTGGTTATTAAATTATGCTTTAAATACTATTTAGTTTGTAGCTTCTGGCTATATACAGTACCTTAAAACGATGTATGAATACTGCAAGAATAGGATTCGATACAAAATTCTACCAGAAATTAGAGAAAAAAGAATTAATAGCTTCAACTTTCTAAGACAATGACAAAAAAACAAAAATCACATTTACATCTTTACCTGTCATGTACTAAGGGCCGATAAAGAAGATCACATTGTGTCACCTGGATATATTCGATTAACTGTCAAAAAATAGTACTTGAAGGAGTTCTGAAGGGGGCTACATTTACAGTTCACCGACAGCTAGACCAACATTGCCTATCAGAGTTACCACCCCCTGGGTATAAACCTGTGACTTCACAGAACACCACAGCTAGAAGTCCAACGATGTTAAATCATAGGAAAGAGGCAGCCAATTATGGTCACAAACAGTTAATGTTTAACGAGCGATTTGACATATGGAAGCATCCTGCTGAAACCACATATAGTCAAAAACTATAAAAGGCACAGGAAACTGCGTCATCATAGCACGCTGAGGTTTGCAATTCACCGGTAATGCATTATTTTCCTCTTCTTCAAAGAAATACTGTCCAATAATTCCTCCTGACTATAATGCACACCAAACAGTGTCACGTTTTGGATGCATTGCTTGTTGAAGAATTTTTCGTGAATTTCCTAAGCCCCCAAGTGCGACCAAATATTGGACACACTCTATCAATCGTGGGAATCAATTTTTCACACTTTCAAAAATAATGTTCAAATTGCGTACACGTTGTTCTAGCTTGTAATGCTCTCAACTTTCAATCTGATACGTTATAATCATGTGTCATTAAGTCTGTCAAACATGGCGGGCAATTCAAATCTTGGGCTCTTATTATAACATCCATTACAAGCTTTCAAAAATTTTCTAGACTAATCAACCCCTACGGGACATTTTTTTCTGACTACAGGATTGAAATAGGACATCAAGTGATACAAAACGATCTTTAATCCGGATCAAATGGCCCAGCCAATTGTCACACCATCGCATTGCAATAAATAAGCTAATAAATAAATAGTTTACTAATATTTTTGTAGATTTTACTGTATTGTTGCTTAATTAAAACTAACTCAAAGTAAGTCAATATCCGTTATGATTTACCAACGAATCAACCATAGAAACAATGAACAACCCCACAAACTTTCAGCATAAAACAATATAATTATAAGTTCATTGATGATCACCAATACACAAAATATGGCACAAGGCGGGGCACATGTTCACGAATTCCCTATTGAGAATCAAATCGAACGCATAATTGACATGAAAACAAAGTGTGTCACGCCCGTCTTAAATGTTTTATAAACCCAACAATTTTATTTAAATATCGCTTTTTGATTTTAATCACTGATGTGAAAGATATTGTATTATTCATTCGAATCACACAGTCAACCCTTTAGCTATAAATCCTTTCTCTTGCGGCGATATAATTGTAAATGTCCAACAATACCAGCATGGGATCTTTTTAGTGTTCTTTCGTTCTAAGAAGGCCCCTAGGGTTCAGTTTCTAAGGGTTCTAGAAGTATTATTGATTCATTAAAGGGTGATCAGTTTTACCTTTTGATGATGATTTAGTATTAGTGAAAGTATATGAACAGACATAAAAAGAAAGATTGATTGTTCTGGGTGTAACGGCGAAATCAATATTGGCTCTTGTGAATTATTTGTCATTATTTCGTTTTAATTTCGAATTATACTGGGTGTTTCAGTAATTATGCGGTTGGCTGAAAAAATAATCAAATAAAGGTAAGTTGGAAAATAGTTTCAAATATATGAGGTGTTAAACAATAATGTACGCCTAGAACAATTTTGCCCTTTTAAAAGACTTTCTTACCTCAGCACTTCGCCAATTGGTCTGATATTTCTTTAGTTTTTTTCTAGAGTTTGAAAGGTAAGTTTTGCAGAAAATCAGAACATAATGAAACTAAGTAGCCTAATTTGAAAATTAAAAAGAAATTATTTGAAAGTAGATTTGAATTAAATCAAAATATATGTTAACTAACCATCTTCAATTTGTTTGCATTATATTGCGCACGTAAATTGGAAACATATGGAAAACATTAATAATATTCAGAAAAAAAATATTCTTCATAAAAAATATGCATGGCTTGAGATCAAACGAAATCATTAGAAATCACCTTTATCAATAATTGTGTACAAGGTTAGTCAAGAAAGGTGAATTTCCCTTAATAATCTAGTAGATTTCTTCACTTCAGGCAATATAGAATATATACGATATTTGAAAGATAGGGCGAAGTAGAACAATTGTTATACAGGGTGGTTAAAAACTGTCAAGTTATAAATATAGGGTAGCCCCTTGGCAGTTTCTTTTTTCTTTCAGTTACTGGCTGTTCATATTGCCAACCATTTAAATTTCAAATTGATTATTGTTAAGCAAAAATGTGACTTTCTCTTTTTCTATGTATTAATTGGCATTGAGGAAAAGGATTGATTTAAATCAAATAATGAAGCGTTTTCTTCTTTCTGTTTATAAGGTGATCCATAGGCAGCTGCATATACAGGATGGTTGAAATATAGAGTGTAGTGGAATTATAGTTATACAGATTGGTTCAAAAAAAATTATTGCGTAATCCATAAGCAGTTGCATATATAGGGTAGTTGGAATATATTATAATATGAAATTATTTTAAAGAATTTTTTCATAAATGTCAGAGAATTGAAATTTAGCTGATTCATTTCTATTCAAATATCCGATTATTTAAATATATCTGGGTACTAAAATATTGTAAAGTTTTTATTTTCACACTATGGGTTCAGGTCTGATCTTGGATTTATTTAAAAACACAGTCTTTCTCACTATAAATTATTTCAACTGCTTTAACACAAATTATATTCACAGAACTATTTACAATTTATCTTTACTATACGGCAATCGAATACTGAATGAATCCTATCCCCAGCTGTATTTATATATTTCTTCTCCAAAGTCCCCAGAAGGTCAAGGAGCGGTCGGGATATTTCCTCAATGTGTTCTCGAAAATTCCAAGAAATTCCACGAATTTGTGTTAGCGCCAGCCGCCGGCCTCGGGTCAACAGAATTCCAGGAATTATCGAATGAATTCTTGTCACAATAGTAATATTTAATAAAATATATTCTTCAAATCTTCATAAAATGATCAGTTTGGTCTGAACCCTAAAATAAAATCGTCACATGTCACTTTTTTCAATTGTACACAAGGATCGACAAATTTGTTTTAATTACTCTGGAACTTATTAAATATCTCATTAAAAATTGTAAAATAAATTAAAGAAAAATAATAAAAACCAACAATCACGATTGATTAATTAGGTATAGATTAAAATAAAAACTAAATTATTAATTAAATAAAAATTAAAAAAGAGTGGCAGCATTGAGATGAACAATCATTAGTGCCGATAAATTGTATAATTCGGGGATACTTTACAAATACATAAAGAAAAATAATGCGCGCACCAAACACACTCAAATAGATCTCTATACGTCCGTCGTCGAAAAGACGATTAGGATTCAATCTACCAGTGACAAGAGCAAATTTAGGGCATTTCAATATACAAATTTTAACAGTTGTTAAGTGTTAAATCACTTAAAAACCTCCAGTAACTGAAATGTCGTAAGCTTTCTTTCTTTCGGCATTTGCAATTACATTTTATTACTTTTATTTATATTTGGCCTGGCTATTTTCTACTATAAACGACCCGAAACCATTGGTCCCTTGCATTGAGCCGCGCATTTGTAGTTAACCTTTGGCGGAAGGATGACGGTAAAAACCTGCAGAATAAAATTAACACCGAAGGCAAGCAAAAAAGGGTACATTGGTCGAAATATCTTTCATCTTCATTTGAGAACTGAATAATCCAATAAAAAAACGCATTTTAAAGAAGGGTACGAACCCAACGTGGGTGGTCATATCTGGCGGACGAGGGACGTGTGTATCGGCACCTTTACGAATTATACTTCCTGTCTCTTGTTATCTCCTATCTCTGTTTCTATTTCCTTGTATTATCATTAGTAATGGTTATAATTTTTAGGAGAATTAAAATATTTGTCACTATTTTGTTATGACTCAAGTATCAATCCTAATGTGTAATTTAATTCTTAATTGCCAAATAGATTTTGTTGAATTATTAACTTGCAAGTTAAAGCTCATATCCGATGAATTGTAAATGCGGTAAAAAATTTAACAAAAAGTGTATGAAATTAATAGCGTTCTTTCTGACTTCTGACATATGTCAAGCCCGTAATACAAAATATCGCAAAGAGAGAATTGGAGTTTTTATTAGAAAATCAAATTTTGTGCAGGTTTTCTATATTAATTGGATTTTATATTAGATAATTTCCTATATATTAATGATATTATATAAGAGAATAAACTCATAATTTATTTTACCTTGTCTCTGTTTCTTACACAGTGAACCGAATTGTATGGGTATTTCAAGAGGTAGTATATGGTGTCGGTGTCGAAGCAAATGAAATTTCAAGTAATCCAG
Organism: Octodonta nipae; assembly: GCA_034190945.1. NCBI lineage: Eukaryota > Metazoa > Arthropoda > Insecta > Coleoptera > Chrysomelidae > Octodonta > Octodonta nipae. Next base: position 85,338,389 of record CM067221.1, on the reverse strand, counting down.
TTCATTCCCTTGCTCATCTATTTTCCTATGTGTAAATGCTTCGAAAGCCTAGGGTGCAATTTACATATTTTCATATTAAACCTATTTGTATAAATAGCTACCAATCAAATAATTGTAATATTTAACATTCATCACCCCACGTGTTTCAGTGAGAAGAATGACTGATTTAAATCAAATAATGAAGGGGGTGTTTTATGCTAAAGGTAATAATATTTCTATTATCACCGCCAACACATATATGTAGAGAATCTCAACCAAGGTTCTTGATGAAATATAACTATAATAAGCCTTAGAAATGTATATTTTCACTTAGTTGTACAATCTACGAAAGTTAACTCCCTTTCGTACCCCCAAGCTATCCCAGAGTCCCTTTAAATCTTTTAATTACTAAGATTTTTAACAACTTTTCTTAAAATTCATTTCTAAAATCCACTGAATGTTAATTTAATCTATTTAGCAACAATGGTTATCATAGGATTTCAAAAGTGCCTAATTAATATTAATAATGATTGTCTCAACATATTATTGTTTGTATTGTCTGAATATTTCGTTACAAATCAAGCATAGTTGAAAACACTTCCGTGATTTTATTGCCGAACATCTTTTTTTTGTATGTTACTCATTACTCTTCAACAATCTTATAAACAAACAAAACAAAATTTTAAATTTTACTGTAACATGCGTACCCAGCCGGCACTGTCAGTGGCAAAGTTAGTGTAATACAAACCCAAAGGCATATATTTTGAACTCGTGCTATATGTTGAACTTGAAACTTCTTCATTTAACAAGTTTTGTTTTTTCTTAATGAATACTACACAAAACGGAAATGTTAACTGTTGTCAAATTGTTGGCTAAGCAAACTGAAGTAAATTAGTCGAACGTGATTTTGCCGAGTAATTTAACAATCATTTAGGTAAACGTTTGTTAAATTGTGGACTAAAAGATATCAAATTTCGAAGCACGAACTGAACTAACACTTATACTACCGTTGGCTATATTTAACATTGAAGGCAGTAAAGGGGACTTTAGGCATATTCGATAACAATGAGACAAATGAATCAATATTGGTCGATATAAGAGAGTTATTACTCTCAGTATTTTAGAGAAAATATTTGTTATGGACAATAGTGTAAAACTATTTTTTTAAATTTAACACCATAAGCAAACAAAACCTTAAAAATTTAGCCATTGGTGTTGTTGAAACCTTAAAAATGTCAAAAAATAGAAAACTTTCTAATGAATATACTTACAATGAGTATAAATAAAAAAGTCTTACCTATATAAATATGTCAAAAAGTTTATGGTTTACCGATTTACGAGAAAAAACTGTTCAAAGTTGTCAACCAAAGTAACTTGTGTATTTACCACTTACTAGGCAAATCTGCAACAAATTTATCAACTGAACATTACAATAAACAAAATTCTCTATTATTCTTATCACATGAAGGAAAATGTAACAAATATAATTTATTTTGTCAATGCAATTAAGTACCAATCAACTACGAGTTTTAAATGAACTAATTATGTGTTATTAGTCTCACTTTGGCGTTAGGTTTTTGGAATAGTTGCAGTGTTCTATCTCATGACATATTTTAGATAGGTAACTCACAAAATGAATGTCTTGAGAACTGATGTATTTAATAAATCTAATATATAGAAATATCGTGTCAGGGTGTTTGTGCTCGATTTTTATATTTTTTATGCATATTTTATAGGCATGAGAATAAGTCTTAAAGTATATTGCATACCGCTAGATGATTAGAGTATCCCTATCCAGAGTTTTTTTAATAAAAATTTTAATATCTTGAAGACAAAATGACACAGAGTGAAAATTGGTGTATATACCCTTCCCTCAACGAAATAATAACGAATATTATCATTTTGCAAAAAATTAATTAACTCATGGGGGACAGATGAGGAAACGCTTTTTGTAAAATTTACTATTTTTCGGAAACCTAAGGCAATACAGTTATAAGAATTAAGAGATTGATTACTTTTTTTTTAAATGAAGTAATACGTGTTTCGCCTTTTCGTCAAAATATAAATATTAAATGAGAAGAAATGGGGGATGGTATTCATTTTGAAAGAATTGAATATTTCCCAAATTTGAGAGTGAATCTTGATACACATACTCTTTTAAAATAAATAAAAGCGGTTTTATCAATTTGTAAGATATTTTTTATGAAAAATTCACTATTTCTTGGGAACCGAAAATAATACACATATGAGAACTATAATATTAATTCCTTAAATTAATAGAGATTGCATTACATTACACGCAAATGCTGTTATTGAATGGGGAGGATGGGTGTCAATAATTTTTAGGGAACACAAAATATGCAGACGTGAAAGTTGGTATATATTCTCTTCTTCTGCAATGACTAGAACTGAATTTAATTATTGAGCTATCATCACGTAGCCGATAAATGTTATGTGGAGAATTAATTCATTGAATGAGAATTGATAAATTCATTGTTTTTAATTAAATAGAGACATTGTTCAACATTTTGCCAGTATTGAGAAGGGAGATCTGCAAAATGTTCAAAATCTGATTTATCGCAAGTGATAAAAAAATTAGAATTTGTTGGAAATGATAAGTAATAGTCAAGATTTATAAAATAAAAATAAATTGCAAAAAACGAAAAAAATTTATAAACCTTTAAATTTGCTTTGTCAAAAACCTAAAACGAGAAAAATCTAAAAAAATTATTTTGGAAAAAACATCAAAAATGACAAAACAGAATTGTAGAAATATTAAAAATGTAAAAAATGCCAAAATATGAAAAATGTCAGAAATGTCAAAAATTCCAAAAATGTCCTAAATGTCGATTTTCATAAAAGTCAAAATTATCAAAAATAGCAAACATGTTAAATGTCAATTCAAAAACACAAAAAATGTCAACAATAGCAATGAAACGTAAAAAAACGTGAAATGAAAATGGGAAAACTACAATATCATATGTTAAAAACCTCAGACACGTCACATATTAAATCTGACAGCAATGGATTTGTAAAAACGGTTGTTGTTATATAATTTTCGCTCATGAATGGTGATGATCACAAAAATTCTACGGAATGGGAAAATTACCAAATTAGAAAAATGATAAATATATGTCAAATAAGCCGATTTGTCTAGCCCGAGAAAAGCCGGGACGGGTCAACTAGTATATTATAATTATGCGTGTTAGTTTACACTTTTGTCAATATCTACGGTCAGAGGCGGCGTAAGACGTGGGTGATGTGGACCACCGCGTACGGCCTCGCTGGGCAAGGGGCCTCCTGCTTTAATGATTTTTTAATATATATTCCCTTCTTCTTGCACCATCAGAGGACCTCGCGAAATGTATCTTGCACACATTAAGTTTAGGTTTACGGTCACCAAGGGCATTACCAGGCAGGAGCAGGAGATAGCTACCCTCCCTAGACCTCTCTTGCCATTATCTACATTACCAGACAATTTCTCGTTTAGAGGCCCTAGCCCAAAAACCTGCCGGCATGCGGGCCGCCCCCCTCTAACACCAAAAGTCACAACCTATATTTCTGGCGATGCTCTTAACTCACTAATTTATTTCGTTAAATATTGTAATGATTTTTTACAAACTGTATCTATTTTATTATAAAATTATTAAATGTTTTCACATGTACTCACAAGAGTAAAAAATGTTAATATAAACATTTATTATAAAAGTTTTTTTGAAGTTAAGCATACGACATTTTATATTTTTGTGGAAGATTTAATTACATCACGGTATTTACGAACACATAAATATGTAAAACGATTTCTCACTTAATAATTTTGGTATAGTTACCAAGTACAATTACATCTTCAATGACAAAATACTACCAGACATAAATGAACTGGTAGAAAATTATACAATTTTAATTCAACATATTAACAAACCTATCAACATTATTATGCAATGGCTAAAATTAATCCCAAAACAGCGAAATAGTAATTTACCGTAACAGAAGTTTACATAATTACGTGCAGTTTGTCTCTCGTCTCAGACACTATATTTATGGTGGCGTTATGTTGATGGCATTTTCATTATTTAGGAACACAAATTTATGCCTTCAAAAGAATTTTTGTAAGTCATTAATAACAAAGAACGATACGTGTGTTACACGTACAATATGATAAGATTCGAGGAAAGGAGCGTCATAGGTGATCGACCCCCCCCCCCCCCCAAGTGGTACAAGACACTTTAAGAACAATCTCTTAAACTAAAAAAAAATTACTAAAATTAAATCAAAATTAATTAAATAATTGGGGATAGATTGTTGTTGAGTTTTTGATTATTTTGCCTATAATAAAAGAACATGTAGTAAAAATAATTTGGAAAGGCCTCTCCTGATTTTCTATCTCACAAGTTGATAATGTAATATGCATTTACAAATAGAAATTATTTTCATTACTCCCAAAATTCTTAACCCTTTCAATAACGGCAGTACACATCAACACCAGCATAAATTCAAAGTAGTAATTTCGAAAGATTGTTGAGGAGGTCTTGAATTATTTTGTCTATTCATGGGTTTTCTCTCCTCCTAATTTTTTTTTCCTCTAACAGATAAGTATTTAAAAATTGTATATGTAGAACAAAGATTTATTGTATATTGTGTAATACTTATCTGTGTATGGAGACGTTTCAACTACGAGTCTGGAGTCGTTGTCAATCTTTAGTGTTGTTTTGCGAGGTTTTTTTCTAAACAATTTTCGCTTTGATTTTGAATTTATTGTTTATCAAAAAAGAGTGTCAAATTTTTTGACAAACAATAAATTCAAAATCAAAGCGAAAATTTTTTAGAAAAAAACCTCGAAAACAACACTAAACGATTGACAACGACTCCAGACTCGGAGTTGAAACGTCTCCATACACAGATAAGTATTACACAATATACAATACATTAATTATATACAGGAATACTGGTTGATCATTTTATAGACATCTCTTTCTCCCAGAAAAAACTGTGAGGAAGAATCTCTGTACAGACAGCCAGTAATCCGGGCAATTTTACGAAATTGCCTTACTACACTTTGTTCTACATATACAATTTTTAAATACTTATCTGTTACAGGGAAAAAAATTAGGAGGAGAGAAAACCCATGAATAGACAAAAAAATTCAAATTAATTGAAAAGCGTTGTATTATTAAAAATGTATTTATTTGCAAATTGAAGCTATCCGTGGATTTTACATAAACTTTGTGTCATATCTCTGACAATACTCTTTTATTATATGAGGAAGTTTCACGGAATGTCAACTGCATGGTAGCGCCACTGCATATAACGGTACAATGGCCGTCACAAATACACAATTCTAATGCATGGCAGCCATTGTACCCTTGTGTGCAGTGGCGACATCATGCGGTTGACGTTCCGTGATTCTTCCTCATAGTTGAGTTTACAGAACACATGAACAAGGGTGTGTTTCTTGGATAAAATAGCAATTTTGTATGTTCTGTTGCTTCTGTTATACAAGGTGGGTCTATAGTCTGTGGGCGGATGATTTTGGATAGACGGATATATATCGGGAGGGTGAGGGGTAGTGAGAGATATAAACTACAAATATGGTAACGGGAATTCCCAGACATATACAGGGTGATTCATATTGAGTTACATTTTTTAAATCTAACACCCTGTATATTATTACATATTTAGATTTCTCAGTTAATTTTACCAAGACATTATGTACCATACATGTTACATAAAATGCACCGTTTGGAAGTTATTCGAAATTTGTCAAAATATGGACATCCAGAAACAGGTGAATATTAAAGCTGTCTGGTATCCTAGGAGACTTTAATTGAGCGAAACTAATAGCCACCCTCCATACTCCCAAGTACCAGGATGACAATGACGAACTCTTTTCATTGTGCCAGATATCGTCACTTCAATTTTGAAAAGCGTAACCATGGATAACTTGATTTTTTTAACTGGAACCCCCCATTTTTTTCACGTTATCTGATAACTAATTTAATTTTCTTTCCTTCGATATAAACTTAGGTGTCTCTGTTTCTAACAGTTTCGTCAGAAACCAAGAAATCAAAATAATTTATGCTTTTTGTGATTTCTTATTAATCAGAAAATAAGTTTGATCTTAGAAAACCATGCCATCTAATGTGAATTTTCCTTACCTTTCCAACGTTATAATAGATTTTCTATGTCTATTTCTAATACTTTTCGTTTAATCATCAATTCTATATTACTATGGTGTTTTTCCAACACTCAGAAATAAAGTTGGCCACTGAAAACAAACATAAGGTTCACTATAAATATTTATGAAACAGTCAAATAAATGGACAAGAATTAATAAAGGCATAAATTATACTATGTGAAGCGAAAAGTAAATAATCAACAAGATGTAAATAAATTAAATTTATCTGATGTAAATAGTGACCACCAGTTATTATGAGAAAAATTTCCAATAAATACAAATAATTACGCCCGTAAATAAAACAAATTACAAAGTTGTCATTGATGCGTTGGAATATTAAATATATATATATATATATATATATATATATATATATAGCGACCGTTTTACAACATTGGCCGCTTATCGCAATTCGAAGGCCATTGTTGTTTATTTTGCCAAGAGTCGATTTCAATAACTTTTTTACTCGTGGCTATATTAATTTCTTGTTACTAAGACTTCTATGTCTTCGTTTCCTTGTTATTCTTTTTGAGACCCATCCCCAAGTTTTAGTCATTGCTCATTCGTCTCATGTATGTGTCCGTACCAAGAAAGTTATTTGTTCTCAATAGTATCTGTTAATGTTGTTTCTATCTTCATCATCTGTTTAATTCTATCCGTTCTTACATAGTCATGTAGTGATTACCTACAGCATCTCCGCAAAAAATTATTTTCTACAGCCTCAACTCTGTCTTGCAATCTCTTATTTATTATCCAGACTTCTGAGCCATAATTGACTGTGCTTTCCACCAATGTTGTAAATGTTTTTTTTTGTTTTTTTTTTTCAGTCTTTACTCCATACCTCCCTCTACCAACTTTTTGTAATATGTCTTTTTCACCATTTCTGTCATCCGTCAATGTAACTCCCAGGTATTTATATTCTTTGGTATTTCATGTAATTTTGCCATCTGTATTTAAGTCTTCTCTTGCGCCTCCTATTGTCATATGTTCTGTTTTTTCTGTATTTAATTCAAGACCCCACTTATTATGTTCTTCCACGAGTTTTCGAAACATATATGTCACATCTTCAACATCTTCTGCTAGGACCACTTGATCGTCCGCAAATAATAAAGTTGCAATATTACTTTCACCAAGTTGTAATCCCATTCTATTACATTTTTTTAAACCATTGTTTGAACGATTTATTTAAATTTTGAAGAGTGTTGGTGAGAGAACATCCTTGTCTCACACCTTTATTAGCTAAAAAATATTGAATATGCATGTCTCGTGTTGAGACAACTGATATTTCCTTGGTAAAAGTTTTTCACTGCATTTATGTACTGGGGCTGTATTTCGTTCTTTGCCAAAGCTTCCTGCAGTTTATTTCCAGGCACACTATCATAGGCCTTTCATAAATCGATAAATAGTGTTACGAGAATTCATCCGACAGATGGTGCAATCGGCCATCAACCAATTCATGGAAGGGACATTATTCCGATAAATTCTGGGAAACCGAAATATTTGTCTCTCAACAGGCGGACCGCTGCCGTTACTGGGAATTCCCCTAAAGCTTCCAGAACATGAAAGAGTTTCCCGATGGTTCGTGGACGTACCAGACAATTCCAAGAAAAATATATAAATATGAACAGCTGGTGAGAGGAGGCATTCAGTTTTCGTCGGTCGTATTGTAGAGTTAAGAAAAAATGTAAATAGTAGTTTCTGTGAATATAAATTTGTGTAAAAGTAGTGGAAATAAATTAGAGTGAGTTAGACTGTGTTTTTAAATAAATCCAAGAACTGAACTGAACCCGAGTGTGAAAATAAAAACATTACAATGGTGTCATGTGTGAAGTGAATTTGTGGAACTTTTAGAAGTGAACAGTAAATAAACTAACAATGTATAAAACAGTGAGTTTGGACCAGTTGAAAGTGACGGACTTAAAAAAAGAACTTGAAGAAATGGATTTAGAAATTAGTGGGAAGAAAAGTGAATTAATACAACGACTACGAGATGCCCTAATAAATGAAGGTAATGATCCCGATACATATTTGTTTGAAATTTCTGGTAATGGGGACATGAGTCTGCTATTAAAAAAAATTGAAGAGAATCTGAAAGCAACCTTACAAGATAAATTGCTAGAAAGTTCTAAGAAGTTGAAAGAGTCGTTAGAAAAAAACTCTAAAAACCTAGAGGAAAAATTGCAAGATAAATTTCTAGAAAATTCTAAGTCTTTAGAGGATAAGCTACAAACAATAAAAGAAAATTCTAAAACACTAGAAGATAAATTAGTAGACAAATTACTAGAAAATTCGAAGTCCTTGGAAGATAAGCTGCAAAAATTACACGAAAATGCTCAATCCTTAGGAGAAAGTTTGAAAAGCATGGTTCAAGAAAATTCAGAAATGCTAGAAGAGTAAATAGTCCAGAATGAAGCTCGGATGGAAGAGCTAAAGCAGATAACGGTCAAAGAGCTCAACAGACGACTCTCGAAAACGAAACGCGGATAGAGGAGCTAAAACAAATAATGGAGGGTGAGATCAGCAAAATAAAAGAACAAGTCTCGATACAAAGCAAAGAAACTTCACCAAAGGTCGAAAGCAAAACAGTTCGGAAGTAGTGGATTCGAAAATTGGACTCGAGGGAACAAGACACAAAATGAAACCTCCACAATTTGATGGAAAATCGTCGTGGACTAACTATCGGCGCCAATTCGAGGCTGCAGCAAAGCTAAACGGATGATCAGCAGAGGAAAAAGCAATAGCATTAACCCTCGCCCTAAGAGGGGATGCTACAGATATTTTGCAACCATTGAATACCTCGGAGCAAGAAGACTACGAACAACTGGTTAAACACTTAGAGCTGAGGTATGGACAGACCCATTTGGAGCACGTGTACCACTCCCATCTAAAAAATCGCCATCAGAAATCTAATGAATCGCTACAAGAGTTTGAAGCCGATATTGCCCGTCTGGTTCGCCTTGCCTATCCAGCCACACCGGAAAATGTGATGGAAAGGCATTGATGTTAGCTCGACCGACTCAATTAGTGGATGCACTGGATCGTGCTTTGGAATTCGAGGGTGCGAAAAATACCTGCAGAGGTCAAGCCAGAGTCCGAATCGTTGATGGAGAATCTAAAGATGGCGGAAACGATGAAGCCTCTGAAAGAAAGATAATAGAAGAAGTCCTTACCGAAAAAAGACTAGTGAGAGGTCGGAAGTGTCGTAAGGTAGGACATGTCCAGAGTCGTTGCAAGGAGAGCAACGGAGTCCAGACTTCCTCGCCGGGGAAACTAAATAAGGCCTATGTAAAGGGACCATCGTCGACCTGTAGCAAACAAGTGTCAACTACCAACGCATATGTCGCTTCGCTACGCAACCACGTTAACAGTGTCTTCGTAAATGGCCTTATTAACAGGAGGGAATTTGCAATGCTGCTGGATACTGGTGCGACTGAAACAGTAATAAGGCCCAACATTGTTTTAGAGACAATGATAAAACCAACAAAATGGAAACTGCGAACAGCAACAGGAGAAGCAGCTAAAGTCCATGGTGAAATAGAAGTTGAAATGATCTTGGGAAACACAACCTTCCTACATCGAGCATTAGTGGCAGACAACGAAGACGAAGTAATCATTGGAATGGATGTCATGAGCTCCAAGGGATTCCAGTTAAACTTCAAAGATGGAATTCTGCTAGTGAATGACGAAGAAGTGGTGCTTCATGGAAAGGATGACATAATGCTGCGAGCCACCTTAGCAGAGGATGTCAATGTTCCGGAAAAAGCTGAAATCATTATAGATTCTTGCTTAGATGGGAAAGCTAAAGCTGGAACAGTAATGATGTTTGATCCCGAACTTAACGACGGAAATGTAGGCAGAGGAGTCGCACTGGGGAAGACCCTGTTTCTTCCCAGGGAGATTGTTCCAGTAAGAGTAATGAACCTGAATCATTACTCGGTTGTGCTAAAGAAAGGAACAACTTTGGGCCATTGTTCAACAGTTTCCTCTGTAGTCAGGAGCACACAGCATGCAGAAATGCCATCAGATAAACTATCTGAGGAACTGGAAAGACTCATCTCCGACTCATCTAAGAATTTCAAACCAAACCAGAGAGCAAAATTGAGGGACATCGTTAGAAACTACCAGGATATCTTCGATGTAGGGAATGGTAAAAGAGGACGAACTGATCTGGTGAAACATAAAATTAATACTGGGGACGCTCAACCTATTCGACAGTCGGCGAGAAGACTACCCCTAGCTAAAAGAGAAGAAGCCGACAGGATAGTCCGCGAGATGGAGGAAGAAGGTGTTATTGAACCATCCAATAGCCCTTGGGCTTCTCCAAGGTTAAAAAGAAAGATGGTTCGACCTGATTTTGCGTGGACTATCGGCAATTAAACTACGCTACAAAGAAAGACAGCTATCCTCTTCCAAGAATAGACGATACCCTAGATACGTTGGCTGGACCGAAGATGTTTTCCACCCTGGACTTGAAGAGCGGTTATTGGCAGGTGGAACTTGCTAAAGAAGACCGGGAAAAGACTGCTTTTACCATCGGCTCAGGACTTTACCAATTCACTGTGATGCCGTTTGGGTTGTGTAATGCTCCAGCGACGTTTGAAAGTTTGACGGAAACAGTGTTAAAAGGCTTTCATGGAAAACATGCTTGGTGTATCTTGATGACATCATCGTGGGTGGAAGATCATTTGAACCGTCAAGAACCTGGAGGAGGTGTTTCGGCGACTTCGAAGTTCCGGACTAAAGTCCGAAGAAGTGTCAGCTGTTCCAAGAAGACGTGCAATATCTTGGACATGTAGTTTCCGCACAGGGCAGTAGCTGTTGACAAACAGAAAATCAAAACTGTCCAGGAATGGCCGATACCTAAACATATCCATCAGTTAAAAAGTTTTCTGGGGTTATGCACGTACTATCGTCGGTACGTAGCCGGATTTGCCAACATCGCCAAGCCACGTAATAGACTCACAGAGGGGAAGGTGCAGTACCAGTGGAACGAGGAATGTCAGCGATCATTCGAGACACTGAAAAGATCGTTGACCAGTGCCCCCATTTTAAGTTATCCTTTGTCAGATGGGAACTTTGTCTTCGATACCGACTCGAGCAATGTTGGAATTGATGCTGTTCTTTCGCAGATCCAAGACGGTCAGGAGAAAGTCATCGGATACTTCAGCAAGACATTGAGTAAGCCTGAACGGAATTACTGCGTCACTCGCAGGGAACTCTTGGCTGTGGTAAAGGGGGTAGAACATTTCTACAAGTGCCTCTATGGTAAAAGATTCCTCCTGAGGACTGATCATGCAGCACTGAAGTGGCCCCTGCAGTTTAAAAACCCCGAAGGACAAGTGGCCAGGTGGATTGAGCGGTTGCAAGAATTCGATTTCCAGACTGAACATCGAGCTGGAACAAGCCATAAGAATGCTGATGCCCTATCGAGGAGACCATGCCCTAGCAGAAGAAAAAGGGGCTGTTCTCTGCAGAACTACCGCCATCGATAACCATTGGCAATCTGCGGAGATCCAAAAAGACCAGAAATTAGATCCAGATTTGAAAGAGGTTATCCGGTGGAAGGAAGAAGACCGCAAACCTACGTGGCAAGAGATTTCCCGATACTCATCAACCATAAAGTCGTACTGGGCTCAGTGGAACTCTCTCATCCTGGAGAATGGACTTCTAAAGCGTGTCCTTGAAACTCCAGAGGAGGCAAGGACAGAAAGTAGATTGTAGTCCCTAAAAATAGGAAACCAGAGGTTTTGAGAGAACTACATGACGGTACAACCGGAGGACATCTGGGAGTGACCAAAACCTTGGGGAAGTTGCGAGAACGCTACTATTGGGTAAACTGCCAAGTAGACGTTAAGGAGTGGTGCGGGAAATGTACGGTTTGTGCAGCAAGGGCCTCAGAAGCGACCAAAAGCTCAAATGAAGCAGTATAACGTGGGCAGTCCATTCGAAAGAGTAGCCATTAATGTTGCCGGTCCATTTCCTGAATCCGACTCTGGAAATAAATACATTGTGGTGGTGATGGACTATTTTAGTAAATGGGCCGAAGCGTATGCCTTGCCGAATCAAGAAGCCTTGACCGTTGCTGATGTCCTTGTCAAGGAATGAATCAGTCGTTTTGGTGTTCCCTTGGAGTTGCACTCAGACCAAGGTAGAAATTTCGAGTATACTCTTTTCCAAGATTTCTGCAAACTTCTGAAGATCAATATAACACGGACAACAGCATTACACCCTCAATCAGATGAGATGATAGAACGGATGAATAGGACTATTAACCGCCATTTGTCAAAAGTAGTCTCCGATCACCAAAGAGACTGGGGACCAGTACCTTAACTTGTTTCTAATGGCATATCGTTCACCTGTGCACTAATCCACGGGTCAGACCCCGGCAAGCGTTATTATGGGACGAGAGTTACGACTACCATGCGATTTGAAGTGTGGATGTCCCCCAGGAGAAGAGGCTGCAGGTGAAGACTATGTCAGCCAGTTACGTCCAAAGATGGACGACATAGACCAACGAGTCCGGTCCAATATCGAGAATGCCAGTGCCCGGATGAAGGAAGCCTACGACATCAAAGCCGAGAGCGGAGAATTACAAGTTGATGATCATGTTTGTTTGTATAACACGCAACGTCGTCGTGGATATTCGCCCAAGCTACAGAGATCTTGGGAGGGGCCATACCAAATCGTGAAGAAAATCAACGATGTTGTCTACAGAATAAGGAAGCTGTCTCGAGGAAAGCCAAAGGTGGTACATTTCAACAGGTTAGCCCCTTATGCCGGAAGTCATGACGGCGAAGTTGACCAAGCCCAAGTCCGCAGCATCCAACCACCCGATGATGAGATGACATGACCTTCGAACAGTTTATGGCACTGTACTCTAATGGGCAGAAAGTGCAGCACGACGTGACCACAGAGGAACCCCGAGTCCTGTGTGAGGTGCCCATACAATATGCCCTGGCTCATTGTGTGGCTCGAGATCTCCGGATGTCCAGAGGAATAACCAAGGTATTTGCCAAGAAGTACGGCCAGTTCCAGAAGCTACTGGAACAACATCCAGTGGTAGGGAAGGTCCTTCATCTCGAAGATAAACAACCAGTGGGTACCAGAAACATCTTTTATTTGGTAACGAAAACATTCTTGCAAGACAAGCCAACAAATAGCGATCTTTGGAAGACTCTGGTAGAATTGAGGAATGTGATGATGGAGAAGAATCTGATGAAATTGGCGGTCCCAAAGATAGCCTGCGGGTTGGATGGACTAAATTGGAGGGTGGTAAGAAGTGTGATGGTAACAATCTTTCGATTCAGTGGCATCAACATCCTGGTATGCTGTCTCAATATTCGCAACCCAGGTTCGAAGACCGTTGACTGCTAGTTTCACCAAACTTCCCATTGTCGAAATGGAGAGTCCTGCAAATATCGTCACACCAGGAAGGATTCTAGGACATTCCAGGACGAAATGGTCTTAATGAGGGGGCAATGTTACGAGAATTCATCCGACAGCTGGTGCAATCGGCCATCAACCAATTCATGGAAGGGACATTATTCCGATAAATTCTGGGAACCCGAAATGTTTGTCTCTCAACAGGCGGACCGCTGCCGTTACTGGGAATTCCCTTTAAGCTTCCAGAACATGAAAGAGTTTCCCGATGGTTCGTGGACGTACCAGGCAATTCCAAGATAAATATATAAATATGAACAGCTGGCGATAGGAGGTATTCAGTTTTCGACGGTCGTATTGTATAGTTAAGATAAAATGTAAATAGTAGTTTCTGTGAATATAAATTTGTGTAAAAATAGTGGAAATAAATTAGAGTGAGTTAGACTGTGTTTTTAAATAAATCCAAGAACTGAACTGAACCCGAGTGTGAAAATAAAAACATTACAATGCTATATGCAATTGACTTTCATATGCTAATGATTTCTCAATCAGTTGTTTTATACAAAACAAATTATCAATACAGTCACGTTTATTCTCTTTTTTGTATACAGAACTGATATAAGCAGTTTTCTATTCGGATGGTATCTGTTCTCCATACAAGTATTTAAATATTACAGTTAGATTTTCAAATACTTCATCCTGTGCCTGTTTCATAATCAACTTGTAACTTGTAGTTTTGTAACTTGTAAAATTTCGGTTCGTAATTCAACAAAATTATTGGACAAGTTACAACTTGTAAAATCCAAAATGTTAGTATTTGAAATTTGTACGACGTGAACATTTCGAATACTAATATTTGGAATTTTAGAAGTTGTAACTTTTAGAATAATTTTGTTGAATTATAAAACGAAATTCTACAAGTCGCAAAACTATAAGTGACAAGTTGATTATGAAACAAGCCCTTGGGCCTGGTAATTTGTTGTTTTTCATTCTCGATAATGTCTTATTTATTTGTTTTGTTGTAACTGGATCACATTTTGTCTGACATATCTGAAGGTGGTACTTAACACTTTCAAATTATCTTCGTTCTTCTGTTAATAAAGTTTTATAATAGTTTTCCATGTTTCTTGTCCAATAGGGTCTATTATTATTTTTCATTTTTATTTGTTTTCAATCTTCTTATAGCTTTCCAAGCTGCTCTAGATTTGAAGCTCCCTAATTGGCCTTAGATTTCATGACATTTCCTTTCCCAGAATTCGTTTTAGTTCTCCCGACTTGTCTTTTGGCCAGATACCAGTATTTTCTATACATTTGTCTATCTTCTGAGTCTTTAGTATCTTGCCATCTATTATACAGCTCTTTCTTTTCCTTTATAAGATTATCTAATTCCTCATTCCACCAGTAGCGGTTTCTTTTCCCTTTTCACATAGTTCTTCAAAAAATTTCTCCTTTATATCTATAGTTGCATCATCAGTTGGAGCGTATATACCCACTATTACCAGCTCTTGTCCTCGTATTTTTAATTCCATTATGATTATCGTTTCGTTTACGGCAGACCAGTTTTCAATATTTTTTTATTTATATTAAAAGTACTTCAACAAATCACATAAATGAAATGAATAGTGAAATTACCAACGCGATGTAGCACGCTAGAGAACATTTTCTTAGAATTAAAAAGTCTATGATAGAAAAGTCAACACTTTGTGGAAGATGAATATGAAAAATTTAGACAAATAATAATGGAAACTGGAAAGATGAAAACAAAATGTAGAAGACTACGATAAAATTAAACTAGAAGGGGCAAAACAAGGGACTGAAAAACATTGCTTCACTAACAGATGCAAATGCGAGATAAGTGAGTCGGATGACATTTTAAGAGTAGATTAAAAATTCTATATAACTCTGTAAGAAACAAAATCTGAACAAACATGTGAAGCTACAATCAAGAAAACAAAAGTAAACAATGTAGTGTGAGAAGAAAATAGCTATGTTTAATACTGTGAGCCGGTTTGACCAGTGATTTAATAGTGGGAATTTCTCGAAGTTTCCTTGGAGTTCCATCGTCTTGAAAAGGCTGATCTCACAACGTTTCAATAGCTTTGCTATCGAATGTTAGCAGATACAATCAACCTTTTCAAGACGATGGAAGTCCAAGGAACTTCGAGGAACAAGGGACATTGTCTACCAGATTCAGACTAATAGTGGGAATTTATTGTATTCTACAGAACTATTTTAAGAAATATTTCATATCAACTTTTGGCCCATCTTTAATAAAGAAACTAATTTGCAACACACTATATAACAATGAAGAATATACAGGGTGGGCCAAAAAGTGTGTTAACAGAAGATTGTGGCTGTACGGATACATATAGTAAAACTCTTTTAAAAGTCATCCATTTTCTATATTATGTATTGGCAGAAGATAGATTAAATTTCCTCTTTCATTTCTTTCATTTTAGCTAAAGTTTTTTTTCTTCTAGTTTTTTTTTCAATTTTGAAGTGTTTATTTATGACGTCTGATATTTCATTATTTAGCTGATTTATATATTATTGATCCTTAAAAGTTCATAATATTCATTTTATCTAATCTGTTGTACAAGCGTTCCTAGTTCTCAAATTAGGGCCTATTAAACTTCCCACCAAATAAAAACAAACGAAAATAGAAAACTATATTATTCGTCGGTTAACTAAAAAATAGTATGAAGTTTGATATATTTTATAAGATATAAATCAATAATGGAATGAATTGAACTATGAAAAATATTCTGTCTGTGTAAATACAGTATAATGAAGAAATAATGCATATTTTCTAACAGAAATAACGTGTTTAACTATTAAGTTTGTTCTGAAACTAAATAAGCTTATTTGAAAAAAAGTAGCAGTACTTATTTTATTTTTAATTATTTATTAATATTTACATTGTCCGATAATTGATAAAGGTAAAACTTTGTTTATAAGTATACTTTTCTGTGTTCCTTTGGCCACCAGTCTGCTTAATCATCAGACTCGCTCACCGACACTCCATTATTGCATTGCTAGTTTACTTACACATGTTTGCAAATATTTCTGATGTTTTTCTTTTTGTTGCAAACAGTGATTTAAAATGTCTCGCATGGTATTTCGATGAATCAGGACATGCGTATTATATACCAGTGGAGATTAAATAACTTCCCACTATTAGAGCTCCTGCCATTTTTCAGTCAGAAAATGAGAACTATGCTTCTACCTGTATGACATGAGAGCGATAAGGGATGGCATAATTTTTGGCTTCAAAATAGGCTAGTTCTTTGTGTTAATTTGTTAATCGAAGTAAAACGACGTATATTGAAGGAAAACCAAACGTTTCAAAGTCTACTGTGACTTCATTGGCAATGGCTTTATATTTATATAATATAATTGAATAAATATAAAGAAATTGACAACGAAGTCAGAATAGACTTTGAAACGTTTGGTTTTCCTTCAATATACGTCGTTTTATTTCGATTGTGATGTTATTGCCCCAAAAAAACATAAAAGCAATCAAGATTATGCCACAAACGACGTTTAGAAAACAATTAGTCCTTTGTATTTTGTGTCATGTCATATAGAAACTTTTCCCCCTTTTATAACAAAATATATATGTGTTATATACAAATACAATTTATTTTACCAAACTTCTGAAATATTTTGTGAATTAGTTGGTAATCCGGAATTAAATTGTAATGTAGTTTTAGTCAACTTAACGATGTCCAGTTCTGCACAAGAAAGTAAAACCCCCTAAGTTATTTTTAAAAGGTAGACGACCTCTTGGAAATATTGTGTATTTTTAATCTCATAGTCATAACTCACTCATAACGGAAATACTCACCACATCAAGAATAATAACAAAGTTTATTTTAAAATCTCGAATGATGCATTAATATTTTTGGGGAAATGATTTATGAAATTGTATTTCTGACCCAAAAAATAGGTGTCTATAATATTTATTTTCATATCCATCAGCTCAAAAATCTACTAGAAATATGTCAGCTGGTGAATAAACTTAAATCTGAATTCAATTCAGGCAATGTAATTGATATATTTTTTTAACAAGTGCATTTGACAAGTATTAACAAATCTGAAAAAATCTTTTCAAAAAGAACATTTTATTTATAAACTCTTTTATTAGAAAATAAAAGATATGAATAACTATCTAAAGTTAAATATTACAGCTGCAGAAAACAGAACCAAATCTCGGCCATTAACCAGAGGCAAGAACATACTTAATAAAATCTTCTACATTAGCGTAGAACTTTTATAAATTAAATATTGTGTTGAAAGTTTCAGCTTTTTTTAAGCTTGATAACCTGTAACACCTCGAGCTTCTAATAAAATATTGAAAATGTAAAAGAGATCTGAGATTTATCAAATTTTATTAAATATGTAAGTACGGTTTTTACCAATGGCAAAAGTTGAGAGCCTTCAGTAACAAGTAATTAAATTCATAAAACAAACATATTAATTTATATTTTTCATTTATTTAAGTAACAGTTTTTAGCATTAGAATGTTTTTAATAATCTGTATTAATATTTTCATTTTTGCGTACTCAACAGTCTAGATAAAATTGATAATTGTTAGACTATCTGCTTTCACTATTGCATTGCTTCCATACTCTAGCGTTTTCTGTAAAAATTCTCTGCAGTTGCTGTACTGATTCTCCCACAAACAATATACATCGTTATATTACTCTTTTTTCAACAGTATTTTATGTTTCTCGCCTCTTCTAGTTGTGTTGTATTTCTTCTATTCATTTTCTAACTGCGACAATCAAGGCTCCAGATCAGAACGATAAAGCCATTTACAACTAGGTGCGCCAGGTGCCAATCCAGTTTCTCCCTACATCATCACATTTCGCCCGGTTAATTAATTACTTGATGTATTGTGTATTAAAACCACAAAAAAAGTTCATATGGTGGCCTTCCTTCTCCATCAGCAGACACTGGTCACAATTTAGTCTTTTCGTACCCGTCAAAATGAATATAATGAGCTTGTTGTCGAGAAGTACTTCTGGTCGCATTCTGGACCCATCAAGCGCTAGACTCAACCTAGGTACATACTAATTGTCAAGAAAAATCCAACAAGCTCAAAGTTGTCAAGCATATTTCCTGCTACATCATAAGTCTCTAAACAACAATATTGGAAATGCCTACTCAACAAGCCCAAACACAATGTTGTTATGTTGTGTATTAGACGAATTCCTACAGCCACCTTCTTCAAAACATGGGCACTACTTATCATTTACTTATCAAAATAAATTCATCAATCCCAAGAGAGCTTTATTCACTAGTTGAAGAGTTAATTGGTGATCTGCCAGATCCGTTATGACGTCAGCTCTAATCTAAATAGGTGACAAAGGTGGAAACAGTAGGTCAGTCATACAAGCCGACATATACAAGAAAACATAACATACTTATAATATTATACTGTAATAAATTAAATTTTAAAACTGACAGTCACTTCACTTTCTAGAACTCTCATTTACACGTAAACATCAAATATTTCCAACAGCTGATTCTAATATAATTTACATCGAAATCATAACAACAAATAAGCTGAACACACTAAACTAACTGACTAAAGATACTCAAATAAAAATCGTCGAGATTGATAGTTCTTGCTCATTTTGAAGACTCTAGAAATTAATGTTTTTATGTTCTTTGGAATGAATAATGTTTTTAGGTTGCTTTCGCCAGGGACTGAGTGGATACATTTTATAACAATATAAACAAATGTGGTGATTTTCTCAAGTAGTCACCAGCATTAATCTACATTGTGGTATTTCGAAATCAAACTTCAGTTCTCATTTAAACAAAATGCAACATAACAGGAGCTTAACCATTTTCATCACAGCATTTACCCATATCATATTTAGGGATTTCGAGCACTCCATTTGTCTATAAATATTTTTTATTAAAATTGACCATTTCTACCCCACAATGTTCTAATTTTTCAAGTGTATGTTTGAAATTCCCAAACATATCGAAATTCATCTGTTGGCACTCTATTCTCGCATATATAGTTAGAAGATTTTACTAGCTTATTTTGATACTCATCTGCCTTTATATTTGATCATGATAGAAAATACTGCTAAGTATCCAGTAAATTAATCTCATAAAATAACATTACATTTCTAAACTTTTAGTGTAATATTGGTAGTTCCAAAATTTAATGTAAAATATAGCTTGAAATTGTTTGCATCAGTTCCACAAACATATGAAGGAAGACACCCAAACTTTATGCAGGACAGACCTAACCAAATTCCGGTATTTTGCATTACTCAATGTCCAGATCAAAAGTTTCTATGAGTAAAAAGCACATATATTAAAACTTCTTAGCTCAATGTACTTAAAACTAACTATTTAATAATTAAACATACCCATAGGTCTCTCAGAATAGTGCTGTAATAAATACTTCTAGAATTAGTGTTACCTAAGGAGGCTATTTACTCGGTTTACCACCTCTTTTGTGGGTGTGAATATTTGCATACATAGACAGTCATATGCGTAACACACATCTCCCTATCTCTTGGCCTAACATTGTTCATACTACATATAGGTTTTCAATTTTTTGTGGAAAATCTCTATGTCTGTATCGAATTTGATCCAAAACAACAGCCACATCACAGCTACTTTAACAGAAGTGGAACTGGAAAGCCCTGAAGCATCAACGACCTGTCGTTAGTTCATTCAAGTGGTGGTCCACTACTCCAGCTGCTCTTATTTTCCACCTCCAGATATTCGAAATCAGTGAATGAGCCTGTCGGCCATTGACTGATTTATCCAACAGTTGCTGCTAAGTTTAGATCATCCAATCCTGTCGTTGCTGAGGTTGCTCAGGGTATCACCAAACCTACCAGGTCAGCCAATTTATGCTTATTCTGTCTTGGTCACCCATTTGTTGGGGTAATATTTCTGATTCGGTTTTCATTCATCTTTTCTGCCATGCTGCTTTGCATCCAACTATTGTCGTTACTGGAGTAGCACCAAAAATGTACTTTTGTCTTAGTCACCCTTTTTTAGGCGTAATTCTCCTAACGCGATTTCCAATTAATTATTAACCGACTTCCAAAAAGGAGGAGGTTCTCAATTCGTCGCGTATTTTTTTTTGTATGTATGTTACCTGATTTATTCTCCTGTGGTGAACCGTTTTGTATGAATATGGTCTTGTTTAATAGAGTATATATCCGGATTGGTGAAACTTCAAATTTTGGAAAAGAATTCTATTGGTAAAGTGATGAAATTTGTGAATGAAAATCCATTATCCCTAACATATTGGTCGATTTATCGAAAACTCCTTATGGATGTGTATAGTTCTTTAGCGTTTAATCTATTAAGAAAGATCCATAGGTGATCTCATATACTTTTCTGAGACATGCAACTTGTAGTTTTGCAGAAAATCGCCAAAAATTCCAAAATTCTTATAAAAAATTTCACCTAAATGACATAAGGGACATTTCCTCATAAATATTTTAATTCCAACGTAATAGTGCGGGAATTTTGGCCAATGGAAATTTTAATTGCAAATTTGAAAATTTTCTATGTAAATCTCAAGCATATAGGTAGTAAAGCTTAGTATTTTCGGCTCCTTAAAACAGTGAGTACCAAGCTCGTTTTGTTTGTATACCAGGCAAATAACTATTTAAATGAAATTTTTTCCATTTTCCGAAGACGGTGCTTTTGGTTGTCACATTCTCCCGGCCTAATAGAAAATTCAGTAACAACACATGTCAAACTCTAAAAACTGCTATTTGGTACGTTTATACACAGGGTGTTTAGTTATAGCAAACAAAATGACAAAGTGATAGAAGGAGTTGCATTTATATGATGATTGAAATATAAGACGGAGTGGTCCATAGGCAGCCGTATATACAGGATGGTTGGAATATAGGATGGAGTGGACGTTTGGTGGTATAAAAATGTTGGAAAAAATGTGAAATTAAAATTATATAGGGTGATTAAAAAACTGTTATATAATGTGGACGTAAACAATTCATCTGCAGGATGGTTGAAATATATGCTACAGTTGAATTATATTTATACAGTGTGATTAAAAAATTATTTACATTTTATTCGTAAACATTTACCTGTCAATTTAAATGAAAATGTATCATTGTATGTTGAGGCTTTCGATGTTACCTGTTCCTGTCTATTAAGGTTATACATACAAAAATAAAAAATAAAGAATGAAAATTAACTAAAAAGTTGAAAATAAAACATTTAATATATATATATATATATATATATATATATATATATATATATAACCGAAGCCCCCCGGTGGCCTAGTGGGAAAGTCTGTCAGCTCACACAATTGTACTAAATTGGAGCTTGATATAGCGGACCGGACCCGGGATCAAATCTCAGCCAAGTCAAGGTTTTTTTCATTAATAAAAAAAAAATTGTGACAAAATTCCGGGGGGTACAGTCGTCTCTGACGTAAATGGCAAAAATCAGGGAAATTGACATTTGCCCCTTACCAACCCGCACTGAGGCAGCGTGGTAAGGTATGCCTCATATCCCCTGTAAAATTCTAAGAAAATTCTTCGTCTTCTCAATCCTTCGAGACAATTCTTCTTACAAAAGACCTTAAGCTCTTTATCTGTTCCCTCAAGACCTTAAGTGTCTCCGATTAGCTCTTCAGCTTTCGCTTCATTAATACATTCCGTTACGAGTCTAGTTATACAAAGGCCAATTCCTCAACCTCTAGCCTTGAGTTTCCGATAAAAACTGCCAAAATTATGTTCGTCTTCTCAATCCTTCGAGCCAGTTCTTCAATTCTTCAGTCCTACACTTCTTCTTCTTCTTCTTCTTCATTTCAGTTAGTAAAACCGACCATTTGCCCACCTACCTTCAATTCTCTTCAATACAGTCCTTCAGTCCTACTCACAGATCTTAAGCTCTTCTTCTTCTTCCTCTCTTCTCAAGACCTTAAGTTCTCCATTTCCACAGCTCTTCAAGTTCCTCTGCAATCTTTCAATTCTTCAGGGAGGCTACACCATGAAAAATTGGTTGAATATAGCTGCATATGATGATGATGATGATGATATATAACCGATTTCCACCTATAACTAAAAAGCTAAAAATAATTATAACAAAATACAACTCTAGCAAATAAATAACACGATCAATGTTGTCAGGTACCTACCCAGGAAGTAAAAAATGTAAACATTAAAAGTTGCTCATTCTGTACAAATTAATTACCTACCCATCTTGTATATTTTGAAGTCGGTGCCAAGCAACAACCAAGTTTGATAAAGTAGTAGATTAGTACGCAATGAAGGATTTTCGATTTACTTCAAAAATATACTAGATTGGTAGGTAATTAATTTATGTAGAATGAGCACATTTTAATGTTTACATTTTTTACTTCCTGGGTAAGTACCTGACAACATTGATTGTGTTATTTATTTGCTAGAGTTGTATTTTGTTATAATTATTTTTAGCTTTTTAGTTATAGGTGGAAGTCGGTTATATATATATATATATTTTTTTAATGTTTTAATACCAGTTAAATTTAGCATAACTATTAGATTCATTTTGTTGTTAATAAACCAAAAAATATCATTGGAAGACAAACACAACAGGGTTTTCGAATAGGGTGTAATAACATAAAAAGCATTCGACTATAATCAAAGGGCGTTCATCAGTCTAATTGAGCTAGAAAAACCCTGACATACAGAACACAAGTATCAGTAGACATTATTGAAACAATTGAAGATGTATACAAGAACAACACCATTCGACCAGAATTGATTAACAACTCCCAGAAGAGATAGAAACAGGCACAGGAATAATGCAGGAAGACCCTACTCTTCAATATCATAAGGGATGAGATAATAAAGACCATGACGAAAGGTAATAATTATAAGCTGGCAAACGAAGAAAATCCTTTGCTACACTGATGGCGCCATTTTCATAGCTCGATGCGACTTACAGAGGTTGGTCGACAAGTTCAGCACAGTAGCAAATACATACATCTAAAGAAAAATCAAAAACAGACTTCAAAAGAAAATTAATTAAAAAGCATGAAATATTTTTTGCAACCAGCAAGTAGAAGCGGTTTGGGCCGACCCTGTATAAAATGGAGTGATAATATACTATAAACAGACAACCCAATAAACGAACAGGCAGAACTACTAAATTTAAAACCAAAAATCTAATACATGAAATATAAATCATTAGCAGGCAACAATGCAATTAATGAAACACATTTTTGTGGTTTATAAAATTAAATCTTCATCCTTATGCTTTGAATCAAGCTGTATTCTAATTTAGATTAGTGGTTCCGTATTTTTTATAGCATAGTCCACAAAACTAAAACCATTGCCTTTCAACCTCCCATTACCTTGTTCATGATTGTATTTGGTAGATTATAAAGCCACATAATTGTGACTGAAATTTTAGCCGACTTTTATTTCATCCAATCTCTAGCCTTTTCTTTATAAGGTATTGTAATTGACTCTCAACAGGAAGTGATTACCGATGAACATATTTGAGATCGACTGGCGCATCTGGCCTCAACACGCGTTTGTGAACAAAATTTTGGACAACATGAGCGTACCAAAATGAAGGTTCTAACTGCACTAAAGGGGAGATTTTATAACATAAATTGAGTGTTGTCTGAAGCATAGTTGTGGCATCCCTGGTTTTTACTTTTCTGAGTTCTTTAGGAATAACACCACATGTTTCAAATAGTCCAAACGTTTCAAGGTCTTAATCGGACCCGTTTTCAATGGGATAACTTAACACAAATGAACAAGAAATTTAATAAATTAAAAGGATTCGTAATGACAAATTTAGTAAATCATAATTTGACATTAATGTTTGACAATCAAACGGATGTAACTAAGGGAATTTACCGCAAATTTTATATATACAGGGTAGCACTAACAATTCTAAAGATCATGTGAAATAACATTAATGAGATCTCTGTGATTTACTAAATTTGTCATTACGAATCATTTTAATTTTTAATTTGTCTTGTTCATTTGTGTTAAATTATGCCATTGAAAACAGGGTCTGATTTAGATCATGAAAAGTTTGGACTATTTGAAATATAGAGACTTTCAAGTTTATGTAGTGTTATTCCCAAAGATAAAAGAAAAAATAAATTGAGTGGTTCAGTCATGAAAACATTAGAACATAAATTATTTTTATGTTATCTTGGGAAAAAACACCACAATCGAAATAAAAAGCTGTATATTGGAAGAAAAAGTAAACGTTTCAAAGTCGATGCTGACTTCGATGTCAGTGGCTTTAAAATATGTATTGAAAATGTAAATTCTAAATTGAAAGTTTGATTTATGACAAAATAAAATAAAATAAAATAAAATATCAAAAATCAAATTTTCTGTTTGCAATTTACATTTCCAATACATATTTTAAGGCTTTTTATTTCGATTGTGATGTTATTTCCCAAGAAAACATAAAAATAATCAAGAATATTCCACAAATAACATTTAAAAGACAATTAGAACATAACATTTGCCAATATTATATTACTATCGATTAAAACAATGGAATATATGCACTTATTCAAGTTTACAAATACAATCAAATTTTCATTTTGCTATCTACTTCAATAAATATAAAGCTATTGACAACGAAGTCAGAATAGACTTTGAAACGTTTGGTATTCCTGCAATATACGTAGTTTTATTTCTATTGTGGTGTTATTCCCCAAAGAAACATAAAAATAAACAATACACCAAATTTCCATATTTCTTTTTTACAAAGAACGAAGACACTAACATGTTACAAATCCATAAGCAGTGCCCTCGCTATACAGTTTAAAATGTAAATATAATGCACTTATCACGATAGAGTTACATTTATAGTTACATTACAATAATGCCTCTAAAGCAAATGTTCAAAGTGTCTTCCATTCAATTAGTACAATAGTACAACCTTGACTGAAAGCCGTCTCTACCATAGTTCAGCATAGTCGTCTGAAGACACTTCGCTATAATTCGTTGGCGTAGTTCGTCCAAATTCTCAGTCATAAAAATTTTGGATTTAACATGTCCCCACAAAAAAATCCAAAGGGTTCGGATCAGGTGATCGAGCAGGCCATTCTATGGACCTCTTCTTTCAATCCAGCGACCAGGGAATTACAAATCGTGGTATTTGCGGCGTAGTGAGGAGGAGCTCCATCTTGGAAATGCAGTTGCTCTTCATGTAGGATCATTTTTTAGTTTTTCTATTATCAAAGCATTAGTTTCGTTTTCCAGTATGTATATTGTGATAAATTTCAACATTTAAATTACCAGGAATAAACAGGGGTCCAATTAGATGATTTCCCAAAATCCCTGCCCAAACGTTTAGTTGTACCAAATGTTGACTATGAGCTTCTCGAAATAAATGAGGATATGTATAGCTTCAAAATCTACAGTTATGTCGGTTAACCTCCCCATGAAGTGAAATAGTGCACTCATCCGAAAAGCAAACTGTACAAGAAATTCGGGTTTTCTATTATGCGTTTGGCCATAATTTCGCAAAACTCTTGCCTTCGATCCCAATCATCCTCATTCAATTCATGAAGTAATTTAATTTTGTACAGATGGAATTTGTACTTATGCAAAATTCTAAAAACGTTATTTTTGCTAATACCGGAAGCTGCAGAGATTTGCTGGACAGACTGCGTGTTTGATATAACTTGGACATGGCCCAATATAGCCACAGCTACCCCTTCATCATTTACAATTCCAATGGGACCTCTTTTTTATTCATTATCGAGCCCGTCTCAACAAATTTTAAAATCATGTCCAACAAATATTTATGACGAACGTTACGTTCTGGATGGTTTTGGTTAAAAACCCTTACAGATCGAGCACAATTTTGATTTTGGTAATAAAGACTTACCAGCTCAACACGTTCTCCAATGTGTATACCATAATTATCTTTTAAATTTTCAACAAATCAGTAAAGTTATAACTTGACAGATATATGTACAATGCTTCAAATGATCTAATAAAAGTCAGAACGGATAAACAAACTTGCTGGAAATATCAGCAAAAAATAATGTAGAATAAATAAATGTTTACATTTCATGTTTTTCTTGTATTGTGTGTTATTACAGGGTGCGGCAGTGAAACAGGATGGTTTAACAGCATACTATAAAAGAACTCCTTTTGAATACTTTTCCATGCAGTAAAAACTTTTAATTTAATAATCCGGTTTTACTACTAGATCGGTTAGCTTTTCGGTTACATGAACAGGAATTGCAATTAAAAATTTTATTATGACGGTATAGTCCGTAAAAAGGGCTTTCAAATGATATACGACAACACCTATTTTCCCTATCTTAAATCTCAACGTCATTGAATTGGCCCGTTGAATACGCAAAGTGCAACAAATTCACTTAATTCTTGTCATTTGAGGAAAATGTATAATGTTTCTACATCTGCATAACTTGTTTTCAGGAAACAAATTTTATTTAAAATATATTTTTCGCTTCCCGACAAATAATGATTTATCCTAAATAAATTCTCCATCAGTAGCCAAATGACTAAACTTGTGTTTATTTATGTTCAATATTCACTATTTGTTTCCGAAATATCGAATTTCCCTAAAAACAATATGACCCAATTATCCCCTCTATTAACTGAAATTTCGTAAAATAACGCATTGTGTATTTATTTACGGAAAGGAATCAACTTATCAATTTTCATAAAACATCTACCCACCTGCGGCCCATGAGATTTTGCAAATTTTTATTTATTTAAACAGAAGAGTATGTATGCCAATTCTCACGCCTGTATTACTTCTTCTTTCTAAGATATTGATATAATTAACACCACTTGAAACACCTATTGCCCCCCTGTCAGCAAAGTATTTCAAAATGAAATATAGTACATTCTACTCACAAACAGATAACTTCTATTAGTGAAAGAATTTGTAAATTTGGTTCGGTACTTCCAGAGATTACTAGCTACAAACACACAAACAAAGAAATGTTACCCCTTTATGTGCACATTTCTTAGGAGTTCATCCTCGCTTATTACAAAATGTACATCATCTTCAGCATAGCATAGAACAACCTTCTCAAGAAAACCTATGTGTTATATAACTAAAGTTTACGCTCGTACTAAATATATCAGTTTCAGGTATAAATTATGTTGAAACATCAGATTTGAAGCATTTACAGTTCCAGTCGCACGAGGAACCAAATATTGACCCACCATTTCTATTATATGTCAAATGATGAAGCGATTTTATGCTAATCGAACAGAGAAAAAATGGACACTTACATGGAAAAAATGGCAAACTCCAGCGTGTCTAAACTTTGAAAAATGAGGCATTATTATCTGATTTAACTTTTGATTGATGTCACTAGTTACTTGAAGAAGCTAAATAGAAATACGCCGATACCTGAACATTCTTTAATTACATTGGCACAAAAACGCTAGGTGGGCTTGGATATATGTCAGTAGCTATTTTCAACAATATCGGTTATTACTAATATGAACTGTTTTTTTTTGTTCCGTGCTTCATATTACATTTTTCCATTAGGCCTTCTGCGAATGTTTCCGAATATAAATTATATTCCGTTTTAAATTCCACATGTACGTATAGAGCGGGTTTAAAAAAATGAAAAACTTTAATTGGCGTCTCCTTGTTAAAAATAAAGGATAGTCTGTTGTTTCAACGTAAATTCAAAAGAAAAATACCAAGAAAAAATGTAATGGCTGTTAAACCCTATTGATGTTGTAATTTTTTTCATCCACCATAATTTCTCATAATGACTCCGGAACTATGGCGCCGCGTCGCTACGCTACTGATTCGTTCTTCACAGATGCTTTCGCCTTGCGTATAGAAATAAAATAAAAGCATGACGAGGGTTTCTTGTTTCTGTTTCCATCAAATAAATATAAATTAGGATGTTCGCACTGACAACACCATCTCATCTTAATGATTTATTCCAAGAATATATGAATCCTACAGCTATTGAAGTGAAAAAAGTCATTTATAATTTGTGAGGTAAATGAGGGAGAAATAAGACGCTCTGTGATGAAGACGGTTGTTCAAATGTTTTTATTGATAACGGCTCATTACCTACTAGACTTTGACGTAATATTTAACTTCTGTCGTAGACCTGTATTAATATTCTTCTTATGATAGCTGAAAAAGTAATTTTTTCATAAAAGTTACATTGACAAAAGATTTATTGAGTTTTGGCAATATATATTCTTAATGACAGAATAAAAAAATATAAAATGAATCGGGCACCAAGCGAATAGTCCAGGAAGAATCTTCTCACCCGTTAGGAAAAATATTCCGAAACCGTTTTTGCACAATATTATTGAAAATGGTTCCCTTTAAACAAATTTGCTTGTTGCCAGGCCCAAAAGGGGTGAACTTTTTTTTATTCCAAAAATTGGGGCAATTTGTATAGATTTTTTGGGCCTTTTTGGACAAAAAGATGTCTTGGAATTTTTCTATAAAATTGATAGTTTATAGGATATACTTTATTAAAAGTTCAAAACGGCCAAAGTGGTCATTTTCAACCCTGAAAAACAATTTGAAAATCAACAAATTTTAATGTTGCCAAAGTTCTTAAATATTCTTAAGAACCGGGTGGACATATCAGAATTATTTTCGGCCACATCTCAGTAATGGTTTGTAGTTCAGCTCCGGGAAAAATATTTAAATTGTGAATCTTTTCTATATATTGATTTCTCCCACTTAATTCAGGTTACCACGAACCGTTAGAGGGCATATAGAAATTCCAAACTTATTAAAAAACCAGTTGTTATATTTATTTTCATGGATGCTAGTTAGATCCGTATCTCGATAAATTTTGCGTACCTAATAGTAAAAAACGAATTAAGTTGAAAATATTAATATATCTTACTTTTATGTTTTTTTGGGCAATAACACCACAATAGAAATAAAACGACGTATATTGCAGGAATACCAAACGTTTCGAAGTCTTTAACAATTACCCCACAAAATTTATCAACAAAGAGTTAAACAGACTTGAACAGAAAACAAACCTTCAGACTCAACCCAGAACTTCTCTTAACACTACTACTACTCATTACAGTTACAACTATACCATATATAAAGGGTCTGTCAGAAAGATTGAAAAGAGTGGGCAACAGATTTAATGTTAAAACAGCATTCCAAACAAGAAATACACTGAAATCTTTAATATCGAAAACAAAACCAACAAACAAAACCCAGAACTCAAAAAACTGCATATATAAGATTCCTTGCGAATGCAATAAATTTTATATTGGAGAAACATCGAGACCATTAAACGTACGAATAAATGAACACAAGAATTACATAAAGAAACGACAATTTGAAAAATCAAAAATTTGTGAACATGCTTGGGACCTAGGCCATAAAATACAATTTGACAATTCAACTATACTTCACAAAGAACAACATAACACAAAACGAAAAATAAAAGAGTCTGCCTTAATTCTTTTGAATGAAGACGATTGTATCGCTTCTACTTCTGTAGAATTTAATCGTATCTGGTTACCGACAATTAAGGAAGAAATTATTAATCGTAACCTCCTTTTGAACAACCCAATATTGGGATAGTTCATAAGGTTTTTCCGAGGTTTTCCCTTATGACGTTAATGGGATCACTGAAACAATAGAATTCTTTGATCGCATTTTTGGCGAATGCGCTATCTTATAACAAAGTCGTACCTAGGAACGCCACTTATAAATTCTAAAGACAACTCTTTCAAATTCTTCTAATTTGAAAGCTGGTTAACTATAATTCATGATCTTTAGAATTTTTTGTGCTACCTGTATATCTAAAAACAACAAATTTTCTAATGTCAATTTTAAATGTCATAAATCAAATTTTCATTTTGCAAGCTACATCAATAAATATAAAGCCATTGACAACGAAGTCAGAATAGACTTTGAAACGTTTGGTATTCCTGCAATATACGTCGTTTTATTTCTATTGTGGTGTTATTGCCCAAAAAAACATAAAAGTAATCAAGAATATGCCACAAACAACGTTTAGAAGACAATTAATATATCTTGATTCCAAAGGGCATTTTATAAACAAAACGCAAGCTCGAAGCAAATAAGGTATGCAAATAATAGAATGGGTCTTTAACCGATTTCCGAAAAAAGAAGAGGTAATCAGTTCTGCCTCAATTGTTTTTGTATGTATTTAGGTTACTAAGCTACAAAGCTTAAACTAAAGCCATTTGTGTGAGTTTAAAGCGAGAATCCACTATTGTTAATACAATAACTCAGCAAATACAATATTTTCCAAAACCCTATAGAAGCTTAGGTAAAATTCGTACAAAACCCTGACATCTGATTACTCCTCTAAAGCTAGAATCTGGATCCGACCCTGTAGGTTACCTTATTTTTTGTATTGTTGTGAACTGATTTAAGTAATTATTTTATGTTTAAAAGAGTATACATAGGATTTTGTATTGGAGACATACCTGCATGGCAAGTCAAACACCTCACCGATTTGGATAATTTTTTAATTGTGTTCTATTTAGAAAGATCCCGTAGTGGTCCCATGTATTTTTCTATGACTTGTAAGATGAAGTTTTCAGTAAATTTCGGAAAAAATAAAATATCGAAAACAAGTTCGAAGTCTAATATTTCATTATACATATTTGAATTTCAGCGTACATCCGGGAGTTGGTGACACCTTAAGGCTATACTCACAAAATGTATATACGTGTTTAGTAGGAACTTATCCACATAATTATTACTGTGCGGTGATATATTTCTGTTTAATTATTTTCAACTTTTTAGTCCTTTTAAATTCGTTTTTTTTTCACCTACTACTACTACTACTACTACTACTGAAGTAGATACCACTTTGAACTTGGTAATGCTTTATTTTGTGACAAATGTTAGACACCTCTATGGCGTTTTCGATATATTATTTTTGTTCGTCGATTTTCTCAAAAGCTACACGTCATAGAAAAATAAACATTACAACCTCAGCATTTTCCATATTAAAAGGAAATTTGAAAAATTATCCAAATAGGTAAGGGGTTTTGGTGAAAAATACCTAAAACCATACATGTATGTATGCAATACAAAATTTCAAGTCTTTCCAAGAAGAAATCAGGTAACAAACACACATAAAAACGGACCATATTGATAACCTCCTCCTTTTCAGAAGTCCCTTAAAAATTAAACATCGAGCTCGTTTACTATTTCTGGACTAACGATTTAATTTTTCAACATCAGAGTTCACAAAATAAATTTTTAATTCTAGACAGTTCGATATCACAAATCACAGACTAAGAAGCTCTATATGATACAATAACTGCCATAATGAAATTAAATTTTTTTTTTTTGGTGACATTTCAAAACTGGAACAAAATCCCCTTATTGAAATTTAATTAACTCATGACATTCCAGTTATTTGTAGTAAGGCACATACCAACTGAGGCTCAGAATTTAATTCTCTATCGTCTGCGAATTTTGTACATGAGGTACATCATAAAAAATAGGTTTTTCGGGTCTTTTCAAGAATACGACTGTCAATTGTTCTTATTTTATCATCACAATCAATGGAAATATCATACTAGTTCGCAATTGCTGCGACTTAGATGCTACATACATTAATATGAAATTTTGGAATAGTGTAAACGAGATATGCGCGGTGCGAGCGGGACATTGAGCCAAAGTTACAGCCGAAAACTATCAAACACATAAAAAGCATTCATGGTATTCTTAATAGTCAATGGAAAATAAATTAGTGTCATTGTGGCGATTTTATTTTGTCGAATCGCTCAATTGATTTGGTTTTGCCCGCAATTTCAGCTAGCGGCTGTCAAGTTGACGCAACGCACCGCACAATTCACGTTTACGTTGAACACAGCCTTAGACATGAAAACCCTGTATATACTGAAGCATTCCCCGCTTACATTAAAAACTACTGTGCCCCAAAATTAAAAAAACACTACAAATAAGACTTCTTTTCATATTTTAAAGGAAAACCTAAAAATAAACCTAAATGCCTAAATTTAAAGGGAAACTGAACAATATTTATAACGAATCAACTTTTTTGTAGATCAAATATGAAAAAACTAAAATTATCCCTGATGCAGGAATAAATTTATTCCTTTGCTAATAAGTGCCTATTGCCATATGTCTATAAGGGGGTTATATTATTTTAACTGTAATAGATACTCACTTTAAAAGTTCACACAGTCATTTTTTTATCAAGAAATATAAAAAAATAGAACTCTTACCCAAAGGGTGTTGAAAAGGATTGTTTTAAAATTCATGTAGGTACTGTAGAAATTATTTGGCATCATTGATAAAAGGTATTATATTATTAGTCGCGGAAATGAAGCACTGGAATGTCAAGTTTTTGCGAATGCAAAAAACCGTACAGTTTATGCCCATATGTGATCAATGAATTTTGAAACATTGCGTCGATGCATAGGAAAATAGTATTTTTAAGTGCATCTCGAAGAACTAATAGTTAAAAAAAATATAACTCAGTAAACAATGTCGCAGATGGATTAAAATTTACTAAGGGGGTGTTTGGTTTGCCAAATAAGAATATGATATCAGCAATAGCCTCCAGACTAATCAACTGGCATTTTTAACGGGTACCTAAATTCTCCGCGAGAATAGAGATATCGATACAATTCTTTTTTATTATGAAGCTTGGATCACGCGGGTTACAAAGCCATCATTCCATATTCCAAGGAAACAAATAAACCATAAACATTGTAATAAACTATCTTGTTAATATCTTTTTTTGTGGTATATCTTCAAGATATTAATGTATAAATATTTTTCTTCTATTGTAGAGTACCTATTCAATTTGGACTAAGGAATAATTCGTCAAATTACCAACTTCCCCTAAAATAGAGGTTAGATAAGGGGCACAAAGATGAAAATATGCAAAACCGCCAGAAGTACTGGAACGGGTTTTAGTAGGAGCAGCACACAATTCCAACATCAATTCCGTTCATCATTTCCTACTAAAGGGAACATTTACTGTTAGTATCTCCCACTCTAGGGGTGGGAAACAATTAATTTTTTAAACTTCCTGTCTCTTAGCACCATTTTATTAATGCCCTTTGAAAATTTGCACTGTTGCATAAGAACACCACATTTTCAAAAGTGCTTCTTAAAGTAGCGATTGATAACAAAAATCCATAACCGTAAATAACGACATCGGCATTTTGATGGTCGCTGAACACAAATATAACATCAGGATTAGTCCCAGGACGGCTGCTATCAAGGTCGCCCTATGGATCAATTGTCCTTTTTTACTGGAAACCTAATTTGTAGGAGAATAATTTGGTCAAGTGCGAGTTGGACTCGCATTGTAAGGGTTCCGTACCACCTTCAAGATTCGCTGTATTTAGTTTTCTAATTTGGCCCAAAAAATTAACATTAGAGTTTTATTTTACTAATAAACTTTCAGGGAAGCCTTTTATAATCTATTGTCTGAATTTTGAGGCTCTATAGATTGGAAGATAAAGGGCAAAATAGGTCAAGTTTTAAATTATAAATTATTAAATCTGTTATTCAGATTATTTAAAAATACAAATAAAATATATTTTTCAAAATTTAAATAGTATAGTTTCTAAAATGGGAATTAAGTCGATGTTTAATATCTTTGCTAATATCTTTTAAACAAATGATTTAAAAATATGATATATTTGTATTTCACATAATGAGTCTTTTATTTGATATGTTACATGATTCGTTTGAAAATTGAATTTTTATTTTCCATTTAATTGTATAATTTGTCCCTAAAATTACCATGGAGGTTTTCTAATAATTTTTCTTATAAATCTCAAGTGAGTCCCAGTACCCCTAATTATTTTCAAAATTTTAGGTAGTATGGTTTCGGAAATAAAGCGAGAAATGAGAATTTTTTATATCTTCATGTTAATATCTTGTAAACAATTAATTTTAAAAATATGAAAAATATATATTTGTATTCCTCATAACAAGCCCCTTCATTTGATATATTGCATGACACGTTAAAAAAATATTTTTTATTTTCCGTTTATTTTTATAAATTGCCCCCCATTATTAATATTAAAGATTTATTCGTATTTTTCCTGTAAATAAAAAAATTAGGTCTCATAGTTTGGGAAATAAAGGGGGGAATGGGTAATTTTTTTAATATATTTTTTAATATATTTTAAAATATTTATTTAAAAAAAAAATTAAAAAAATATGTTTATATTAGTCATAATGAGCCCTGTGATTTAATATATTACATGATACGTTAGAAATAAGTTTAATTTTTTATTTTCCATTTAATTCTATAATTTGCCCCCCAAAATGAATATTAGGGGATTCTCCTTATTTTTCCAGTAAAGTTCAGGTGAGGCGCTATACCTATATTTTTTTTTCAAAATTTTACAGCTTATGGTTTCGGAGATAAAAGGGGGGGAATGGGTAACATTTTTTATATTTTTGTTAATAACTTTTAATTAATTTATTTTAAAAATATGAAAAAAAATATATTTGTTTTCGTCATAATGAGTCCTTTCATTTGATATTTAACATGATGGGTTAGAAACAATTTTAATTTTATATTTTCCATTTAATTCTATAATTTGCCCCCCAAAATAAATATTAGGGGTTCCTCCTTAATTTTCCAGTAAAGTTCAGGTAAGGGGCTATAGCTCAATTTTTTTTCAAAATTTTCCAGCTTATGGTTTCGGAGATAAGGGAGGGGAATGGGTAATTTTGTTTATATTTTTGTTAATATCTTTTAATTTATTTATTTTAAAAATATGAAAAAAATATGTTTGTTTTCGTCGCAATGAGCCCTTTCATCTGATATATAACATGATGGGTTAGAAACAATTTTAATTTTATATTTTCCATTTAATTCTGTAATTTGCCCCCCAAAATGAAAAGTAGAGGTTTCTCCTTATTTTTCCAGTAAACTTCAGGTCAGAACCTATAAAACAATTTTTTTTCAAAACTTTACGTTTTATAGTTTTGGAGATAAGGGGGGGGGGAATGGGTAAATTTTGGTATATTTTCTTTAATATCTTTTTAATTAATTTTTTTTAAAATATGAAAAAAATATATTTGTGTTCCTCAGAATGAGACCTTTCATTTGATATATTACATGATGAGTTTGAATTTTTTTTATTTTAAATTTTTATTTAATTCTATAATTTGCCCCCCAAAATTAACATTAATGGTTTCTCCTTATTTTTCCTGTAAAGTTCGGGCAACTTTTTATATTTTCTATTTTTTTCAAAATTTTAGGTTCAGTAGTTTCGGAGATCAGGGGGGGGAACGGTCGATTTTTTTAGTTTTTCCCCCAGAAGTATCCCTAAAATCAAAATTTCTTCTTTTGCGATATGTACTCCTGATCAGGTCACCAACTATAGCTTCATACCAAATTTCAACCTCTTCCGTCCAGTAGTTTAGGAGAAAATTGCTGTGATGTGACAGAGGCAGAAATCCTGAGTGATATTATAAGGGTATCCGTATACTGTATATACGGAACCCTAAAAAAGAGATAACAACACAATTAATTTGTTTACAAAGAAAGTAAACTTATAAAAACAGAAATGAAATATTTACTTGAGAATTAAAACTAATCTGTAAATTTATACCATATGAATAAATAATATGGCAACCATGGCATATCAGTAAAGAGATAGATGAATTCAAAAATTAAATATCTAAACACTAACTACTAAGAGATATAAAAATAAATATCTGGAAATTCACTAACAGATATCATCATCAATTTTTTAATAATGATCAAATAGAACTAATTTCTTTGTTTTCTATCACTTAATTTATTCATAATGCGTCACTAGTTTCGACTCTTACGCGTCATTTTCAAACGTAAATATCAATGGAAAATTAAAACTAAACCATTTGAAACCGTAACAAAAGGCACATAACTAGAGGTATGAACTGAACATATCAAGAACACATTAAGAAAAAAATATATTTGTTTCTTAATGTGTTTTTGCTATATTCAGTCCATACCTCTAGTTATGTATCTTTTGTTAGTTTTAATTTTTCATTGATGTGTATACTGTTCCGAAATTAACCTCGCATCTAGGATAAAAAAATGTTCTCGAAATGGCTCGGCGGCTGTGGAGTTGATGAATGATTTTACGAGAATTTTCGATGCTGGTTTTAAGGAAGCAGCCCACGATCGCAAGTTAGACAGCGACTACTAGCGTATATTGTAATGTTATTGTAAATCAGCTGTTCTGTGTAATTTGATGTAAATAAAAGTTCTAGAAAAGTGAAAGTGAATATTAGTTTTATAATAATTTATATAACGTTTGAAAATGACGCGTAAGCGTCGAACCTTGTCACGTATTGTGAATAAATTCAGTGATAGAAAACAAAGAAAGACTATCATAAAGTAACTGCTTCCAAAATTCAATTTTTTATTATTGTGACATACCTACACCCCAGTTGTTTCCACGCTAAAATTGTCAAAAAAGTAGCTTATAACTTCAAATTTATATTTTATTCAGATTTTAATGTAATTGACATAGACTTGAAGTCAGAATAAGACTTTGAAACGTTTCAATTTCTTATTCTTTCAACCCGCATTTCCACGCCTAGAATAGAAGATAATGGCTATATATGTAAATACTTTTGCATGAACGTCCAGAAGCCAAGTTTGAATTTAAAAAAAAAGACCCCAAGCACCTTCTACTCATTTCCGTCAATATTTACCGAGTTAAACATTTTTTATCAATCACTCCGAGATGCACGTAATAAATACATTTTTCTTATGGATGCGCACAATTTTTCAAAATTCACATATTGTCAGAAACTAGTAAGCGCTTTCATGAATCAAATGTAAAAAACCTGTTCTCGATCCATTTTTATACTGCACAGTTAAACCTATTGTTGTACCTTTACACCAGTTTAGAGAGCAAAATTGAACTCAATTTCGGACATAATATTTAACAGCAATTCGCTTATACCATCACGTTAGTAACAGTTTATAGAGAATAACTGATAAGGTTGCAACAGCAAACTCGGAGAAGTAAACGCAGAGAAACACGAATTTATTTTGTTTTTTGCTTATTTATTGTAAAGTAATTCATGAATCCTAATGCCGTCTGCAGAAAAGTTGTAGAGAATCAGATATTCTTCCGAATGAGCGTTTATACATCATTTTTTACCAAGTAAACTCAGAAAAACTGGTCAAAATTAGATTTTTTCAAAAAATTTATAACTTTCTGGTAACTACCATTGGAATATTCATCGTCAAAACAACAGATTACGATTGGGCTCATGATAACATTGAATAAATTGTTTCTCAAAAATTGGAATTTATTAATTTAGAGAGATATTTTGCATATCCCACCGTATTAACGAAACTAGTCCGACCGGGATATACTAAAGATATTTAGAAAGTTCATAAATTCCACTTCAATTTGTCTATCTTGGATATTCGCTAGCGGTACACTGACAATAGCTGTCAAGGCACATGGGCGGATGTAGAATTTTCTTAAGGTGAGGGCGCGAGATGAAAATTATGGAAAATTGTATTATTCTATATTTTTTTCTGAGCATTTTATTACGTTTTTATTACCTGCCCATATTGATCTATTTTTCCATTGGTTTATTAAATTAATGGTTACCTGTATACAGTTTAATAATATTACCTAATTAAATAACTTTTTTCCACTCACTGGATCCGCCTCTTGTCAAGAAATCGGTGGAGAAGTAAGGGTCTATCGTTTAAGCCAAATTTCAAAAGCAGTAATAATATATTTTACGACACTATAACAAAAATCCAAGATATACGGAGTGAAGTGCATTTTATGAGCTTTCAAAATATATTTTGCATATCGCTATCGAACTATCGTGTTAATAGGTACTAATAAAAATAATTACGTTCTGCAAAGTATTTATACAATTTATTTAAATTGCAATTAACGTACAATATCGCTCGACGTTTTAAGCCATCATTAGGAGGCATATTAAGGTTCCAGCTGTTATTACAACCAAGTTATGATTTTTTTAAAATCGCTCACTGTATATCGGTTTTTCCAGCTTTTCTTTATGAAAAATGCTGCGATCAAAATTTATCAAAACTCATTATGAAGGTTTTCTGATTCTCTACAATTTCTCTGTTGACGGCATTATGAACAAATCATTACTTTTTACACTATAAGCAAAAACGGAAAATACCCCATATTTTTGGGATTTTTAAGAGGCTCAAATAATTTACTTCTATGAGTTTGATGTTAAAATTATGTCATTTATAACTTATAAACTATTATTTACAAGATGGGTTATGCGGTTTGCCATTGAATTTTGTGTCACTTAAAAATCTCTATTTTGACTGGTGTATTGATTTTTTCGGCTATATAGTTAACCCAAGTATAAGAATCCCCGAAGGTGATGCGGAAGCCTTATTTCGTGAATCTCATTCACACTTGATATTTTACTTAGATATTTCAAACTATCTAAGTATGAGAACGAGACAAGATTTTTTAAAAATAATTCTAATTTCTGCTTTTATCGTCAAAAATACCAATTTAACAGTTTATGAGATGTATAAAACAGAAACTTCTCAAAACTGAAAAAAAAGAAATTATTATTATTATGATGGCATTTCCTAACACTTCTGCGTTTAACTTAACGACTTCAATCTCATAATGAGGCATTGTTTTCACGTTACTATCTATTCTTTCTCACCAGAAAGCGTCAAAGATTTCACCGCACTCGTACCAAACTACAAAGCCAATTATCCGTTTCCCTTTTGAAGAGAAAAATTAAGATAAAGACATCACAATTCTACTTAGCGACGATGATCCAAGGCGACAGGTAACAAATCAGTCTAGAGGCAGAACATCACGAACACCTGGCCACCTGCTCGACCAATAAAATATGAAGAGTTTCTACCTGGACACGCCCGTCTGCATGACCGACTCTCTTCTACATAAGCCAGTCTTCTCAGCCTTCGGACTTATCTTCGAGAGACGTTAGTTCGCTTCTTCATCGAATCTTCATCAAAAGACAGAAGAATTCGTTTGAATTGATGTTTTTGGTTTTGGCGGTCAGTCGATGAATTGAATATTTTAAAAGAGTTGTTCAGAATTTTTTCAACAGGAGGTAATAGTTGTCAAGCAATGATGTTTTCTGCGTTTTTAGCATCACCTTCTTGGTGTTAACACCACAATTGCGGAGTTGTATGTCAATTTCTTATACCTACTCGAAACGTTTCTGGGTCTAAATCAGACCCCGTTTTTAATGGCAATAACAAATTAACCCAACTGAACAGAGCCATGAAAAATTAAAAAGTTCGCAATGACAAATTTAGCATTCTTAAATTGACATTAAATGTTTAACAATAAAACTGATTTAACTAAGAGAATGTACTGCTAATTTGATATATACAGGGTAGCACTAAAAAATTCTATAGATCATATGAAATAACAAAGTTTCTGTCAAATTGGAAAAATGTTAAAGTTATTTTCAGAATTTCATGTGGCGCTCCCAGGTAGAACTTTGTTATAAAAAAGTACATTCGCAAAAAATGAGATCAAAGAAATTCTTATGCTCGAGAGATCCCATTAAAGTTATAAGGGAAAATCTAAAGGGCATCACCATTATTAATTTCAACCTTCATTATTGGTAACCAGGAACGTCTGATTTCTGCAGAAGTACTAGTGCTACAATCGCTTTCATTTAATAAAATTAAAGCAGACTTTTCCAGCTTTCATTTCTTATTGTGTTCTTCTTTATGTAATATGTTTGAATTTTGAGATTGTATGTTATGACCAAAGTTCCAGGCAGGTTCTCAAATTTTTGACTTTTCGATTTGTTGTTTCTTTATATAATTTTTGTGTTCATTTATTTGAACATTTATAGGTCTAGCGCTCCAATATAAAATTTATCACATTCCCAAGGAATTTTATAAATTCAATTTTTTGTTTTTTTTTTTCATTTCAAAACTAGCCAACAAAAGACAAAAAACACGTTAAGTTATATTTCCACGTATCGGTCACCCTGCAGTTTCGACCCCTAACCGGGGGTGAATATCACTTCTAGAAGTTTAAATACAAATGGGTATCATGAGAGGTCTCTCTTTTGACAATCTTTTGACCCATCATTTTTTTATATTTAGATTATTTTCTACAGAGTAATGCCATTGTAAACTTTCAAGTTGTAATAATTATTATTTAAATTGTATTTACATTATTAATATTGTATTAACGTTAGAATTACCTTGTAGATGTTCAAAATATCCGATAATGTTGGTAAGACAATGGTAAGTTGTAGCTCGAATTTCTCTCGCACTTTTTGAAGCGTCACACTCCTCCAATATTCTACTTCTAAGTTCAGGAATATCACGAGGCTGACTTTTGTAAACCAGTTTTTAGATGACCCCTTCTTCCAACCCATTTATCTGTAATGTCTCATTAAGCCAATTTCGTACAGGCAAGGCATAATGTGGAGGTGCTCCGCCCTGTTGGAAAAATAAGTTTTCTTCGTCTAGCTACAAATTTCCATCTTGATCTATTTGGTTTTCTAAAGATTCGGTTATAAGTGAATTTATCACATTTTCCAAGTCCAAATACAATTCCCCAGTTAAATTTTCTTCCACGAATAAAGGAGCAATAACAGAGAATTCCGACCCATACGTTGATTTTCTGAGGATGTTGGTTGTGCTCTTCCCGAAAAACTTATGGAATGGTATATACAATTATATTTATTGACAAATCCATTTAAAAAAACTCCTGCTTTGTCAGAAAAAAATATTTTTAATAAAATTAGGGTCTGCATTTGACCTTTAAGTCATTAATTCGCAGAATTCCAACCTTCTGACAGAATTATCCTCACCATGATGTTGTAAAGCTGTATTTTGTAGAGAAAGAATGTTTAATGCACAGAGCCTACGGAAATATTTGTTAACCTGGAGACTTTTG
This sequence comes from Octodonta nipae, assembly GCA_034190945.1. Lineage (NCBI taxonomy): Eukaryota > Metazoa > Arthropoda > Insecta > Coleoptera > Chrysomelidae > Octodonta > Octodonta nipae. The sequence continues at coordinate 85,296,962 of CM067221.1, read as the reverse complement.
GTATTATGTTTGAGGATCTATGGCAAAATCACCTAAAATGTCAACCTGCGCAGCTTCAGTTAAAACTCTACAATTCTTGACAATGTTATTGCACACATTTCCAATTTCTTGAAATTTATGAATGATGCCCAATGTTTTTGTTGGTATGTCTCTGAAGAAAAACATGAGCAGTTCTGAAAATAAACCATTGTCGAAATTTGATGGTCAGTATACAACGAAACCACTAATAATAATAGATTGTTTACATTTACAGCCGTAAATATCTTTCGCAAAATCATTTAAGGATTTTTTCTCACTTGTTTATCTCAGTATTTATAATCATGCTTCTTTTCAATTACAGTTCAAAATTTTTAATTCTCTGTAAAAAATAATCTGATTTATAAAAATGATGTGTCAAAATATTGTCAAAAAGAGACATTTAAATAGAGGTATCACATGATACCCCTTTGTATTTAAACTTGAAACTTAGAGATTCAAACTGCAGGGTAACCGATATATTTAAAATGTTTTCCCCGTAAATATAAATTAACGTGTTTTATATCTTTTTCTTTTAGAGATATTTTAAAAGTTATCTGAAAGCTCTGTTATTTTGCATGATTTGTAGATTTTTTTAGTGCTACCCTGTATATATCAAAATAGCTATTATGTTAGTTTCATTAGTTTTATTATCATACATTGAATATCAAATTGTGAATGCTAAAAAGTCCGTACCCAAACTCATGGGAATTGGAACCCGGTAAAATTGTTTCAAAATGCAGTTTATTGTCGATCTCGATGTCCCATTAAAAATTCTAAGAACCACGAGGCCCAAAAATCCACTGTTCTTGAGACCCAGAGAATCAAATTTACGGTAATTTGTTGTATTCGCCATTAACATAGAGAGTATTGATTACAAAATATATTTCTTATCCCCTTATCTTTAACTTCAGTTAGCTTACATATACGGATATTTAAAATGTGCGTATACATATACCGATATATAAAATGTGCTTGCATATATACCGGGTGAGAGAGTTATCTTTAGACGAGATAATGTCTCAACTGAATTCCATTATTTACAAAAAAATCTGATAAATGCCGTGGGTTTCAAGTTGGCCGCTAAATGGCCTTTATTGTGCCTTCCCATTTGGACAGGAAGTGATCTTTTCCCACCGGAAGTTCTTTTTTAATGGAAATACTCTATGTTTGTTCCGAAATAATGGGTGATGTCACCTTGTCTCAAAATAAACGCCCCAGCCGATATACACATTTTGTATATCCGTGTATATGAAAACAAACTGCAGTTATTAGTTAAGACAGATAACAAAGAGAGAGAGAGAGAGAGAGAGAGAGAGAGAGAGAGAGACGGAGAAAGGGACAATTTGTTGTCTTTCTACGTAAACAGCGAATACAAGGAATAACCGTAACTTTGAGCCACTGTATCTTAAAAGTCAGGGATTTTTTAACCTCGTACCCATTGGAACTTTTGATCGGGGCATCGAGGACGATAATATAATGCATTTTCAGGCAATTTTACAGGACCCAATTCTCATTAGTTTGGTGAGGGGTTGGTTCTTTATCACAGTGAACTTTTCATTTTTTTTTATCTTTATTCAGGTTGTTTATTTTTTTATTGTCATTAAAAACAGGGTCTTATTCAGAACCTGAAACGTTTGGAGTGTTTAAAATATACATACCTGCCAACAATTGTGGTGGTACTACCAAGAAACCATAAAATACAAACTAGAGATGCCACAACTATCGCCCAGAAAATAGTATGGAATTGATTAGGTATGCTCTACGTCATTAGCTAATCTAAACTTCATAAAGTAAGCACTTTATTCTCCCCCTTTTAGCCGTTAAATGGAACACGATGCCTATCTCTAACAAGAATTACTAAAAATATAGTCAAACTAAATTTTGACATAAAATTGACATATGTCGCATTACCCAGTATGAAATGGGCACTATCAACTTTTTGCTTTCAACTTGAAAGAGTGATCTTGTGATGCCTTATTAAAATGTTACGTGAACAACTTGTAATATTGTGCAGTAGTCGCTACTTACAACTCCATTTACATTGCAACGGATGCACTATAAAATCATATCATTTACCAGCAGTTAGAAAAATGTTGTATTTCATACCATATAGATGACCAAGAGTGCCATGATGTAACAGGTAATAATTTGAAAAATATACGATACTCTGGAATAAGAGGAACTAGTAATGTTTCATGGTGAAATTACTACTCTAAAGAATGAGGCTATTGGGCTCATGCAACGCTTGGAGTGGAGACGAGTAACTACCGTGGGGCATAGCCGTGGATCTTGCAGGGCACATCAATAATATCCTGTCAATGATGGAAGATGAAAATTCGTCAATGTAGCGTGATTAGTTGTAGAAGTACATCGAAGAGTAATGATTTTCAATTTTATAGCTTACCAAAAATAGCGACATAAGCACAATCACAAATAAAAGTGGATATCTATTGAGAAAGCAAACTTGTCATAGCTTAAACAGTGCTTTCATTATAATGTCCAACGAGTAGTTAGAATTTTTTTTGTATTGAAATACAAGATTAAAATGGATAATAACATTTGCATCAAGCTTGACTGATTTACTTGAAAATAGAGATTTATTGTTATTAGATAAAAGATTTCCAGATATTGAAATACTGTTATTGGCATTCAACTTAAAAAGGTTTGATAGCTATGCCACACTTGGAAAAATAGAATTTTAACAAAATGAAACTAGCTGTACTGTGGCTGGACTTTTAATTCATGTCGAGATGATAAAATAGTAGTTGAGAATCATATTGTAATGTTTTTATTTTCACACTCGGGTTCAGTTCAGTTCTTGGATTTATTTAAAAACACAGTCCAACTCACTCTAATTTATTTCCACTACTTGAACACAATTTATATTCAGAGAAACTACTATTTACATTTTATCTTAACTGTACAATACGACCGTTGAAAACTGAATGCCTCCTATCGCCAGCTGTTCATATTTATATATTTCTCTTCGAATTGTTGGGTAAGTCCACGAACCATCGGGAAACTCTTTCATGTTCTAGAAGCTTTAAGAGAATTCCCAGTAACGGCAGCGGTCGGACTGTTGACAGAGAAAACATTTCGGATTCTCAGAAGTCTCGGAATAATGGCACTTCCACGAATTGGTTGATGGCCGATTGCACCAGCTGTCGGATGAATTCTCGTAACAATATTATCTGAGCATGGTATAGATGCATTATTAATATTATCTAAATGTTATGTCTGACAAAGGTATACGATAGACCCAGCCACTAAAGGAGGGTTTGATTTGAGGTTATTCCTCTAATATATGTAAAAAGAAGTTTTGACAAAAAAGTTATCTTTTACAAAAAAATTATTAACCTCATAATGGTCACATGTTAATGGGTAATTGCCACTCTGTGCATTATTGTTTTTCAATTTATTCCTGAATTGCTCACGAGTTTTAAAAGATCCCTTTGACTTCATATTAAATCAACGATTCAAATCCCCCACTTCGAAATTTGGGATAGACGATTAAATTTTAACAAGATATCAATTTTTTTGATAAATATATTTTTTATTCTATACATTTTTTATTAATCAATCCATACATCTTCAATAAGTTCCTAGGATAATCCACCCCCCCCCCTATATATTTTTTTTGGCTACGGCCTATTATTCAATTTAAAAATATATGTTATTTATCTTTCCTTTATAATAAGGCTGTTTGTATTTATGGTGATGCTTAAAAAGAACATCTTCATCACTCCAAATATACCGTCCAACATTTCCCCCCTTTTTTGGATTCCAGCCCTAGCTCATGTGGAGATATTTATTTGCAATATCTCTTTTATATTCAAGTGACTTTTCAATATCTGAGTGAGGGTGTATGTTTTCATCAGAACTTGGTAAATCTTCATTATTAGGAGTTACAGAGTAATTTAAAAATGTTGTGCAACAAATTTATAGCAACTATTGTATCTGTAATAAACATATTGTTATAAATTTCGTGGGTCCAGTTAAAATTATACAATTAATATTCACTTTCACTTTTCTAGAACTTTTATTTATATCAAATTATTCAGAACAGCTGATCACAATAACATTACAATATACGCTCGTCGTCACTGTCTAACTGACTGCCGCTCTTATGGATCGCTCCTTTTAAAACCTGCATCGAAAACTCTCGTACAATCAATCATCAATTCTACAGCTGCCGAGCCATTTCGAGAACAATTTGTTGTCCTAAAAGCGATCGGTGTCGTACTGGAATGAAACCAGGGCCGGCTTAAGGAAATTTCGTTACAATATTTTTACAAGTAAAAGACAATTTATTAAATACTGAAAACAATTTATTTGCTATGTGATTAATGGTATGTAAAAGCAGCCTCAAAGTACCTTTAAGAACTTTGTGTGAAAATTTTTAAGCCGTTTAAACTGCATAAAAATTAAGTTGAAATAAAACCAAGAGATAGTTTAAGTTTTATAACAAACAATAACAACATGAAAATGTTGTGGAACCTTTGTGTGTGTCACAATTGTAATAACACAGTTTTGCACCCTAATACCAAACCTTTATTTTGATTTACTCTTTGATGACAACTTAGATTTATTGAAAGGATGTTGAGTGTTTTAATAAAGGTTTGGTGGTAGAGTGCAAAACTGTTTTTATATTAATAACAACATGAAGACCAAACCGCCTTAAATCACAAAAGTTAAATTTAATACATATCGTTTTGTGTTCGATCTACCTCATCTTTTGTCACCCTTCGTGTAACTCTTGGAAAATAAATACTAGATACCATTCTTGATACCATTCTTGAATATTGAGCAACTGCCTCTTGATCATTGAGTTATTTTCATTGTAGCATGCAATTGCTACATTTCTCCTACTTCATCCTTTAATACTACTATATATATATCTACTTAATCAACACCAACAGAAAATTACAAATCACAATGAAACAGCTGACTGACGCTTAAAGCCTAACCGGTGTTTTGGTTGCTGGGACGATAGCATACTTCTACGTTTCTAATTGGAGAGCTAATGACCAATTTTCAGGAAGTGTTTGATTCACGTAAATATTTTAATTTGAGGTAGAGGTAGGATAGATCTGTTGGTAATCGACTGTTTGTCTTACCTACGTGGGTACGGTTGATACTGCGCATGCAATAAAGGTGTCCACGGTATACCACGAAGGAACACTTTTTGTAGCATATTTAAAATCTGCAATGAATTTTAATATGACTTTATTGAAAATATTATATGTCTGAAGGGTTCCAGTTGAAACTTATTTCAATTTTTTTGAAAATTTTGACCACTGCAGCAGCCCTTCACTAAAAATGGAAACAAAGAGGTCAAGGACTAAAATAGAAGACGTGAGATGTAAAGACCGACATCTAGGATTTTCGGGGAAACTAGCATATAGAGGTTCCGAATCTGGAGCCGTTCTGTGTAATTGCTGTTACCCGTAACTCCTAGGTTAGATTGTCACGACGAAATATTCAGGTTAACTTCACCTGTCAGAGATATTGAATACTCTCTTCGAGGTGTAATTCATTTGTACGCAAGTTTCCCGAAAATCCTAGATGTCGGTCTTTACATCTCGCGTCTTCAAATTTAACGATATGTATCAAATACATAAAGAAGTGTTTGAGAGGACATTCAATTGTGAAAGCGCAACTCATGAAGGTTTATTAACCAGAAACAATATATTCTATATATATTATCTTACGTACAAAAGAATGACACCTCGAAGAGAGTATTCCATAACTCTGACAGGTGAAGTTAAACTGAAAATTTCCTCGTGACATCCTAATCTAGGAGTTACGGGTAACAGCAATTACATGGTACGGCTGCAAATTCGAAACCTCTATGTGCTAGATTCCCCGAAAATCCTAGATATCGGTCTTTACATCTCGCGTCTTCAAATTTAACGATATATATCAAATACATAAAGAAGGTTCGAGAAGACATTCAATTGTGGGAAGCGCAACTGATGAAGGTCCCCTGACCAGAAACAATGTATATTATATATAATATATAATATATATTGTCTTGCGTACAAAAGAATGACACCTCGAAGAGAGTAAGGTCTAAAAATACCAGAATTTGCCTGAATAAATCTTGAGGCTTCCTAAATCTTTGGAAACTGTTTAAAAAATTATACGAAGTGCTCAAAAATTGTTACCGAGTTCGTCTTTATCAACAATTGATAACTCCCTCCTTTCTAAGGAAAACCAGACTTTGAAACGTTTGGTTTTCCTTCAATATACGTCATTTTATTTCGATTGTGGTGTTATTGCCCAAAAAACATAAAATAAATCCTTATGGTTCCGACCGGATGAAGCAGCCCCGCATTACTTCAGGAATGTAAGACATTTTGTAGATAATTGGAATACAGATCATTGTATTAGGGGACGTGTACCAGTTAAGTGGCCCCACCTATCACCAGTTGATTTTTATATAGGGGCACGTTAAGGAAGAAGTCTATAAAGAGGTTCCGACTTAATGAATATGAACAGGAGTATAAAAAATAGTTTTCGCAGCAAATCAGAACAAAATTTGAGGAAAGTAAATCTGTCATACTCGAAATGTTCCTTTCATGAACACAAGCACACTGAGATATCAGTGTATATCTCTATGGGTTACATACTAGCATTATAATTTTAATTATACATTGTAATGTAATTGGTCTGGTTAATGATTTTGTATTGTAGATGTTAAATTAATTTTATAAATAAGAACATAATTCAATAATTTTAAAAGATGTTTTTGCTGAATTCATATTCTTAGTGAGTGAGTTAATAACACTAATTAATTTTATTTGTTTGTAACTGATTTATTAATAACTTTACGTTTTCTGTTTTTTTATATCTGTAATAAAAATGCCAAAGTTTCAGGTCTTAATTTTCTTTACTCATATTTATTAGGCCACATACACTTAACTTGTAAATATTGGTAAATTTGACAAGTTCATTAATATTTGCTTAATTTATGATCGTTGCCCCCAAATATCAAATATTGACAAAAAAAAACAACGTAAATTCATTATAATCTTAGAATAAAGAAACTTTGCTAAATTATTGGTTGGTCAGAAACAGATCATGTTGGTATTTTTGGAAAGCTAGTAATATTATCCTTAGTATGAAAGTAAAATATACATGATGTTCCATATAAAAAAATTGAATCTAAGGCGTATTTGCAAAATTTTAAGAATCTGTACAACAGTGAATAATTTTAAACAAATTATAAGCGAATATTGTATTAAAGGATATGTAGAGTTTAATGAAATATTTGGTTTTCTCAGGTTTTTCAAATTATATTTAAAAATCGTTTAACTGTAAACTTTATTTCTCCTTTAAACGCATCCCATTCACTTAGTTATAAGTTTTAGAGTCAATAAACGCTATATCATAACGAGCGTAATGAATAGGAGACTCAAATGAAAAATTATATATCAGGTGTTCAATTTTAAGAAGTTCAAGTTTGTTTCGCCACTATTTTTTCGGACCACCCTTCATTATGGCTATAATCATAATTCAAACATATATATATATATATATATATATATATATATATATATATAGCTTAAAAACAAGAATTTGAGATCTTTAATTTTACTCAAAACGTGGAATAAACAGGCAAGGAACCCAAAGGCATATAATGCTATAAACGGGATTTTAGCATATTTCGTTTGCTTGAGTTGTATAGATCTCCTTGCTGTCGCAGTTTTTTACAATAAAAGGTCGTTAAAGTGTAAACCTCAGTATAACATACATATAACGAATGTGATGAAATCTTCGAATAAAAAGACTAAATAAAGAAAAGACAAGTTGTGGGCTGACACTCAAAAGAATCATATCAGAAGTATCTAAATCACGTTGACAGATACTCAAAAGTTGCCAGAAGGTCAGAAGACAACAATAAACACAAAGGACATTCATGTTTGGAGTCAGCAGATAAGATGATATCTGTGTTAAAAGTACCTTCTCCGACGCGTAGGAAGGTCGTACAAACTGGTTTACATCATTTCTTACTACGGTAGCGTACTTGTGAATTTGAAATAATAGAAATATATCCTATACAAATATAATTTCTTAAGAAGCCATATACTAGTAGACAGGCACCTAGAAACTATTCAAGTCATGTAATTAAGGTGACATGATTTTATAACCCTTAGTAATTATGAGTGGTTTGCATTAACCAAAAATTTTTGAATCTTGGAGAAAGAAATGGTAATAATTTCTTATTTAGCATATGTTTTGCAGTTCTTAGAGGATTCCACCTAACTCCTATTAATTTCATAAATGTATCCGAAACTTATTAACCAGTAACGTTTTGTTAACAATTAAAATATTAAGTTCGGTTGGTTTAGGTTGCTGACTAGAAATAATATATTGTCTTACGTTCAATGGATGGTAAAATCTCGAAAAGATACTGTCACGATTCTAATAAATTATTCGTTTTTATAAAATTGAAGTTCTAGAGCTGCTTGCTTGTTGCTGTCAACAGCAGGAGCGACATCCTTTTTGAGCAGCTCACTGAACTGATTTCGTCGTTTAGGCTGTATTCCAAATTTCTGAGTAAGAGCTGACAATGACTGGAGTATTTTTGAACATCTCTTCGGTGTAATAGTTTTTAATTATCGAAATATGCCAAAGCTACTCGTTAATTTTGGCTATTCGTTCATATGTTTATCTAAAGGCGATAGATAGTACATTATCAACAGTGACAACAAACACCTGAATATCAAACTGTTCGAATAAACTAGACGCTGAAATGTTTTCATTTGCGTTTTTATGAAGTCTGTTGCTTTATTCTTGACAGTGGGTTAGGTCTTTGACTTACTTCTGCAAATATGGACAGCAATATTTGCATTGATATATAAAGGGGCTATCTCTTGTTAAGGTCTTAATCAGACGACTGCAGTGATACACTAGTCGCCAGCTTTCGTCCCTATTCTTGTTTGCAGCGTTTCAGAGAAATCGAATAAAATTACCAAACTTATTGTGCAAAATAATGAAATGTAATGAATGTGGGAAAAAGGGATGTATACTTCCATATTTCCTCATTTAGTTCTTGTTGACTCCTTTATTTCCTGTTCACATTGCTGGCGTTATCATAGTTTTGCGGATGGCAATCTTTGTTATCAGTGCCGACTGTCCGAGTCAGTTGGTATACATGCGAAATATTTTAAGTATAATCCAGTGAGACTGCATAGTATTTTAAAGTCTTAATTTCGGAAATAAATCGATAAATTCCTGGCATATTGTTTTAGATAAATATTACGTGTGTCCTTTGCGTAAAACCAGGTAGTGTTGAAAAATTGCATTAACTACTTTTAAGTGCATCCGCTAATAGTTTTGCGCATTCTCAGTTTGCCCTACAAGTTGAAACTCGACTGATAGACAAGGAGATCTGAATTAGAAGTTCAACCACGAGTTTCTGAGTCCTGCCTTCTGGAGTACTGAAAGGTTATATGAGGTAGGTACTTACAATTCATGGAAAAATCCAGGCGTCATGCCAATTTTTCTGGTTATTTCGATATAAATATGTTTGATTAATTTAGTTGGCAGGCATTTTTCTTATATGTTTACATATCAATTTCAACCCTTAGACCCATTACTACCCTCCTGCCAAAAAAATTTTCTTGGTAAAATCTATGGTAACCTATAGTTTTATTAACATAGCAGTACTCAGAAACTCGTCGCAGCACCTACTTCTCTAATTTTCACAGGAAAATCCCCTAGGAAACTCTAGGATTTTTCCATGAATTGTAAGTACCTCACAGAACCTTTCAGGACTCGTGGTTGAACTTCTAATTCAGATCTCTCGGTGTATGATTGGTATCAGACTCTTTAAAAAAGACCCCGTTTGTATCTGAAAAGTACAACTAATTTTTGAGTTTCATTAATTGATTTATTTTCATATGACAAAAGACTTGTTCACATCTTGAATTAATTACTTTGTCATACATTTGCTTTGAACTCAAAAAATCACAGTTCACATGTTCAGAATTCAATAATTTCTATCAATGTTCCTCGGTGATTTAACAATTTCATTGGAGTATATTTTAGTTTCATTTGTTTTTTTGACTTGAAGATGTTGAGGATACAGTTTTCTGTTGTTAAAAGAGAGACTAAGATTTAGTTAATCATCATCATCAGATTTGTTATTTTCGAATTACAGGTGTAAGCAATGAACAATAACGTCTTTCCGGACGACAACATGTTTCTCTCCTGCCGATACCCAAATTACTCAAGACAGTACAATTGATAACCTCAAACTAATAATAATATACTAGATAATGGGACTAAAATACCCCAACCACAGCACCCGCTTTTGGATGTATGTTATTGTGCTTATAAGGCCAGTACATATAGTTTCAAACTTCCCAATTGTATTTTCTTCAAATTCCATTTAAGTCGAAAAGTGTTAAGTGAACAAAAACAGCATTGCCGAATAAAAAAAGACTAGTTTTGTATAAAATGGGGTTTGCTTTTACTAAACGCCTTGAATCCAGTTTTAGGGTAGGTTGAGGAGTTTGCAGTGTAATATGTAGAAAATATACCAACAATTTTTGTGCCAACAGGTCTTTCATTTTAAAACTAGCCACCCAAAATAACTTTTAAAATATCTTTAAAAGAAAAAGACAAAAAAAACCTCAATTTATATTTACTGGGGGACAAATTTTTTCAAACCCTAAGCGGCGGTGTATATCACTTCTAAATATTAAATACAAGGGAATATCATGTGATACCTCATTTTGAAGGTCTCTTTTTGCCAATCTTTTGACACATTATTTTTTTAAATCAGACTATTTTTTACAGAGTAATTACTTAGAAACCATAAAAAAATAAATTTTTGAAAATAATTGCCAGTTACACCAAAATTGGTTTAGGGTGGTTTTTAAGGTCTCTGATCACGAATCCGAGGTCAGATTTTTACAATTAAGAATGGCGGATGCAAGATGACGGATAATTTTTCTAAAAATCAACTGATATACGCAAAAATTGGTATATAGGGGTATTTGGGGTCTCTTATCATAAGTCCAGAATTTGCAAAATTCAAGAATTTTCGTCTCGTGGTTTATTTTCATCGTCCATATTAGATCCCCCACCTTGAATTCTGTGATCAGCGAACCCAAAAACTCCCTTACAAGAAGTTTGGTGCATTTTCGTTCACCATATTGGATCCGCCATTTTGAATTTTGTTCAAATTTAATTCCCGCATGTGTAAAATATATTTTATTCAATTTCTGGTAAATGAAGCTGTATCTATGAAAAATTTCTATCATGAAGAGGGTTCAATTGTTGCTCATATAGAGTTCTGAACACAGAAGACGCTGAAATTCCCAATTCACTAGCAAGAATTCTTGTACATGTTGGGAACACTGCTCAATATAGCTTCGTCAACTTGATGATGTAAGACTATTCAGACTCAAAGTTGGTTGGTTTTAAAGAACAAGTTTGCCGTAAACAACAGAATATGCGTGACATACATTGTATGGTCAATTCGGGGATGATAATGATAATAGCGTTTATTGCCCAACAGTTTCCCAATTACAAAGCAATTTTACAATACATTTTAACACAATATATTAATAAATTAAAGAAAAATTAAATTTAATAAGAATTTAAAAATATTAAAAGAGATATTGAATTAAAATAAACATGTAAACTATGAAAATATATAATACTATAATTCTAATTTCAATAGTGTCTTAAGAAATAATTAATATACATAATAACAATAAAGTATAGACAAGATAAAAAACAGAAAAATACTTCTCTGGTCCCAATAATTTATAACAGTAAAATAAAGATGATGAAATACTAAGAAATATCTGCATATAGCCTAAGGCCGTGTCCCACGTAAACATATTGCGTCAAAGTGACAGCCGCAAACTCACGCGATTGTAGCGATTGGATTTAGTCGCATCGTTCAGTTGGTTTGTTTTAGCCTTTAGTTGAAGTTTATAATTGTCATAATGACGTATCGTACAGCCCACACCGCAGCCTTACGCTGCTGTCCGATGGAAACGCGATAAGGCTGTGTCCCATGTAAACGCGATTTGGGCGTTGCGGGCGGTGCGTTGCGTCAAAATAGCAACTTCAAACTATCAAACACATAAAGAGAATTCATTTTGTCCTTACTGGAAAATTAGTTCGACAGATTGTAGCGATTTTGTGTTCATGCATCGTTCATTTTGTTTGTTTTAGCTTCTATTTGCAGTTTTTAATTGTCACATTGCCGTTTCGGACCGCCCGCAACGTGCATATCGCGTTTACGTGGGAAACGGCGTAACGCGTCAATGGCGGTGCGTTGCGTCAAAGTAACAGCAGCAAACAATTAAACACATGAAAACAAGTAATTTTGTCCTTACTGGAAAATAAAGCGATTTTGTGCTGTGGCATCGTTGAGTTAGCCTTTGGTTGAAGTTTATAATTGGCAATCCCATGGTACCCAGCCTTACGGGACACGTCAATGTGACAGCAAAAAGCTGTGTTTTCATTTTGACTTTGACTCAACGCACCACCCGCACCGCGCAAATCGCGTTTACGTTAGACACAGACTTAGGTCTTAGGTGACAATTAAAAACTGTAACAGCAGGCCAAAAAAAACCAACTAAGCGTTGCGAAAACTTAAAATTGCTGAAATTGTACGAATTTATCGCCTTGTAAAGGCTCTTAATAGGTAAAAAAAAATTATATTTATTATTGAAATAAGAACGTTCAAGTATTTATCAAATAACTTGTTTACGCAAGATTTTTCATTTAATGTTGCTCCTGAAACAGTTTTATTACTTTACACAAAATAATAAAAACATTGTTTATTTCAGATATTCTTTTAATGGAATGGGAGCCGTCGCTGCCAAAAACTGAGGGATTTTGATCTAAATACATACATTTTTTTTATTTTAAAAGATTTTGCTAAATTGAATGAGAGGCATCCAGAAAGAATCGTAAGGCATATATACATAACTGAATTGTGGAGCAAATTCAACGAAACGGGATCATTGGTTAACAAGAAACGCGAACCAAGAAGAAGTAGCAGTATTAGGACATATAATGGAATCGAAAAAATCTTTGAGACACAATGCGTTAAAATCAGGTGTTCACAGAATACTGAAAGGTAATAAGTTACATCCCTACAAAATCAGACCGGTACAAGAATTAAATGAAGACGACCTTGACAGAAGAATAAAATGCTGTGAAACATTGTCCGCTCACATAAACAACAATCCCAATTTTCTTTGGGGTATTTAAAGACCCGCGTGTATGCTATTCTCCAGAGTCACTGGATGATCTAAGACATCGTATCCAAGAAGAATGTGGCCGACCTACTCTAGATGTTTTTTTTAATGTGCACGATTATATCACTACGTTGCAGTGGATAGAAACCATTTCGAACATCTATTATAATAAATTGCTTTAAAATACATTGTCAGTTTCATTTTTCTTGTCGTAATAGCAAAAGTCTTTAAAATTATTACCAAATTGTCTATTTTAATTATTAACGGTTGTGACGCTGACCTGGTATTTACAAAATCAGAAACTTGAAATTCAACATAAAACCTACCTTGGTCTGCTCACAATTGCTAGGCAACTGTTTTTCATTGGGAACAATAAACGGTGACGGTAGATATTAAAACACAAAATTTATTTTTATTAAGGGTGCCATTTGGTTAAAAACCTGTAAATGAATATACTTTAAAAACTAAAAAATAGTATGAGGTTGTGAAGTTACTTCACACTTGCTATCTTGATACTGTATATGTTCCTTTTGAATGAACTGATTATTATTTTATTTTGTTCTCAAAAAATTATGTTCAATAATTTCACTTGTGGTTAAAAATTTTCTTTTCAATCGATAGGTTGGGTAGAATAAAAAATATGCAAAACTTAAACAGAGGAGATTTTAATGAAAAATATTACAAAAAATGATTCATAATAAAAAAATAGATAAATTTGAAAAATCCAATGTCTACCTCGTGAAGAATTAATGTATTTACAAAAAATACAAAGTTAAAATTAGTATATTTACAAAAAAAGTGAGATTTGGAAAAAAATTTACTCAATTATGATCATATAATCACAATGATTTGCTCAAAAAAGATACCGGTATATACTGTTAGAATAAACTGTACCTTGCACAAAGATTTTCTATTATCATAAACACATTGAAATGACTATTTTTACTGTACTTCTAATCCTGGAAATAAATATTTCACCAATTGACCGCCATCACGGTATCTGTCCTTCATCCACCAATGGCTGCACAGCATTTGAGTCCCATAAAATTAACGGTTAAATCGCCACTTGATGCATGGCTAACTTCCAAAAGTGAGTTATAACATAAACTCCACTAGAATGACCAATCAAACGGTATAAAATATAAAAAATGTTTCCACCATAAAAAGGAAACAGTACCGGAAACATGAATAACTTCATTTAAAACTTAAATCCACCGTAGAAAATACTCCATCTAAACGGTTAAACGGTTAAATAAAACCTAACTCCAAATAGTAGTTGAACAGGTTCAAATTAAAAAAATTGCTCCAAACTTGAAAAATAGCTCCAATGCCAAACATAGCTCGTACATTAAAAATTCCATCCTGAAAAATAGCTCCATATTCGAAAAATAGCTTTAACTTAGGAGCAGGTTCCCAACGTAAAAAATCCCAACTTAGAAGCAGGATTACAACTAACCCTAAAATATAATATAGCACATGTCGATTTTACTACAACCAAAAATGGCCGCTTACCTTTTCAACAAAGGGTTGACCTAATCTATAAATTCTCTAACCATCGGCAAATCTTTCTAATTTAATTACTCGCCATGCAACACACCATTCCGCCATCGCCTCCTACGTACCTGAAAATTTTACCATGTCACTTTACTGGAACGCAATTATTAACCATATATTCGCACACATCCACGAGGTCAAGCATTCACTTCGTCGTCGAAATGATGGCTATAACGTCGCTTTTGTAAGTTTCGAAGCATCAAACTTAACAGACATTGTACATTGCTAACAAAAGGTACTGCCCTGGGTATCGCCGGCTAGTAGAAATTCGAACAGTTATGGTCAAGGTACTCTAGGATCACTGACACGCTAATTAGTTCAGAGAACCTACCACAAAACAACTAAATAGTTCTAGAAGTATATCCTTTCTCTCAACTAAACCATAAAGTTAGTCAAAACGACACACTGTTGAATTCCTTTTTAAACAGTTTTAAAAGGAGCTGTCACTTATGGTAGGGTTGCATTAAAAAATTGAGTAGCTAGCGCTGGTGTGATGAGGGTGCAATTTAATTAACGGTTAGTATAGCCAAACATATCCCCCTTCGTAAATATTTTGAAGTGTTTTTGCTATTGTCAAAATAATGAGTGTTTAAGGTAATATTCTAGGTGGCTCGTTTTCGTTGGGACACCCTGTATGTAAATTTTCTGGATATTTAAAATTGTAATCACATTAAAAAAGGAAGAAAAAGTGCGCGTTACATTTTGTTGAAGATTTTTCACTTATAGCTCCTGAAACAGTTTTATCACTTTAAATAAAATAGTAAAAACATTATTTACTTTAGCTATATTTTTGCAGGAACGGAGGCGATTGCAGCCCAAAATAGGAGGAACACGCATTTTTCACATTATTTTGATCTAATGTTTATTTTTTTTAATTTAAAAGATTTGTCAATTAGACGTGTACAATTGAGAGGGGGGGGGGAGGTAAAATGTCAGTTCAATCGTAATTTAAACGCTGTGAGATACAGCACAAGCCTTATCTTAGGTTTCCAAATTTTGTATTATCTGAAAATTTTCTGGATATGTAAAATTCTAAAAATACTAAAAAAAGGAAAACCCGCATATAGGAATCTCTAAATACAACATTAATGCAATGTTTTAGATTCTGAGACAGTCACAAAGTGGACGTTACATTTTTTTGTCAAACTTGCAAGATTACTTTAAGCCTATCAGATGGCCCCTGATCTGGACAGCCCGATACCAATGTTCTTTCTTAACCTTCTACTGAAACATTTTATGAGGAAAATTATATTAGTGGCCAATTTGCTCCCTTTTTCGTTGGGGATTAATGTTATTTATTTAGGTATTTTTGGATCTATCCGTCTCTTCCACCTAACGTAAAAGGTTATGTAAGACCCATACATTTATTTCTATTTATTTTCGACTGTTTGTTAACAACAAAACAAACAGTTTTGTTTGAGCCCTTTTAAGTTTTAAGGGCGTGTAAGGGTGTGTTTTAGGCCACATGTTTTTAGGAACTTTTAATGAGTTCTATACACAGCAGAAGTTTGGAACCCTATTTTAGAAACACCCTGTACGTACTCACATTTTTTCAGACCTAAAGGTAGAGGAGGGAATTTTTGGTTTTGCACAGATATATGCTATTAGTGCTAAAAACTAATTCCTGAAACCTTAGGCGATGTGCGTGACGAGCATGGCGAGCGTTTTACGTAGTCCCACTAATGTTTGATGATATCCATATTTATTTTTTGGAACGAAAGTGTATTAGAAGATTATTGTTGATCTGGTTTAATAGATGTTGATACACAAAATTGTAGAAAGAAAGTGTAAAAGTAATCATTTCATCATTTTTAATATATTTGTCTGTTATTAATGTATTACTATAACTTATTTGATTTAATGAATATTTTCTTAATAAGTACACCTAAATCTATCACTAGGCAGATATTAGAACAAAAATATATACCTAAACTGTGACATTTGACATTTTTGACATTTGAAATTTTTGACGTTTGACATTTTTATATATTAGCTCGGATTTTTTTGTTACATTTACGAACTGGTACTGGGGCGTCAGATCATATTCGCTTAAGGCGCAAAATTTTAAAATACATCCCGTAGTTAGGAATTGGAGGTGTGTGTGTGCAGTGTGTCTTTTACGTTATAGTGGTTGAATGTATTTTATATTATTGTTAGTGGCAAAATAATTAACAAAGATTGCAAATTAATTCAAGGATTTTTAGTCTCTCAAAATAGGTTTGCCCCGAAACTGAAAATAGTTACTGGCTGCCTTTATCACTCGTTCAATTTCTTCTTTAGCAATATATCAGCGTCCATCGCATTTTATACAACTGCAACAGTTCGTTTTTTTACTTTAGTGAGTAAATTCTATTCCGGGCTAAAATTGAAACCTCTTTCATTTTGCACAAAGGACACATGCCGTACTTGCCCAACCCTAGGTACGCCACTGCAATAAGGGTTGTCTTATTCATAGAACTGTTCAATTAGTATTTTTACATTAAAATATGGAATGCATTTCATTCTCTTAAAAATTTCGCACTAAAAATATCCGTAAAATTACACAGTTGGAATTTTTCATATCCATGGAACTACATTTACTTTTCGTACAACATTACTCCTACTCATTAAAAAATCTGCACCGTATGGCCATCTCCCGTTTAGTAGCTATACTTCTAAGAGAAGGACCACAATAAGTCCTAACTAGATTTCTGTATTTATTTCAAATTATTTAATTAACCGACTTCCAAAAAGAAAGTTACCAATTCGTATGCAAATTTTTTTATGTATGTCGAGCGATTATTTATAAACCGCTTGGGCAATTTTGATGATTTAAACTGCATTAAGAAACATTACAGAAAGGTCCCATATAATTGTCCATAATAAGGGACTAGATTTCGCGATGTTCAATGAATCTTCACTGTTTTCTCTAAAACTTCTCACGCAATTTGAATATTATAAATTGAATTCTACAAAGATATGTTCCAGCTTGATTCTGTATATTTTTCAATAACGTAAAACTTACCATTTTGCTGAAAATCGGAATCAAATTTTCATCATAAATATCTAGTTTAAATGTCAAGATTTGCCATGAAAGTTTATCGTACAGGGTGTTTGTAATCGTTTTTATTTTAATTCGTTTGAAATAAAAAAAATCCGTTAGTTTATTGAAACGAAAATTTGTTTTGTCGGCGGGCTGTTCTAAATATATGATACACGGTTGTAAGTGTGTGCGTGCGTGCATGTGAAAATAAGTGGTACAGAAACAATTGTATAAATAGGATGGTTGAAATATAAGTTGGAATTGAATTAGTTATACAGGGTGGTTCTAAAAATATTGTATTGGGTGGCACATAAGTAGTTGCGTATACAAGGTGATTGAAATAAGGGTGGAGCAAAACTATAGTTATTCAGAGTGGACATTTGATTTATAGGATGGAGAATAATTACATTTATACAAAAGGTTTAAAAAATTGTCAGAAGCAATTGAATATACAGAATGGTTGAAATATAAGGTAGATTAGAATTACAGTTAACAGGGCGGCTTAAAAAAATTGCATAGTTTAGAACATAGTAGTTGCTTATACAAGGTGTTTGAAGTAAGGGCGGCGGAAAATTATTGTTATTCAGGATGTATCAAAAATTTGTTATATAAGCATGAGCAGTTAGGATATTTGAATTAAAATACGCGTAAGAGGGGTATAATTATAAACATGGGTTCAAACAATTTTAGAAGCAGTTGCATATACCAGGTAGTTGAAATAAATGGTAGAGTAAAATTATGATCATAAAATGTTGTTCAAAAAGGTGAATGTGGTTAATATAGGGTAGACCATGAGCAGTTGCATAAATGGAATACTAGACATATGGGGTGAAATAAAATCATTGTTATACAGGAATAATTTAAACAATGGAAAAATAGAAAGAGTCAATAATGTGGATAGAATTTATACTTATACAGAGTGGTTTTAAAGATATCAGGACCGTAATATTGTGTTGTGTTGAATTATAGGGTGATTCAGAAAATAATAGACCAATAAGTTATATAGGGGGACTAATACACAGAAGCATGTAGAGTGTGGATGCAATATAGAGTGAATTAATCACATTTATAGAAAGTGGTCCAAATAGTCAAACAAATAAAAAAGTTAAAATATATTTGGAAAATACAGAAAGGGAGAAAAACAGAGAGAGATAAGAATACGCAAAAATTTTCAATCGAATTTCACCTTAAATCAGATAAAAAAGAAGATATGTCTGCAAAATAGTGAATGATTGCACACGGTTTCTAAAAGGTTTTTATTTCAAGTCAGCTCTAGTCGGTTCTTTTTTAAATATAATTATTTTATATAATGAATTATATTAATTTCTTAAATGGGAGTAACTCTGGAAGTTTTTTGGACTTATTACATAAGAGAAAAAAATATTTTGTAGCTGAATAAATTAAATTAATCTCCTTTTAAAATATCTATATTCGTTTTATCTATCTCTTTATAATTTTTTTGAACTCTTGGATAGTACCTTGTACTCTCTATTCCTCCATCCATATTCTAAAGCTGCGTTTCCGTTTTCTTCTCCTAGAATGAATAGCCTTCGGAATTTAGAACATGCTACCCCTATTTCCAGTTCTCCTTCTGATTTTGCACGATTCCTAATATGTAATCAGAGCTCGTCTTGAATTTTGTCTAACAGATTCGTGATCAAAGAACCCAAAAAAAACCTTATACTAAGTTTGTAACAAAACGGCTAATTTTTTAACTTTTTATTCGCCATCTTGGGTCCGCCATTTTGAATTTTGCAAATCTGACTTTGGATTAGTGATCAGAGACCCTAGAGACTATCCTAAACCAATTTTGGTGTAATTGGCAATTATTTTCAAAAATTTTACTTTTACGGTTTCTGGGTCATTACTCTGTAAAAAATAATCTGATTTTAAAATATCATGTGACAAAAGATTTTCAAAAAAAGATATCACATGATATCCCTTTGTATTTAAACTTGTAGAAGTAATATTCAACCCCGCTTAAGAGTTGAAATACTTGTAAAATGTGTCCCCCCCCCCGTAAATATAAATAAACGTGCTTTTCTGTCTTTTTCTTTTAATGATATTTATTTATTTAGGGTGGCTAGTTTTGAAATGAAAGCCCTTTATAACGAGATTAGTTAGTGCAAGGACGTCGCGAGCTTATGACTAAGGGGGGGGGGCAATGGGGCAATATTATGGAGGATACAAAAAATGAAGGCCAAGAGCATAAAGCGTTACGCTTTGGAAGTCTTTGTCTTCATGACGATTGTAATAAGTACGGTTTTAATATCAATGTGTAATACATCACAAGCCCTCGACAGCACAATAACTAAATCAAACTTTTAAACATGTAATAATTATTTATTTTAACAAAAATAATATTTAATTAAAACATAACCTGCGGGGATTTTTTGCAACACTTTCAACCACTTTATCATTAAAATTATTTAGGTTTTTATTTATCATTGCTCTGTGTACACTCATCATGGTCAGACTATTAAGGCGAGCTTCTGCCATGGTGCTTCTTAGCCATGTTTTTAATCTTCTGAGGCTGCTAAATGATCGCTCTACAGTACAGCTCGTGCATGGTAAAGCGATCAAAATTTGCAGTGCTTTTTCCGTTTCGGGAAAGAAGGAATTTGTTTCTTTTAGGACATCAACAACTGTTAGATTTGTTAGATTAAGCCTATCGTGCCACAATTGCTGCCAAAGTTCGATTTCATTCTTTATGTTCGGTAAATCATAAAACTGGGCAATAGATTCACAAGTTTGTTTCAGATTTTCAGTTGTCATCTTTTGCATCTGCGCCTGGTGTAACTTAGATAATGCGAATGATGGCGGTTTTCTTCAGCAAAACGAACTTCAAGTGAAACACCTCTTCCAGTATTCTGAAGGGCTTTCTGTTGTTTCCCCGTAATACGCGGCACTGATGTACTGTCCTCCTCCAGTCCGACTTTCTCCTCAACAGCAGTAGCTTCCTTTATAATTTCGTCTGTCACTTTTTCTGGATTTTCACGGTGGTTTTTAATTAAAAGTAAAATCCTTTTAACCTGTTCCGAGGCTTTGACCACATCCAAAGCTACAGATTGGAGTACGTTGACAATGGGTTCCATCAAAGCCGAGTATCTGGCTAACAACATAATCCCGAGATGAAAGAAATTCTGGAAGTAGCCGCATGTAGTTGGAAGGCACTTTTCCGAGTTGCACTATTTCCTTCCTGAGATAATGTTTGTAAGGCTTCCAGAATTACTGGAAGATTTTCTTTAAAAACTCTGATGGTTTTGTATTTCTCACTCCATTTTGTTTCGCAAAGTCTGGAAATATTAGGAATCAACTTCCTCCTCAAAACTGATACCCGAAAAAAGTTTATAGTATCTTTGGTGGTTCCCATGGCATTTCTAATTTCAGGAAGTGAATTTAGATCATTGATAACTAGATTCAGTTTGTGGGACGAGCAATGAAAGTAGAGGGCTTTGGTGTACTTTTTGCGTAAGATCGCTTGTACCCCTCCCTCTTTTCCTGACATCGTTGAACAACCATCAAAACCAAAATCAACGCATTTATTTATATTCCGATCTTCTTTTGCCAAAAATGCATCTATGCTATGTGCAATCGATTTCGCATCCAACTCTTTTAGCTCAATGAATCCGACAAACATTTCTTGGACTTCCTGCTAGCACACTATATGCTACTGCTTCTTTCACTTTTTTCATAATATCAGCCTTAATAACCGATCATTTCATTTTGAATATCTACTGAACGGTAGCTTGCATTTTTTTTCCCATGCTCAATGTATTTGTTTAAAATCAAATCTCCCGCGTCAATTCGCAGCCTGTATAAATCCTCGAGAATACCTACACCATAATGTTTACCTCTCAGTGCTAAGTCATTGACCCGCAAAACGTAATGCAGGAAATAATACATAATTATAAGTTTGCGATTTTCTTCAATAATTCCCTGGGAATATTTGTTCAGTTGCAAATCGACAGGCACACTTTCGAGAAAAGATTTAGCAGCTTTCAATGCCTCCTTATGGAAGTGGGTTTCAATGTGATATTTGCACTGCTCGTGAATATCTTTGAACTTACAAAAGGGCCTTATAGTAAATGATCCCAATATGCCTCTAAATGAATTTGGATTTGGTGGGAACATCGTACAATATTTACAAAATGCTTCTTTTTGGCGCCTCGAATATACCAATTGTGGAGAGTATGTTTCCAACCAAGAATAATTAAATTTTCTTTTTAAATGTTTTGCATCTTCCGCAAAGTTATCAGTCGCGGAAGGGGACCAACAGTTTTCAAACAATTCCTTCTTCTTTTCGGTTGATAACATGAGTGCCCGTCCAACATATCGCCCGATATCATTTTCATTGCAGTCATCTGAGTCATTCACCAATGAATCAGGATTCGCCGCCAGATATCAAGAGGAACTTGGTCTATGTAGTTTGTAGTTCCTGCGGCTGAATAAAAACTGTTGTAGTTTTGGTGTCCGATGAAGACACATGCGATATTGTCGTTACTTTGTCCTGTTCATCGCTGTCGTTTCAAACTTCCTGCAAAACAAAACGCTTTGATAAAACTTTATGTACTTAATTAATTTTTACGGTAGAGCAGTTTTGTTCAATTACTTATAAATATTAGAATAAATACTCAGTTGTATTTTTAGCTTTATTTATATCAATGATCTGTTTTAATTTGTATTTAATTAAACCACAAATATAATTTATGTTTAGTTTTTGTAATTAATTACTGAAAACGAAACCACTATTTAGTTAACGTTAAATTCATAGAGATTGAATCAATAAACACGTTTTTAATAAAATAGTAGTTTTTCTTAACATTTCCCTAGCACATAATCGATCCTTTCTTTTCACATCAAAAATATGCCAGATAAAATAAAATAAAAATACTAGCTCCAAGTCCAAAATTAAAGCATAACATAACTTACCAAAAAACCTTCTGAAGGATTATAGTCCATTTATTCAACTCTTAGAGCATTTACTTTCTAGAGATAGCCTGCAGAGCACAAATGTCGGGGTAAGACTAAGGAGAGAGAGGGCAATAGAGAGGGCAAGAAGCTATTTCACTCGGTTGGGAGCTGCTTCCTATGAAATACGTTAAGCATGTTGTTCATTGGCTACTTCCACCCACTAAGTGAAATAGCCTGTTACTGTCTCTATTGCCCTCTCTTTCTAGCGTTGCAACGATTTTATGCTTGACAGACTATATCTAGATGGTAAATGATCTAAGATTCAACTGTAGGTTTTCTTCAGACCACTTACAGATGGCATTGTCCATAAAACCAATTAAAATTGTATATTCGTTCGTAACAATAACTTCTAATTTATTTAGGTATGCCGCATACAAATTATACAATACTAACATGAATGCTGGTGAACGGCTGTCATATTTTTACACTGTTTAATGGCCTTGCGTTTTGGCAAATCTGATATAGTCGATTTTAAAAATGGATGTCAAAATCTTAATGTTATTCTGAATATTTCAATACCTTCTACAATATACATTAAACCTTGTGGATTTATTTACGTTTTGTCATGCGATGAGGAATTTTTTAATAGGTAAGGAAGTCAGTTGCTCGCACTTTGGTCGCTTTGCGACTCGTTACATTTGATCTCCCTTGGCGACGCCCTTGAGTTGAGTGTGAACGTCGCCGTGGTGCTGTGTCGCATACTTTACATTAATTTCGTTATCATATTGTAATGTTTTTATTTTCACACTCGGGTTCAGTTCTTGGATTTAAAAACACAGTCCAACTCACTCTAATTTATTTCCACTACTTTAACACAACTATTTACAATTTATATCTATTTAAGTATTCAATAAGACCGACGAAAACTGAATGCCTCCTATCGCCAGCTGTTTCTTATTTATACATTTATCTTGGAATTGTCTGGTACGTCCACGAACCATCGGGAAATTCCATCGTGTTCTGGAAGCTTTAAGGGAATTCCCAGTAACGGCAGCGGTCCGCCGGTTGAGAGACAAACATTTCGGGTTCCCAGAATTTATCAGAATAATGTCCCTTCCTTGAACTGGTTGATGGCCGATTGCACCAGCTGTCGGGTGAATTCTCGTAACAATATCGACATGGCCCGTATATACCAAGCAAACCGCTCGAAAATCGACTGGTGGTAAAGCACCTAGAAAATAATTAGCAACAAAGGCAGCACGTAAAAACCACATCGTTATAGACCCGGCACAGTAGCACTTCGTGAAATTCGTCGCTACCAAAAAAGTACCGAATCGTTGATCAGAAAACTGCCATTTCAACGTCTTGTTAGGGAAATCGCCCAGGATTTCAAGACCGACTTAAGATTTCAGAGCTCAGCAGTAATGGCTTTGCAAGAAGCTAGCGCCGCTTATCTGGTTGGTCTTTTCGATACCAATTTGTGTGCTGTCCACGAGAAACGTGTAACCATCACGCCGAAGGGCATACAGCTGGCAAGACGTATACATGGGGAACTCGCTTAAAAAATATAATTAAACATAACAAAAACCGTTCGTTGAATATAAATATGTACAAATTATTAATATTAATAAAATTAAAATTTTGCAATCAGCTCAAAAATTATATTGTAAAGCAATATAATAATTTATTGATTATGCAACTAATATTACAATTAATACTTTATGCATGTATGGTTACATAAAACAAGCCGTCTGATAACTTAGAGCTTGCACCTTCTGGAGACAGCCTGCAGTGCAGAAATGTCGTGGTAAGACTAAAGAGAGAGGGTAATAGAGAGAGCAAGAGGATATTTCGCTCGGTTGGGAGCATAGAGGTATTATACTTAGAGCACGTGAAGTAGCAAAATTCATGTAATAGCAATAGAAAGAGAGAGAGAGAGAGAGAATAAGCGGCTCGTTCCTGATTGGTCAGTGTCAGTGGTGACGGCTACTATTGGTAGGGTAGAGACATAGCAAGCGCACCGTGATATTGGCTTCTCTTTCTATTGTTATTACACTGCCACTTACAGTAACGCCTACACCTAATTCACTCTACGTATAATATCTCTATGGTTGGGAGCTGCTTTCAATGAAATACGATCAGCATGTGGTTCATTGGCTACTTCCACCCACCAAGTGAAATTGCTCTATTGTTCTCTCTTTCTAGCCGTGCTACTATTTTGTAAATCGGATGCTCCAGAAGATACATGCTCTAAGTCCGATAAATAATAAATATTTTATTTATAATTTAGCATATTTGACATTGAATTTTTTAGTGGGTACTTAATATCCTGGAGAATACGAATTTTCCCAAATGTGAAACCCTCGCCAATCAATTCCTGAACATCAAAATATATTTCCAACATAGTCACATCGCGCGGCCGAACGAGAAGCTATCTAAAATATCTAAAATCACATAAAAATAATTTAGGAAGAAACAATATTATACCTAGTAGAGTGCATATTGTTCATAAACATAGGCATCAAATCAAAAACCCATTTCTAAAAACAATATGCAATTCACCTAAAGAGGACAGCACTTATAAATGCTTAGCATGTTGGGCTCACAGGAGTATCACCTCAATGGCTGAACTATTCACTATCTGTATGATCTGTGGAACTATTTTTATACTAAATATTATGCCGGGAATTTAAAAAAATCAAGTTCAGATTGTACGATTTTTGGATGCAGAATTATTCGGCACAACACAAATTGTTTATATAATAACTATAAAATCAATATTTGTGTAAGAAAAACGTTTATAGTACTTTTTAAATTCAAAAGACATATATCTTCGTAATGTTTTGTGGAATGGAAGAAACAATAAATTTCAGATAAAACACTTGTCTGATTTTGTTATTTTTACGGTTCAAGGCAATAGATGTTCAAGGCGGTTCAAGGTTAATTTTTTTTAATATTTCGCCTCGGATTAAACTGCTTTCATTTATTGCCAAACTCTAAAATTTCTAGAAATCGAGAAATGGCAGAGGAAGGTATTTCAGTGCAAGATATGAAATTTAAACTACCTGGTGGTGGTACAATACCACTTGTAGGATGTAAGTATTTTTACCACAAAATTTCTATATACTGTAGAAACTGTTATTTTAGTTGGCACGTACACAATTCGAGGCGAAGACTTCACAAAAAAAATTATAGACTATGCACTTGGTGCAGGATATCGACTTTTTGGTAAGAATCCATAAAAGATGTTTCAAATAACAGCTCTAATTTCAACCATATTCAAGATACAGCTACCATGTATGGAAATGAAAAGGAATTAGGAGTAGCACTTAAAGAATTATTGCCAAAGCATAATTTGTCCAGGCAAGATGTGTTTATTACCACTAAGTTATGTAAGTATAATTTAATTATTCTATGATCCACAGACAAAATTAATTGAGCTTAACAGAGATGACAGAAATTTCTAATAATAACTAAATTTTAAATGTATGATCTCATGTCATTTTTACATTTCTTGCTTTACATACAAGAGCTAATTATAAATGTAACCTTTCGATATTGCAGATAGCTAATTACAGTCCTCTAAAGTGTACAACTCAGTTTAGAAGGTATCAGGATGCCAAAATTTATGTTAGACCAGTGACTGATTAACCTGCATGATTAATATTTAATTGCCTATGTCTTATCTAACTAAATATACAATTGTAATACTAACAAAAATTAAGTTGTTGCTCAGAAACATAAATCTCATAAATTTCTATTATTAAACTATGATGTTTTACACAGTTGATAAATCCATGTGGTAGTTCTAGAAAAACTAGCATATATAACTACAGGTATGGGATGATAAGTCTTGTGACTCTCAATGTAAATTCTTTCTCAAATCATTGATTGCACTTGTTCTATCAATATAGCAGTTGCTATGAATTCTCTTCTCTTACACAACTAGCCAGTTCACTAAAATGAATGAATTATATTCTTTTGATATATCTACCAATTGTATTACATGTCCAATAAAACATTATCAGAGCATGTTGTCAACTGTGGCTGGAGTTGAGTCAAAGGTGAATGCCCAAGTGATTATGGGATTTAGTATCAAGATCATACCTTTTTGTGTTGTGATGTATATAATATGGTGTAATATAAAGTGTGCTTTTTGGACTTTAAAGTAGATTTGACCATTTTATGATAATTTTCCACATTTCATAATAATTATGACAATAATTTTTCATGCTTTAGTATATGATTTTCTGTTGCTAAATGTTCAGCATAATAAATTCAGCCATATAATAATTCTTAGTATATGAGTTGTCTTCTCAAACTATAACAAATAATGTTTTTGTTGGTAACTATTTTCCAGAGAATTTAAGATTTCTTATTACTAGATAAAACATTTTTACAAGAAGAAATACTGATACCTTGAACCTGTGACACACAAATATATGTATTATAATCTGCCCTTGGATGTTGTCCTTTTTAACTGATTTCAAAAATGGAGGTAATTCTCAATTTGACTGAATTATTATTTATATGATGGTGAACCAACTCCAACAAATCATTTTATTGAATAAATTGAACCTTAAAGCTGGTACCATTTAAATTAAATTTAAAAATCCACTTCAAAGAAGATTAAAATTTTGGATTATCAAGTTTTTGGGTGTAGTTTATTTATTTTCACTGGGTACTGATTTTAAAGATACTACTTCATTGAATAGTCAGTATTTTGTGTTGGAGGTTAGTACCTTTTTCAGCATTCCTGGTGTTTTCCCTTGCTATTAATATCACAGACTCATTTGCCTTTAACTCATCTCCATAACAAAACACTTTGTCAAGGCATATTCTCTAATCAGATTAGTTATCATAACTCAGAGCTGTTCAGTTACTTGAGTGCTAGCATAAACTTAAAGGAGCAACAAATATTTTACCTCCAGTGTATTTTGAAAGTTGCAGTTGGATTCTTAACTCTTATCCTTGTTCATGAATGAAATTTTCCTTGTTGTATTTAATTTTATTTTGGTTTCACAGACAATACTAATAATTTCTTAAAAATTCAAGGTAAATCTGATCTTGAAAATCTGCAAGATACTTTAAAAAGTACCCAAAAATGATGTGCCTTGAACAAACTTGACATTAACATAAATAAGGGTATGATCTTGTCTTTTTATTGGGGTTCACATATCTTCATTACAACAGATTCAATAAGCATACAACTAAAGTATGGTGTAGCTCAGGTCTCAAACATATAGCTTACTAATTAAATTATGCTCTAATTCAGTGCTAAATTAGTTTACCAGACTTCCTAAATTATTCACTTAATCTAATTATAGCACTATTATTTCAATACTACAATAAAAGTAAAAGTAAACATGGGGGAAATCCAACTTGAATTTACTTCTAGTTTCTTTTAAAAATTCAGATTCTTCAGACAACAAAAATTTGGAATTATTAAGAGAAGTCCAAGATAAGGTATTTTTTAGTGATTCTTGGCATAAAGATCAGAAAGAACATTTGAAATCAACTATTGAAACACCTAAAACTGAATTGGCCCCATCTTTGAGCAAATCCAAAGGAGAGGACAAAAAATACAATTTATTTTGTGTAACGCCACAATTTCAAAAGTATGTAGCCAAACATCTTACCAACATTTTGGATGATTACTTAGAGAAAATCACCATCTCACATATCTCAAATGACAAACATCTAAAAGCACATAATGTAGGTGGAATTAAATTATTTAATAAGTCCAAGAAATTCATAAAACTTACTCAGGAAAAAACAGATACAGATAGAAAATTACTTTGCAAAACTTCAGTTATTGTAAGAAAACAATTTGAGGATAAACCTATGAACTTATAGCTATTGAAAAGTATAGCAGTATCTAGTGAAAGTATATTACAGAAAAAGGATTTAAAGTATTGGTCTAAATGAACTAAAGGAAAACTTTTTACCTATAAAAAGAGTGAAAGTGAACAATTAATGTTGGTGGAGTAATAAACATATTACACAAAAAATTTAATTTTCAGCTGACATTGTTAATACCCCTCAACAAAATGTCAGATATATCCCCCTTTTGATTGATTGTGCCAAATTTGGGTGATATACCAGACTTCATAGATTTCCATATAGGATTACAACCTCTTGTTCTGTTGATATTCCTATCTCTAGTAACTGTCTTTGATTGTATTCTGGGGAATACTACCTCCTCAATACTTTAATAATTTGCCATTTGTTAATATGACAAACATTTACAGACATTTTAACTAATTCCTAATATGACTATGTAAGTATATGTATCCATGGATAAATTAGTTTTCCAGGCTGTTTTAGTGTGAGCTATTGGAATTTCATCTGATCTTTAATGTAACATATGTAAAGGGTTTTAGGCTGTATATATATAATAAATAAACTGCATTGCAATCCATAATGATCTTTTAAAATCAATTGTAGCATCTTTACCATCCACCTCATTCCACAAAAATTATATCAAAGTTCTGTATTACATTTTATTTAATAATTCATACCACACCATGACTTTATCTAGAAACAGTCTTATGTTTTTTTTTATTTCTGCTGATGTTCAATAATTAATGATTATTTATTTTCTTACCTTTTCTATAAAGCATGGAAACTAATATAACATCATTAAGTTGTAATCTTTTTTATGTTAGGTAGAGATAATTTAATATTGACTATTGGACTTTAGGAACCTACCATTTTGGATTTTCATCAACACTAACCTATATAGTAGAAGAATACTTCATACCTTTAAATTATAAGTTTTTTTTCCAAAGATATATGAGAACTTTCAGTTTCAGCTAGAAATACCCATTTTTGTAATGAAATTTCATAAATATGCATTTCTTGACGCACACTCACATCTTAATGACAAAGGTACAGTTTTTACAATATGATTTAAACTCGTTTTTATTAATTTGAGATAAAGGTTGTACATATCAGTTTTCATACCAGTCTTACTTGCTGTTTACAAGATATTGAATTTCCCTAAAAACAATTATTTTTGTAAAACGACCAATCACATCAGTATTCATTTAAACAACGAAAATAATTAATAATTCCCAATCTTATATTACATTCGGATGTGATAATTTGTCGATATTTCAAAAAACAATTCCTCATCTTATTTTGAAATTTAACAAAATGATTAAAACTTTCTTCCATTCATTCATTTTTCATGCATATATCATTTTCTGTTTCTGAGAATTTCCCTAAAGACTATCCACTTTAAGAAAGGAACTAACCTACCAATTAATAAAATATTTGATATTTCCATTTTAACTTGTAATCTACCTTAATATTCCATTTCCAACTACTGTCAAAGTCAGCAGAAAATTATTTTGTTTCAAAATGAAATTCTTAGCTTATAATTTTATACCTAAGTAACATTTTATTTTCTTTTATTAAGGACATATAAATATTAGACATTTAAATATAAGCCATCTGGCACATTTGTATAAGTATTTGTAAATACATAAATAGTAAATACATCTAAATACTTATATTACAGCACCTTAAACGAAAATCTTCATCTGTATTTACATGGTACATTCGGAATTAGTTACTAGTCTAGTGTACTTGTATTCCAAATCTGTGATGTTTGAGAATTACATAAAAGTCAATAGTATTCATATTCCACACTCGTTTCCGTACCTATTACATTCAGACCTCTATACTAGTCCAACTCGTTTTCATACCTATTACTGTTGGAATTCATAGCTGTGACGAGTACTCACATTTGCTTACCTGCTTACTGTAGCAGTTCCAGTATTAAAGTGCCACCTCTAGTATGCAACAAGTATATTGATGAATAGTAGAGTCCTAAAGTAGCAAAATTTAAAAGTCGTGAGACAGGTTACCCCACTGATGATTCGTCGTTGCTATCGCTCAGTACGAGAGTTTGCTTCACGCACTCGCTCGAGCGGTCGATGGTGCGAAGCTACCATCCGTAGGATTATGCCTGAACACCCCTAAGGCCGTATCCTTTCTAGTCAAAGTGGCAACGATATCTCTTGGAGTTCGAGACTCGAAAAGTTCAAAACAATCTAAATTTACTAGGCGATCGTAGCTCGCTGATGACGTCGCACTAGCCCTAATTACCATCGGCGGCGGGATCGGTTCTTGCAATGTCCGACTAGATTCCCTTATGGTCTATCATGGGTATAAAACTTGTGTCTATGTTGGAACTCGGAATTGTATATAGACCACTTACGTACCTGGTAGAGCAGTTTCCACGCTGCCCAACTTCGACGCAATGGCAAATAGCAGTCGTTAAATGTTTCGATTTGAAACCAATTAATATTACCTCATCTATAACAGATGTCTATCCAGAAGGCACTTGCAGTTATAAAAAAGTATTTATTAAAATTAACCGTCCTGTCGCCATCGAACAATACAACTCAAATCTGGGAGGTGTAGACCTACTAGCTTGGGTTATTCCAAAATACCTTGACAAAAAAATAGATTGTTCAAATAATACTGCCATGCTTTGAGTTCTGTTTAGCAGCTTTGTCGCTAGAGTATCTTCAGCATGTGATAGTCTGCAGCTTTCAAAGAAATATTTTCTAGTTAATATGGCAATTAAGACAAAAGTAGCAGTATTTTTAGTTTTTCATTAATAACTGTCCTGAGCGATCAATGTACATCTATATATAAATAGGCAAAAAGACAAAACGATTAGGTACCATTTTCTCCTCCGTCTCTCAACCTATTTTCTTTATTTTTGTTTTGTTTAGTAGCTACTGACAACCTTCAGTGCAGAATGCTAATATTAATTTATAATATTGGTTCATTCATTAAATAAAATATAATAAAAATTCATTATTTACGTCCATACTGTCAACGCCAAGCAACTGACAGTGCCGCCGCCGCCAGACGGTCAAAACTCAAAACATTGAGTAATTATATATGGAGGGAGCGATCGTTAGATGATGTTATATTCTTAGAGCATGTACTTCTGGAAGTGGCATGCAAGCGTTGTTATTGTTTAGTGGTAAATTAGTCAATGTAGTAGGTTGCAAAGGAGCGGTTTCAGTCAAAAATTTGTGGGGTCATTCATTTGTCAAAAATATTTCGATTACCGATATTTGATTATATTTTTATTTACTTTTTTCAATAAATTTGTCAATATGTGTGAACAATTTTGGTCATTACATCTACTTCTCCGAGTTCTCCACAACACTGTTTCTTATAAAAATATACTTTTTACAATTTCATGAAATAGGATCGAATTTCGACCACTGGGCGACCACTAGAACTTTTTAAAGTGGCCAATATAAACCACAAAACAAAACTTAGATAAGTATTACTAGTTCCATCGCAAGAGATGAAGAAACTTGAAGCTGAAGAAATTATGAGTTGATTCCAGAAAAACAAATCAAAATATACTTTACCTGAGTCAAATTCATACTTTGCAAATTATGTGTTATATTTGCAACAGAGATCCTTAATTAAATATAAGTCCTTCTAAAGATGAATTTAAATACTATCTGTGCATGGAACAGCATAATTTTATATTACTATTGTTCTAAGGTATCTTATATGGTATCCCCAGAAACTATTAACACACCATGAAGATTTTTTCGTTTTTAAAATCTTATTTGAATCAAATGCAATCAAACACATTTATAATTATTTATATTTTTTCTAAGATTTCGGAGAAAATAGATTTTTTAACATTATTTGTGAGAAAATCAGATTATCCGTGATTTGTCAGTATCTTATCGAGGTTTCATTCATAAGAAATTGGGACACTATTACTAAGCCTAAGTTGTCATATCCAATATCCGACTATCTATGAATGGGTTTGTTTTTTAACTGTAATAGGTAGCCAGCCGAAAATTTCACACAACAAATCATCAACTAAAGATAATTATCATATATACCATATGGACCACTTGACCTTATTACAGTTAAATTCAATCTTGATCTCATAATCAATTCCATTTTACTTTATATCAGCTACTTCTACTTTTTTAGGATCGCCACTGTTTAACTTTTGAGTTTGTGTATATTATGAAAATCTGGGAAAAATTCTGAGACAGTTTTGAAACTCTAATATCATATTTCTCGCTTATGATTCTTATTTAATATGAAAATAGCTTCAATATATGCCCTGAACAATGCAAAATTCTTTTCACTCCAAATGTTATAATACAACTAGAGTACATTTCCTATTAAAAAAATTTGTTCATATTGTTGATGATCCACAAACATTATTTTTTGCGGCTAAATCTATCACACAAACACATAAAAATACTGTTCCTTTATTTTTACGCCTCTACAGGATATTTTGTACCGACTTTCTCTCTCCGAGGCATTTTTACTTCAATTCCATAATAATCACAGAATTACACTAACGATTATTATTATTTTTTAATATTTACTAGCCACCCGCCCGTCTTCGCACTGATAGCAGAGCTTATATGCCTACACTTCTTTTCTGTTTCAGTGTCCTATCAGCTTGTTGCGCCGAGCATGTGGATTAGATTTAAGTGTAATCTATGTTGATCCCTCTTGGAGTGACGCCATAGTTTTAAATTTCCGATTTATAATATAAATTATATGACGTAAAAGGCAATTAAAATGTGCCTGAAATGTTTAATGTAACTAACGTATTTAATTTGATAAGGATTAATTTCGTATCCCTATGAATTGCTTCTCAATTACCACATTATAGGTGCCGAATTTTTTACATTAAAGTGAGTGTAGTGAGCTATCCTTAAAATATACACATATGCCATCTGTTGGCCTATAAAAGAGAAATAATTGCACCATACGTTGTTTTATATATCTCAAAGGGATTAATATTTTTTCTGATTAGTTTTTAATGTTCTAATTCATAGTTTTTTTAATTATTAATTTTTCATTTATTTTTATTTCGAAAATAAGTGCATTTGAGAACTTTTAAATTTTACTTAACAAAAATATATAAAAGTGAACATAAATGTTCAACAGACTAGTTTAAAGTAATTGATTTTATTTCTAATTAATTTAGAGATATACTTTCTTCCGCAAACATTTACTGTCTAGTGAAAAGGTTTTGTATGCGTCTAGGCCTTTCAACATTAGCTCTCTGACGCCACCTACGAACTACAGAATAACTATTGCCACATTCTGTTTCTAAACACAAACTTATTTATAAATATAACTTATGCATGAACATATGTCAGATTTTAAAATACTCACTTTCAGAAGTACTTTGAAGGCTAGAGAAGAAGTTCATAATGCTCACACCATATGTCGCTCCGGCGGTCTATAATTTATTATACATCCACAAATTTAAATTCTAACTGCATGTGATTAGTCGGTTACCCAATATAGGAATAGACTGATCTTTCTTATTCTTGCAAATAGACTTAAATATTTTATGAATATTTATTTATACAATTTATTTATTTAATTTACGGAATAACCATTTTTACAATATGCTTACATTTTAAAAGAAAGCAAGACAATTATGTGTACGACGTCCAACTTAAATTAACAATATGTTTTTAGTAGATTTTTAAATGTTGTCAGTTAAAAATATCAAGTTCCAACTCATTCAGTACATGAAGTCATCTATAACTGGGAGAATGTTGACCATAATTAGTTTTTTGAAACGGAGTGCAGAATATAAATAAAGAATTTCAATATTAAAGCTTACTCTACTTCAAAATTGTATCTGAAATCAGAATTTTAATAGAGATATCTGCAAAATGTGAATAAGATTGTTGATAACCTTTGGGTGAGCGTTGCTCTATAAATAATGCATACCGTTTGACAAAACTTTCATGGTATGTTTTTAAATATTTCTCAATAAGGCCGTCAGACCAGTTGTTAACAAGGAAATATAGCATTCATCTAAAACATGATTAGGAGATATGTAATATCAATTCCTAACTGGAAAATGGTCATAACCTGCCAGTTATTTAACATTACGGGGATATATTACAATCCGGAAAATTGATTTATATAAATAACATCTAAAAGGGTGTTTACATAAATATAAAGATTGTATCTACAAATGCTGTTATAATGTATATCTACTATAATATATTTATGGCAGACATCTTTTTATTGGTAACCTACAGACTTAAACTGTTTCAGTTTTTATGCATGCTATGGCATTGTTTAGAATAGTAACTTAACTCTTGTTAAAGTGGTGTTACTCCCATTTAAGATTTGATCTAAAAATTAAACACTTGCAAATAATTTTAGATCCTTCCGATCATGGTGATAAAGCTTACAAAGCTATCGAAAAGTCCCTCAAAGATTTAGACTGTGATTATATTGACTTATATTTGATTCATTGGCCCGGCGTCTATGGAATTATTTCTTCAAGTCCAGAAAATGCCAAATTGAGGGATAAGAGTTGGCAGCAAATGGTAAAGGCAGTTCAGAATGGTTTGGTCAAACACATTGGTGTGTCTAATTATTATCAAAAGCACCTGAAGCAGTTGCTGGCAAATGACCATGGTATTCGTCCAGTTGTAAATCAAGTAAGTGGTAAAAATATGTGTGATGCTTTTATTTACTAACCATTTATATTAACTCAAGTAAGTTTTATCATTATAATCATGTTTTTGATTTTTTAAGGTTGAGTGGCATCCACTTTGGCACCAGGATGATTTACTTGAGATGTGTAAAAAGGAAGGAATATTACTGCAGGCTTACATGTCTCTTGGTGGGACTGGCAATGAAGACTTGTTGTGCTCGAATAAAACTATTTCTGAAATAGCTAATAAATTGGGGAAATCCTCTGCACAGGTATGAACTATTCCATTTTTACTCTCGTTACCACTTGATAAGTCATTAGAGTTAAATGCCATTAGGTTGTAGGTTGTGTTGTGGAAGCCTAAGAAATTTTAAATATTGATCACTGGTGAAAATAGTTTTTCAGTAATTCCACTGCAAATGAAATGTAGACAACTAAGAAATTAAAAAGTTATGTTATACTTACTGGCAAAGAAATCGCAACCCCCAGGAGGAGATCTTTAAAATTAATATTATTTTGGTAAAACATTGATGATTAAAATTTAGTAAAGTTTGGTGAATGTTTTTTCATGGAAACTATCAATTAATATTGTAGTATTTTTTGAATTTTTGTTTAATTTACCAAAAAACAAACTGATGGGATCCAAAAACGATGTTTAGTAATATTAAAATGGCAAGAGTAAGTGTACGCCGAATGTATCGCTAGCTAAGCTTGACTTATTGGTTTACGGGAGGCGAGTTTTTCATTTCGAGAAATCTCTAATTGCACGCACAGAAATCCAACTTCTATTATGAAATATTCTCAAGCCTGGTTTGATAATATGCAAAATCGACTTATGGCCTTTAGAGACCAATTTTCGACTACTCAAAATTTGGCTGACTAGTGGTTAGGAGAACAAGGTCATCTTGTAAGTGTCTGAAAGGTTTTCCGTCGTATAAGGTCTTTTGGACAGCAGTATTATCGACCCCATCTTGTGCTACCTCTGACCGCTGAGCATCCACAGCAACGACTACAGTGGCGCAGAGAAGGACAATATTGGAATGACATCAAGTTGTCTTCTCTGATGAATCTCGATGCTGCTTGGGTGTACATGATGGCTGAAGAATTCCTCAAGAAGAAATAGACCGCCTTGTTGAATCAATACAAAGGCGTGTTGGGGAGTTATAGATAACTGCGGTGGATAAACACATTATTTACAAACTAAATTTAAAAAATAATAATAAACTCCTTGGTATTTTTTATTCAAATTGTAATCATTTACTCCTTACTATAGCATCTATGTTTTACCAAAAGAATATTACATTCAAACATCTCCTTCTGGGTGTTGCGATTTCTTTGTCAGTGAGTATATTTACAAATGTATGTACTTGTATTTTAATTATTTTGTTAAATTGAAATTACACACATAATGATTACCGTACCTTTACAATACCGCAAGAAATTATCAACTGAAGATTTCAATTAAAAGATGGAACAATTAGACAATAATTTCTAAAGTTATTAACTAGAAAATCTGGCAATATTGGTTTTTGTGCTATCATGTATATCTAAAACAATTTCTTCATTTGTTATTGTAAAACTGTCTAGCATCCAATTTCAAATTCACATTTTATTATAATTCAGACAATAATTCCAATTTTTTTCCTACAAGGCCAGTGCTATTTTCCTTTACAAAAACATCAATCAACCTCATATTTATGTATGTTTTTTTTCTTATTCTTTTGGAGGCATGCGAATTATTCAACAAAAACTGAAAAAAGGTATTAATACTAATTCAGCGGGGAAAATCCTATAATCTAGAAAGAAAAAAAAATAGGAATTTGGAATCTAAAGTGCTTACTAATTTAACGAAGGAAGTAAATACCATCCGAGTACCGATTCCGTAAAAGAGAAATCAAGGGCGCCTCACGACCTAGGGAGCGGCGACGCACACTTTGGGAACCCCTAGATTATATTATTTATTTATTTCTCATGTAATGCAAACCCATGGGCTAATCTTTTATTTATTTCTTTGATTTTTATAATATAATCAATTTTGTTTCCGACATTATTTTGTTTTACACGGTGAATCTGAAAATCTGAAGTATGTATTATTAGTTTCTATTTCTATTCAGGACCCTACACTATTTTTATGGAAAATGGCCTTCATCTAATTTTTTGAAATTTGCCATTTGATAGTTCTGAACTAAAGAATCAAAAGTCTCAATTGGCACAAACTCTGAAATTCTTTTATTTTTGGTGTATATCCTCTCTTTTTTTATTACCTGAGCTACACAGCAAAAATACAGCAACGATGTTTTTTTATATTAGATGTATGTAAATATACATATTGAGAATAGACACAAAGACAGATTATGTATATTTGTACCGGTATATCATTTACATATATTATAAACAGTATTGTTGTATTTTTGCTATGTAGCACAACTCACAAGCGATAAAAAAAATCTAATTTGAATGACTGTATGCTGAAAACTAACGACATGCATGCACTTTAAATAACAAGCATTCAAAAAAATTAACAGAAAACTACTTTGTTGCTATGTCTCATTAGAGGTAAAATAAATCAACTGTCCATCGAAACCAAAAGACTTTTTTGGGATGCCTCCTAAACAGGCCAGTATCTTCAGTCTTCAACATTTTAAAACCTTTTCATTTTGGGGAGTTGGTGGGGGGCAAGAAAAATAGAATACTGCATAGGGACACACCTTTTTATGCTACCCTATCATCCCAAATAAATTACTGCCCCCAGTAAATACGCTTATGCTCATAAGGAGTTATAATAAATCAAATTTGGGGGAATTAAAAAATAATAATTTGGGTGGGCACTGAGGCAATTTTCGCAAGAGAGAGAGAGATTTTGAAAACAAAAAACTCGCGAATTTGTGCTCATGGAGACTTTTGATCCACCAGGTCAGAACTATCAAATGGCAAAGTTTCAAGTAATAATTAGCTGAAAACAAGTTTCCATAAGTATATTACAGGCTTCATTCTGTATAACACTCAAATTCTAAAATATTACTGTTTGATATTTTCAGATTCTCTTAAGATGGGCTGTCCAACAAGGTGTTGCTGTAATACCTAAATCAAAATCCAGGGAGCACATTTACAATAACTTCGATCTGAATTTTATTATACCCGACGATGATATGAAAACTTTGAGCGGCTTTCGCAAAAAAGAAAAATTTGACTGGGATCCAGATTTAATTTATTAAATTAATATAATTTATTTTACCTTTTAACAAGAGATTTGATATTTACACTCTCACACTTATGTCGTTAGGTGAAATATAAAATATTTTTTCTATCAAATTTTACATATTGCACCTAATATTTTAAAGAAATATATAAATGTAATGCACAAGATTTACTATTTTTGTATTTGTTGATATGAAATGTTTTAAATGAATGTTATTCAAGTTTCTTTTTATTTCTTAGATGTTCCCCTAAATTTAATAGTACTCGTAATGTGTCGTGTCTGCATGAAACAATTTTAAAACTTTCTGAATCATATTCTTGGTGATCGTATTTATATTTTATTCACTTTATTAGTGTGTGTGTTTTATCCTGTATGAGCACGTTGTGTTCATTGTTGCAGTTAACTAATGGTATGCTTGTAGTAAAGTTTGTTTATAAAACTGAAGGGACCGAGTTATTATTGCATATAAATATTATCAACATTATAAAAGAGACTTCAGTAATATCTAATGTTATTAATTTGGTCACATTTGCAAAGTACATAATTCTGACAGTGCCAAATCTGTAAAAATTAATGATATATATCACAGAATTCCTTGCTAATTAGTTGCTTTAATATCGATTTTGTTTCCTTTTTTTCTCGAGAAAACCACAACGATGCTTTACTTAAAGGTAGCAAATGACTAAATATGAGCAACTCAAAAAATAGACTGTAAAACTCCTCCTAAAAAAATATATATTTTTAATATTAAATATATAGTGGTCATGTTAGCTTAACTCTTAATTATTCCAGACTGAAAGAGGAGACAATTTTGTTGCTTATGGTAGCAATGGTTATTAATCCCTAGAGAGTCACCAACAAAATATATAATTGGAATATAAAAAATCATTGCTTCCAAAACTTAAATTTAAAAGTCGTTTACAATTACTAATATTTTTCAAGGAACCTCTTAAAACAATCTCTAGGCCAAGTGCACACTCCAGATTACTGTTTTCTTGATATATGGGTAACTTAGATAACTGTGTTTTTTTTACAAATCAACATTTTTTTAAAACAAAAATGCTCAAAATTAAGCCTGTAACGCAGTTCCACTCAAGGGCGTCGCCAGCTTATGACTAAGAGGGGGCAATGGGTCAATATTATGGAGGGTAAGAAATATGAACGCCGAGAGCATAAAGCGTTACACTTTGGAAGTCTTTGCCTTGATGACGATTGTAATAAGAATGGTTCTAATATCAATGTATAATGCTTCAAAAGCCCTCGACAGCACAATAACTAAATCAAACTTTTAAACACAGTAATAATTATTTTAACAAAAATAATATTAATTAAAACATAACTACGGGGATTTTTTGCAAAACTTCTAACCACTTTATCATTAAAATTATTTAGGTTTTTATTTATTATTACTCTGTGTAAGACGATCTTCTGCCATGGTGCTTCTTAGCCATGTTTTTAGTCTTCTGAGGCTGCTAAAGGATCGCTCTACTGTACAGGTCGTGCATGGTAAAGCGATCAAAATGTAGTACAAGTACAAGACAAAAAATCACAGTTATCTAAGAATCACCCATATTCATATCATTAAGATATTCAAAATGTTTTTAATGTATGCATATCCTACTTGACCAGCTTCGTCTCATGCCGCCTTGTTCCAGCTTGTCCAATTCCAGTTTCATCCTGCCCTTCACTATAGATCATCCATTCAGCGTCTTCTGGCGCTATTGGTGATCTCCATTGTTAAATTACATCATTCTACCTACCATCTTTTGTGTTTGTGTCCATCTTCAATGTATATTTATTTTAGAAAGGTTTCGGATGCTGGTAAAATTTTTCACGATTACCAATAGGATTATCATAATCTCAAGTTCTATGCTAGTATGTGTATTCCATAACTTTCGAATAATTTCCGCGATTTTCGTTAATGATCTTATGATGTCAGTCTACATAGTTACTAAAATCAGTACATTTAGTATTTAGAGTAAGGTCTTAAAATAGGGGATACATTCATTTTCTACATAATTATGACTGTAATTGAAAAATCCTGAAACAAGTCAATTCTTATGTATAATATGAAACTGCATTTTTTAAGACAATTATTGGCCTTCGCCTTCAACACTCTAGGGGTAACAACTACCCCTAAAAAATGTTAAAAGGGGTAGTGTGTGATACCTCGTTTAAAAGGGTTTTCAATTCTCTATTCAGCAATTAAAAGAATTTTTTTATTTCTGTGAGTAGATTCTGACAAAATGTAATTTTATTTTACACCAACATGTAGCCCTGGAGTCAAATAATGTAACGATTTACTAGTCTATTGGTTACCTTTTAACTAAAAAAAGTTTAGTCGGGTCTTTTTGTGACATTTAAGACGTATTTAAAATGTATGTTAGTTCGCTAGACGTCGTTTTCTGAAAGATTTTTCTGGCATCTAAGTTTTTATTTTTCCAAGCTTTTCAAGGTCTAAATCTGACCCCGTTTTCAATGGTAACTAACTTAACAAATAACAGTAAATAATGATCTTATAAAATATTTTGATTGGATATGCTACAACAAATTGACCATAAATGTAGAAAAAACTGTGTATATGGTTATTAATGAGGTTGAAAAAAATATATATTCATCCAGGGATTAAACTAAATGACAACACTCTCAAAAAGGTACAACAATATAAATATTTAGGTTTAATATAGGCTTAATAAATAAATTGGAATGTACATATAGAGAATATAATGGATAAAGTAGATCCAATACTCTGAGCAATAAGAAGATGTAGACATATGCTAAATAAAAATACTAAATACTTATTAAATAATAGTTTTGTAGAAACTCATTTTATTTATTACCATGCTATGGCAATACTAGTCAAGACTTATTAAATAAATTACAGACTCCAGAATAAGAGTATAAAAACCATATTTTCAATTGAGTATAATATTGCTAGTGAAATATTATACAGAGACTATCCTTTCTTAAGAATAAAACATTTAAAAAAAATTGAACAAGTAAAGCTGATATATAATATGAAAAATAATTTAATCAAAATTAAAGAGAAATTACAGTTAAAT
This sequence comes from Octodonta nipae, assembly GCA_034190945.1. Classification (NCBI taxonomy): domain Eukaryota; kingdom Metazoa; phylum Arthropoda; class Insecta; order Coleoptera; family Chrysomelidae; genus Octodonta; species Octodonta nipae. Next base: position 85,255,465 of record CM067221.1, on the reverse strand, counting down.
AAAGTTGAACATTATTACAATTTAAGAACAAGAGAGCAAATAAGAAACAACTATTACCGAACAAATGAGTCCCCGAATTCTACCATTTACAAAAGTATAGATGTATACAATAAAATCGACATCAATATATTTCAAGGAAATGAGAAGATTATACTACGTAATCTCAAAACATTTTAAAAAAACAGAGACTAATGTTTTATTGTATTTTATGTTAAGCTTCTGATGTTAAAGTAATTAAGCAATTCTGTTGTAATAATTATAAAAATGAAGGCCTTGGTGCCAGTTCCTTTGTAACTGATTTAAGGTCTGTAATAAATTGTAATTTAAAAAAACACAAATGAACAAGAAAATTAAAAAATTAAAAGCATTCGCAATGACAAATTTAGTAAATCACAATTGGACGTTAATGATTTACTTTACAGAGCTTATCTAAATCAAGTTTTTCCGCATCGAAGGATCGGTAGTCGTGCCAAATTTAATGTTGTTCTTATGACATGACTCCACTGGATGATTTTTTCCGCCAGAGTAAACCAACTAATATTTGTGATTTAAAACACCGAATAATACAAGAAATTAATCAAAGCTTAGCAGAGGTTATGCAAAACGTTGTTTTAGGATTTGTTATTTACATTCATAATTACGTAGAAATTGAATGTATTCGTTACCTTAGGACCTCACTGTATTAGTCAAACTGAATATGATTGTTCTCCAAGTATATCGCTTTTGACTATTTTTTCCAGATAGGTCGTCATATCTAAATGCTGGGGCATAAAAGGAATCTGTCAATCTGGCTTGTAGACAGATGATCAATTCCTAAAATATATGAATTAGCCAAACATTTGGTATATGGGGATATTTGGAGTAGAAAATTATTTGTGCATAGGAAAGATTTACCAACTTGTATACAATTATAAAAATTACTTTTTTAAACGAAAAATAAATTGTCAAGGTAGTGTAAATTTAATAGTTTTGAGGTATTTGCTTTTGAATGTTTCTATTAATTTTTTATATTGAAATATTATATAGGGTTGTCAAAAAAAGGAATTTTATTTTCTTCTTACAACTTTTTTTATTTATTAATCGATTTTAATTAAATTTGACTTGTTTTAAAGACAATTAATGGTATCAGAGTGCTGACTTCATATTTTAAAGATCAATTTAAAAAAATGGCGAACATGTCTAAATTGGTAAATTTTAAAACATGCTGGTGCTTTCGTGTGTGAGTCTGTATAGATTTAAAAATAAGGTACTGAAAGCCTGAATATTCCTCAGTAAAATAACTGGTCGCGTATGAGAATCCAAAAAAAAGTATATCAAACCTATGATAAGATAGGTTTTAACATATTGATAAATTTCGCTTCGTTGGGTACTGCTGCTGCACTTGTCCCTTTCTGTAAACAAACAGATTAATGGTGTTTCGTTGTTTTTTTTTCTTTCATTTTGTGTATGTATATTTTTAAATTATTGAAAAGGTTTCTGCACCTTAATAGTTTCCTAGCTTTAACGTCCGAAGTAAGTTTATAACGAATATTGTCTTATGACAAATTACAGCCCTAACTATACTTTGTTTCTTACATTCACAAAGCTACAAGTAATTTCGGTCGCCTTAACAATGGCGGAACGCCCAGACTTGGTTGTATCCCCTTATTGAGTTTTATATTTAATTTTAACAATATTTTTTTAATATTACATTGTTCTCAAGAGCTGGTATTCGTCTTGTGTTAAGTTGTTAATTTCGTTTCTACTTTACTTGTTTAGTTTTCTTATCTGCATATTTCCTAGTGACAACTTCATGTATTCCCTATTAGGACTATGAGTTGCAGGTAGTTTGTCGACTACTAATACCGTATCATCAGCACACCATACAATTGTAAATTGTAATATTGTAAGGTTCTGTTCCAGGAAAAATGAATGGAATTATGTATACATAGTTCACACCAACTATGAATTTAGCGGGGTGGTAAGGGGTGATAACATAAAATACTTACTAATTTAGCGGGGGATGAATGCTATCAGAGTATCGAAATCACGAACAAGTATCAAGTATGGATATTGGTCTGGAATTAAAAATACTCATATGGGTATCCAAGTATCGCAAAAAAGTATGGATACCAAAAATACCCAGTGCACAAAAATTTCGGGGATCCGCCAATGCCTATTCTCTATCTTTGTGTTTTTCTTTTACTCTTTGACTATTGATTTATAATAGTTACTCATTCAAAGTCTCAACTTACTCCGAATTGTTTCACTCATTTTGTATTCTGTGTTTTTCTGTTGTCCACTAATGTGCTCGTATTTTGTCGAGCATTCTTCAACTATCCTGATATCTCTTGGTATATTTGTGCTTATTCAACTAATCATGTGAATATCTTAACATTTATATGATTATACTCACAACTTACTATTTCACTCAACTGATAATTATTTTTTTTAATGATGTATAAATTAATGTTTATATAATGTTTTGAATGATTATGTATTACATTTAAGCAAATTCGTTTGCCAAATATACGCCGTTTTGCAATTACAGCACAACTGCGCACAGTGCGACACAGTGCTTACCACTAGTGTTCCAATTATAGCATAGGCTCGCACAAATGGGCACAAGAAATAACTGTGCCTTGGATATTTTATGTAAGTTTTTAAGTTAATATTGCAATATACTTCGTGGGTTCAATTTAAAAAATTATAAAACTAATATTCAAAAATATAATAATAATCCCATATAAGCTAGTCGTCGCGGTATCACTGAACTGCGATCGTGGCGTGCTTCTTTTATAATCCCCGTGGAATTCTCCAGTAGAAAATAATCATCGCTCCTTCCGCTGCCGAGTCTTTTCGAGAATCGTATTTTTTATCGTAAAGCGTTTGTTGTCGTGCTGAAAGGACACAGGGTCGGCTTTGGGAAAATTTCGTAACACTGCCCCCCCCTTTAATTCTGATCGTCCCGATCAGAAACATCCTCCATGGTAGGGAGCTAGTCGATCTAAATGAACCACCTTCAATTTAGCCTTGGGGTTTCGACGGATCCGGTAGACGACGTCATTAAGCCTCTTGACCACCTCGTATGGACCATCCCAGGCGGGTGTAAGCTTTGGGGATTTACCCTTGCTCCGTTGGGGGTTGTACAACCAGACTTTGTCCCTCTCCTGGAACCCGACTGAATTGGCCTTGAGGTCGTATCGCGTCTTCATCCGGTCACTGGTGGCCAACATCTGCGTTCGGGCTAATTCGTGTATTGCCAGCAGGTTATGTCGGAGCTGGTCGGCATAGTCGTCGATGTCTTGGGGAGGTTCTTCGGGGGAGCCAAATGCCAAGTCGCATGGTAATCGCAGCTCCTTTCCGAATAGGACCCTGGCTGGGGTCAGGCCTGTACTATTATGTACAGCAGAGCGATATGACAACAGGAATAGGGGAATATGCTCATCCCAATCACGCTGGTTTTTGCTGACGACCTTGGATAGGTGTTATTCCAAGGTCCTGTTGAATCTTTCCACCATTCCGTCTGACTGTGGGTGTAATGGTGTTGTTCTCGTTTTCCTGATCCCCAACATCGTGCAGACCTTCTGGAATACATCGATGGCGATTCTCTCAAATGGGACGCCCACATTGTACTGCTGCATTCTGCCCTTGGTCCGGGTCTTCGGGCCCTTACTGGCGGCACATGTGGCACATTTGCGGCACCAAGTTCTGACGTCTTCGAAGTAATTCACCCAGTAGTACCGCTGGCGAACTTTGTCTAGGGTTTTATTCATGCCCAGGTGGCCTCCGGTAATTCCATCATGTACTTCGGTCAGGATGGCTGGTACCTTTTTCTTCGGAACTACCAGTTGGGACTTGGTTTCTCGTCCATCAGCGCTTTCCCAAACTCGCTTGAGCATTCCATTGTCTACTCGTAGAGAGTCCCACTGAGCCCATAACGATTTCAGCACGTCGGAGTATCTAGCTACCTCGTTCCATCGTGGCCTGGGTGCCCCTCTCATTTTGAGTGACAACTTTGGTTCGATGTCTGGATCAGCCATTTGGTCCTGGATGCACTGTTCCGTTGTCCAGTCTTCATTGGCCTGCACTCGAATCTGCCTGATGGAGATACCCTCTCGCTGTTCCGTCTTCAGACAATGCTTGCATTCCGCTCTACAGGGTCTTCTGGATAAGGCATCGGCATTATTGTGCAACCGGCCGGCACGGTGTTCCACCTTGAAGTCGTATTGCTGTAATTTCTCCATCCATCTGGCCAGTTGTCCTTCCGGTGTCTTCATGTCCAGCAGCCATTTGAGTGCGGCATGATCTGTTCGGATTAAGAAATGGCGACCATACAGGTATTTATGGAAATGGTCCACAGCCCTTATTATTGCAAGAAGTTCTTTTCTGGTGACGCAATAATTTCTTTCTGGCTTCGAGAATCCACGGCTGTAGTACTCGATCACCCTCTCTTCACCATCTTGCACCTGGGATAGGACGGCCCCCAAACCTGTGTTGCTGGCGTCGGTGTCTAAGATGAACTTGCCGGACTGTGTAGGAAAGGCTAGGATTGGGCTGGAACATAGTGCTGCCTTCATTCGCCTGAATGATGTTTCGCAATCCTGATTCCAATGGAAGGTCTCTTTATCAGTGGTCTGCCGATGTAGAGAGGCGGCGATGGTGGCAAATCCCTCAACAAAACGCCGGTAGTATGAACATAGGCCCAAGAAGCTTCGGAGTTCATGTTTGTCTCTTGGAACTGGCCAATCGCGGATGGCTTCTATCTTGTCTTCGTTGGTGCGGATTCCTGACTCGGACACTACGTGGCCCAAAAACTCTACTTCTTTTTGAAACAAGGAACACTTCTTCGGATTGAGTCTCAGGTTGGCATTATTAATTCTGGAGAATACTTCGCCCAGGTTCTTCAGATGGTCGTCGAATGTCTGGCCCATGACTAGAATGCCGTCGAGGTATACTAAGCACGTCCTCCATGTTAACCCGCTCAGTACATACTCCATTAGCCTCTCAAATGTAGCGGGTGCATTACATAACCCAAAGGGCATGACCGTGAACGGAAACAGCCCTTTACTGGTGGAGAACGCTGTCTTCTCTCTGTCGTTTGCGTGCAGACCAACCTGCCAATATCCACTTTTTAGGTCTAGTGTGGAGAACCAACGGGAGCCTGCTAGTGTGGTCAAAGTGTCATCGATTCGGGGTAGTGGATAGCTGTCTTTCTTCGTGACGTCATTGAGCTTTCTGTAATCCACGCAAAATCGGGTGGTTCCATCCGTCTTTTTAACTAGCACAACGGGAGCAGACCATGGACTGATGGATGGCTCAATAACTCCATTTTGTAACATGGACTCGATGTTTTCCTCGACTGCCTGTTGTTGCCCCAGTGGTAGTCGTCTAGGTGGTATTCTGATGGGCTGAGCCTTTCCGGTATCTATTCGATGCTGGATGATGTTGGTGCGACCGGTGTTTCCATTTTTACTGTTAAAAATTTGCCAGTGTTTTGTGATAAATTGCTTGGCTTTTTTTCTGGTTCTCTGGTGTCAAGTGTGTTAAGCGGTCAGCAAACTGTTGTAGGAACCCTTTATCGGGCCCTGTCTCCTTCACCGACGTCTGGTACTCTTCTTCGCAATTGATGATGGTCTCTACTGGCTCGAAACAAGCTATCTCTTGACCATTGGTAATTCTGATGTCGTTGTTGGACAAATTCAGGACTCTGATTGGTATATCTCGTCCGGTTTTAACTATAGCCCGTCCAACTAAGTAGTCATGAGCTGAGTGTACGGAGTCCACCATTCCAACGCAGCTCCCAGGATTGCTGTCTAGCTGCCCATGAATAATCTGTTCTGTTCGACCGGGAATTCTAGCTGAAGACTTTGCCACAATTTTTATGGGCGTGAATGATGTGTTGACGGGCCGTGTCAATACAAATTCCTCATTCAGGAACCGAAGAACATCATATCTCGGGTTGAACATAAATCCATGCTGGCTAATTTAACTGGCCGAATTTCTGATGCTCTCAAAACCCTGGACTTGGCAATGGACACAGCGGCGCCGGTATCGATGGTGATGGTAACTGCTCGCCAGTTGATGGTGCCTCTGATGACTAGGCTGCCGCTATCTCTGCAGAATCCCCGGATGGAAACTGTCCTGGGGGCTGGTGGATGGTGAGTCAGCATTCGCCCCCTTATGCTGACTGGTTGGAGTTTCCCTGGTTGGTAAGGTCGGTTTGTTGGCTACCCCTGGTTGGTGATCGTTCCGGTAGCCTTACTCGGCAGTCACGTTGGAAGTGCTCTGTCCGTCCGCAGCGGTAACATGCCCCTCTGGTGCCAGTTCTTTGTGACCGGTCTAATAATTTGTTCAGACCAGCCAGCAGCGCTTGAAATTGTGACTCTGACTCTTCCTGGTTGAAGGAAACTGCTCGGACCCTCGGCTTGGACATGTTCATGACGGCCTCTACTTCCAAAGCCCGAAGTAGAGCTTCACTACTTTTCTTGACGCCACTCAGTCTTAAATTTCTTTGTACTTCCACATCTCTGATGCCGTTTATGAAACTCTGTGTGGCCAACTGGTCTTTCGTTTCCTCTGGCAGGTCTGGGTAGGACAAGTGAACTAACCGTCTAATTTCTGCTTCGAATTCTTGGAGGCTTTCACCGGATTTTTTGGGTTTTTCCACTCAGTTGGACTTGGTATACCTGGCTCAAGGATTGATTGTCGTAACGTTTGTCTAGGATAGCGATGATCTTGTCGAAATTGCCTTGTTCATCGACTGGAATGCTCTGGAGGAGTTCTAGGGCCGGATCTCTTAAGGAAATTACCAGAGATGTGGATTTTTCATGATTATCCCATCCATTAGCTGTAGCCACGGCCTCAAATTGCCGTTTATACATGGGCCAAGATGAACTGCCGTCGAATGTGGGTGGTTTACTAAAGGAACCTTTGGTACTCACGGTGTTCTGGTATTTTCCTCGCTGTAAGTCCTGTTGCATTTTTTTAATTTCTGTTTCTAGTTTATTTTGGATGGCACAGATTTTATCTTGTACTTCAGTGTGTACTGTTTGCTTGATGGAACTGATTTGATCTTAAACTGTGTCTTGAATTGAACTGATTTCAAATTTTACCTGACTTTGGATGGAATCGAGATCATCTACTTTTGTTTCAAGAGTATCCACGGTATTTTTTATGGTCTTAATGTCATCATTTATCTCTTTTATATCTGACTCAACTATTTGCATTCTTTCATTAACTGTTTCATTAACTTGTCCTACTATTTGCATTAATTGTTCGAACTGCATTTGCCTTTTTTCTTCAGTTATTTTAAATTCATTTTGTCGCTTATATTCAAGTTGTTCTTGTTTCTCTTCAAATACTTTAAAATCATTTTGTCTCTGTTCATCTAATAATTTAAATTTCGAGAACAATCCTTCAATTAAATTATGTTGTTTTTCTTCCATGGTAATGACAAGATTTTCTAATTCTATTTTTTCATCAAAAGATTTTACTAACCTTTGTTGAATTTCTTCTTGATGTTGTTTTTCCTTCTTGTCACGTTTTTCTAGAATCTGTGCAATTTTTTCGTCCAGTCCCTCTGAAACCTGCTTGACTATTTTTTTGGTAGTTTCGTCCATACTACGGGTTTCCATAAATCAAATTAGGATTTTAACTGCACTAATCCTTCACTTCTGACACCAAATTGCAATAAACTTCGTGGGTTCAATTTAAAAAATTATAAAACTAATATTCACTGTCACTTTTCTAGAACTTTATTTACATTCAAACAGCTGATTCAAAAATACAATAATAATCCCATATAAGCTAGTCGTCGCGGTATCACTGAACTGCGATCGTGGCGTGCTTCTTTTATAATCCCCGTGGAATTCTCCAGTAGAAAATAATCATCGCTCCTTCCGCTGCCGAGTCTTTTCGAGAATCGTATTTTTTATCGTAAAGCGTTTGTTGTCGTGCTGAAAGGACACAGGGTCGGCTTTGGGAAAATTTCGTAACAATATAAAATCATAAAACATGAAATATGTTTCAGTTAACGCCCGAAGATCGCGGCACAAAGTCACTTTGTGCTCTGGTAATTGAAAAACTACCATAGTATGTTTTTATTTTTACTTGATCACGTTGATTTAAATAACAGCACTTACTATGAGTATACCATCCCAAGCGCGAGAAAAACAATATAAGCCAAGTGTATTTTTTTCAATAATCAAAAAGATATGAAGTTGACTTTTTGATGTCATTAAAATTTATTACATTAGCTCTAAATGACACCTTTTTGGTGACAACGGTGTCTTTCTGACATTGATATCGCTGAGATTATTTGTTTTGGATTATCTTGAAAATAATGAGTTTAGAGTTACACAATTTTCTAATGGAATGTCGACTTTTGTTCGGTGTTTGATTAAACTTTATATGAAAATGTATCATCTTGATCTCTAAGGTAAGTATAACTCTTACCTACTTGAATTGTTCATATTCACTGGACTCAGCTTTTATGTTATCAAAAAAAAATTGCAACAGAAATGTAAGTTGAATAAATGGAACCGTGACAGTGACATTGTCGTTTCTTAAAACATTATTTATCGGTAGTTTTTTGTATGTTCATTACAGTTTTCATTCCTCATTTCTATTTGAAATTTTAGAAATAAACAAGTATTGTAGGAACAATTTCGGAAAACTGCCTGGATTACTAGTTGTATCTTACAAATCTTCCCCACAGACGTTCTGAGAGAAGGAAAATCTCTCCGATATGCCCAACCAGTCTTATAAATCCTTATATATTCAACTTCAAGGCTGGAGTCGTCAGTACTTATATGCAGGGGCGGATCCAGAGCTTCAAGAATAGAACGAGGAATTCTTATATCCACCAACTTAAAATAAAACCATTTTTGTGAGTTTAAAGCGAAAATACACATTTTTAAATACAGTTACTACAGATTTGGACTTAAAACTTCTCCACAACAGTTAAATATGCACTCAATACTAAGTACACCTATTTGTACAAAGGACGACTAGTTGATCATATGGTAAAGATTTTTTCTCTCAGAACATCTGTGAGGAAGGCTTTCTTTAAGAGAGAACCAGTAGGTATATCGAGAAATTCTTCCGATTATCTGTTGCAGAAAAGAAAGGAGGAGACAAAATCTTATAATAAGTAGATAGAATAATCCCTTAAGGAATATTTCGAAATTACTTCACTTTTAATAGGTCGTTTAATTGTCAGATTGAATGTTTTATTTTTGGACTATGCATTTCTTGTCAAATTTATCTACTCTTGCAATTGTCGTGTTCCTATCAATCGCTTTATGAGATCTTTCTCTCTCTCGCTGTCTCTTGCTCTATGCCGTCTGTCCCATATAAAAGTAACTAAATGGTATTTCCGAAACGACAAAAAGATAGAGGGTTAGAAAAAATTGCGCTATATATCTATAGGAGTTTTCAAAATATCGAGAAAAAACATAAAATGGGTGTTTTCGAAAAATTACAATATATTCGCTTTCTTGTAAACAAATTTGATAAAATGTAACAGTTATAACATATATGTCTGGCACTGTGATGATTTCGTACTTTTACGCATATACTGATTTTTTAGTATATGAATATACGTAGGTTTTGTTTTCGGTTAAGTTGATAACTGCTTCGGTATGTACCTAGGTGTATTGTGTGTTACATATTGCCCCGTAAGCTTCTTGAAATCTTCTAAATCTAGATTTGTTTGATTGGTTGGTATTCTCCTAATTTTTAATCACGCGAATTAAATCAATTTGAGTTGAGTTCATTGTATTTACATCGGACTATAGTTTCGAAAAGATCGCAAATATTTGATAAAATTTCTCATTCTACTCCTTTTATTATTTTTGGCACAATTTTGTCATCTTCTGCTTTAGTATTCTTAATTTGTGTGATTGGAAATCTTAGATGTTCCATTGCTATAAACAACATTTCTTCTGAGACCATATTTGGCTCAATTTTACAGACTTTGAATTGGTAGTAGCAACTATTTCTCGAGGTTGTTTCAACACATTTGTGGTTTTATCATTTATTTTATCTGTAATTTGAATTATACCCGTTCAATTTCAATTATTTGTGTGCCTTTGGTGAATTTATTTATTTTATTTCTTTCTATGCCAATGGACGTCGGGGTACACATTTGATTTTAAAAATACTGTATTCTGACATTTGTAAGTTGTTCTTTAGTAAACGTAGCAAAATTAATTACGTCGGCCCATATAAAAATTAAGTAGAGTTTTTAATAGGTGTTTTGTAAAGTATAATGTTTATGTGTGTGTAATTTACGATACTTGTTATAGCATGTTTTTGAAAATGTCTACTTTATTTTTATTGTGAATACTAGTAAATAAAGCAATAAATGAGATAGTTTTATTAGTAAAACCCCAGTAAAAATATTTAATTGCCCATTATAATATTTATGTTATGGGGATTTACCAAAATATTTGAATGTGAAAAAATGTTTATGGTCTACATTGTTATCGAATAAAGTAAATGAAATTTGTGTTTATTTTTTTCTTTACTAAACAAAGTTAAACTGTTAAAAGTCCGTCACCAAAATCCAGGAGAGGGGGGCTCCGAGAGTTTTTTCGTGACAAATCTTAAAGTGAACTTACTAATGTTTATTCTATTTAAATTTTTTGGAACGCATTGATTGATTGTCTTAAAATCCACCATCAGTGGAGTGAAGAAGTTCCTCTCCCAAACGACAATCCTGGATCCACCACTAGTCGCCATCATTGCTATTGAGCGGTGACAGCTTTTATCCTCCATTTAGTGTGGATGAAAAGATAAATATACTATTTTTAGATGTAAACATTACAGCCAAAACTTTCAAAATGACATTTCCCCACACAGCATGAAATATCTGAAGAAATATTTCTGCAATATTCCTGTGTCCACGACAAAACATCTACTGAAATATTTCATGAAATCTTAGAGAAACATTTCGTGAAATATTGCACAAATATTTGATGAAATGTTTCAGGAGAATTTTAGTCGTGAATATAGTAATATTTTGGAAAAATTTTCAAAAGATACTTGAGACGTCAAATATTTTAGCACTATTTTAAAATATTAGACTCTAATATTTCTGAAATATTCGTATGCTCACGACAAACAAATCTTTTGAAATATATCATGAAATATTACAATATATTTCATGAAATATTTCAAAAGGTTTTTGTAGCGAAAATACGAAGATTTCTGAAATATTTTATGAAACTTCAAAACAAACATGAAATAATATATAAATATTTTTAAATAGTTCACTAAAATATATTTAAACTATTTTTATATATACAACAAAAGATCTTTTGAAATATATCATGAAATATTACTCAAAGATTTCATAAAACATTACAGGAATATTTCAAATGGGGTTTTGTCGCGGACATAGCAATATTGCTGAAATATTTCAAGAAATATTTCGAAATGTTTCAAATCAAACCAGAAATATTGCATAAATATTTTAGAAATATTTCATGCTGTGTGGGTCAGCCACAGTAAAAAATGTCCTAGGTTTTAAAGGCCTCCATTCTTTAACCAACTGCTGAATTTCAAATCATTTAATAACTCGTATTCATGTGATGACCAATTTCGTTTTCTACTATCAGGTCTGTGCTTATAATGAGAAAGGTGCCAACGCCAAGCCCTGAAGGCATGGCCATTTTCCGCTCGTTTTCCACTATTAAGAATCAACTTTAAAATCGTTTCCACGTTGCCTTGTGTGTTACGCAACTTTTCAGACCGGTGCAGATTATTTGACGTTGCCAGATTTCGTGAAAAGAAAAATCCTGAAAAATCAATAATATTCTTTTAAGCATTTGGCTCAACGAAAAATATCATTCAAGAGATCAGCCATTGATATTAAAAATTTATGTTGAAATTCATTACATTCAAAATAAAAAAAATATGTAATACTCAAAATCATGTACCTACCAATAATATCTCTAAAAAATATGATAATAGTTTTATTAAAAATTTTCTGAAACCTAATTGAGGTAGGTCAGTGAGTTGTATAGGTACTCACTGGGGTAGGTACATAGTTCAATTTTTTAAATTCCCCCACTATGGTAAGTATGCAATAGCAACTCTCAATACATGGTAATTTGTAGATTGTCAATTGACCTATTTTCTTCTGATAATATTGAATACTGTTGAGAGCATTTTATATCCAGGTGGTTTTGTATTTTTGCGACTTATATTTAATAAAGATTAATTAGGAATAACAAATCTTAAAATTATATATAGGTGGGAAGATTTACTTTAAATCATCAGATCTGTCAACTCTGCGACAAACACTAAACACCTGTTCTCCCTTTCCTATAGTAAACCGTTAATCGATGGCAAAAAGGGGCGGAACCAATCAGCATTTAGCCTATATCTTGGCAATACTCTTCTTTTACGCACTTTGATCTGTTGATATACATTGAAGAATTGATTCTGAACACACACTACAAAAAGTGACAGTTAATATAGTTGCTAAGTTGTCAAACAATAAATGTTATGAAAATGGCAATGTCTCGAACTTTACACGAAAAACATTACTAATCCCCAACCCCAGATATCCTAGATATCAAAAGGGTTTAGCTCTGTGGGAGCCCTTGCCAGGTTATCAGGCCCGTGGTTGGAGTTGTGGCAGCTTCCCATGAATTTTCTGACCGTCCGGGCTGTCCCTAACAGAACGGCTTTTTGCATTTGTTGGTAAAGATTTTTGTCCAGGCCGAGGTATTTTAAATTATTTAGTAGAAGTTTGGGACTACACCTGTTGTTGACATAACAATTCGTACAGTTCGTGTGTTGTTCATGCGCCACTGTGTCTTTATTTGAAATTCCAAATCCCTGTATGCGGCTATTTTTCAGCCTGCTTAATATTTATGTTATTGTTGTTAGGGATTGCTGTGTCAATTAAGGTTGTTTTCCAAGAGATTTTATCTACTAAAACTATATCTGGTCTATTGTGAGCAACAGTCCGATCTGTCAGTATCGTGCGGTCCCAGTACAGCTTGTAGTTGTTATTTTCTAAAATAGCTTCTGGTTTGTATATATAGTAGGTTGTTCTTACCGACTGTGATAGCTCAAGTTTCAGCGCTAGTTCCTGGTGCAGTATTTTTGCCACAGCATCGTGTCGTTCTTTGTATTCAGTTGCAGCTAACGCTTGGCAACCTCCTGTAATATGCTGGATAGATTCAGATGTTTGGCAACCATATCTGCATCTGTCGTTGTTGATAGAAGGGTCTTTGACGATGTACTTTAGATAGTTTTTAGTTGGAATTACTTGATCTTGGATTGCCAACATAAAACCTTCAGTTTTAGGAAACATATGACCAGAGATCAACCAGTAGTTCGACGCTGAGCTGTCGACATAATCTTAGTTGACGTCATTTATATGTCTTCCATGAAGCGGCTTCTCTTTCCATTTGAGCAGCTTCTGATCAGTTGTCTGGTGGTATACTTGAACTTGTTGTTCTGTCGGTCGCAGATGTGTTGAGTCATCAACCTGACATATGACTCTGTATAGATCAGAAAATTCTGCGAGTTTCTGGAAATGATTACGCAAATTAGAAATTTGTTTATCACGTAACTTGCCTATATCTGCGGGGCTATATCTGCCAAGTCCTCGAACTTTCCGTTGTAACTGTTCCTTCACACCGGGGCAATGTTAATTTGTACGTTAGACACAGCTCCTTTGGTATGGGATTCGCCATCTTTTCGTAGCTGTATTTTGTTAATTGTATGTCCTACGAACTTTCAACCGTCCATGTATAATCTTCTGCTTCTGAACTATCTAGGTCTTGCACCAGTTAATATACCACTTCTGAATGGGATAGAGTCGGTTTGTATCGAACAGTCGGCTTCATTCACAAAGATTTCGGTTTGCCAAGTAGTCATGGCATGTTCTAAAAAGTTAACAATACGATTATTTACTTTATAGAGTTTGAGCACCTGTATGAGCCAAGCATGTGGAACTGAATCAAAGGCCTTTTTGTAGTCCACATATGCCATGTAGAGATTTCGTCGTTTGGCTTGGGCTTGATTGCAGACAACGGAATCAATTATTATTGATGTTGAGTTTTCTATAAAACCCTTTTTCTGATTTTCGGAATTGTGCGTTGTCTAGTTTCCGTTGGTTATTGGTTTTGTACCTTCTCAATCGACTTGTTTAGACGGAGAGCTTTTGTCGTATTGCTGAGATGTGATGTTTTGTACCTTCTCAATCCTGACTTGTTCGGTAGATGGAAGAGCTTTTAGTCAAGGTGGTATTCGACTAAATTGGGGAGGGTCTTGCCTTAGATCCCAATTGTTCTGCTGCAGCACTGACTGTAATGTATTAGATGATAAATTTGTTTCTGCCGATCCCATCTGGGATCTGTAGGAGTATTTCTGCTTAGTTCATGGCTGTTCCTTGATGATAGGTTCTCGTCACGCTCAACTTGTCATTGTGTCCATCTGCGACTCTCTATTCGGTAACTTGAAGCTCTGGATACTCACGACAGAATTCTTGATGGAATATTTGGCGATATCCAGTCTTATCCTGGCCAAGCTTCGTAATTCTGTAAAACGTGCGCTTTATAAATTCATTTATGGCGCTAGTCCATTTCATACGCTGTTTTTTCAGTCCCGTTTGAGTTAGCGCTGGCTGTTGATCCTGCGCAACACTTCTGCGGGTGGAGTTCTCGTTCTCGTTTGACTCCGTTGGTGATTGTTACGTTGATTCTGTGACCGAATCGGTGAGTGTTATTGTGGTTCTTGGGGTTCTTATATATTATTAATTATTAAGTATTAAGTACGTACACAATTTCTTCAAAATTTACTTGTTTGGTGGATATTTTGGGTAATCACATATATTAGGGTCCATAATTTTAGATGGAAATTAAATGGCCCTATGGACATCGAATTATTACAAATAATGATATTATATTCCAAAACTGTCATGGTGCGCCTTCACATTAGTTTATTAGGAAGCATAAAGTCTGCTTTCATGATACGAATAGGTGGATATCTTGTCTATGGGGGATAGTCGCTGAAGTCACACGACCTAGCAATTAAGGGCGACCACCGGGTCACTCACTCATAGATTAGTTTCTATGAGGTTTCGTTGAATTCCACAATAGATATGCAGGGTTATTATAAATGATGGACCCATTGTTAAAAATTCGTAGTTATTAAAGTACAAATTCAAAATGAAAAATTTTTATACCAATGAAACGAGGAATTTTCAACTTTTCCGCGAGCAATGATGATTCCAGAGGCGGCCGGTAGAGTTTGCCTGGTAATAGGACGCCATTCGTTTCCCTGTCAGTTGTGAAATGATGACCTGGTTCTACACTTCTGGCCATCGAAATATCCTGATCTCACCCCACGTGCCTTCTTGTTAACGGGTTATGTTGAGGAATCTGTTTACGGACCACCTCTACCAATAACTCTGGATGATTTGTGGAACCGTATCACAGTTGCCGTGCACTCAGTAACAATAGATACAATTGCTCGTGTATGAGACGAGTTCGGCTACCCCATAAATGTTTGCTGTGAATCAGACACACAACATTTATAATGTATTGCAAAAACACTTTGTAACTTTTACTTTCCATTGGTATATAGATTTTTGGATTTTACTTTAAAACTCATCTTAAAAAATGTGTCCATCGTTTATAATAATCCGATATGCTTCAGCACAACATTAATTGTGCACAAATGACCCAAGTAATGCTTTATTTATCAGGAGCAACACATATATTCCTAACATTAAAATTGTATTTACATATTCATCCCAATATTTTTCAGTGGTTAGTTGCGATAACTTTCATCAAAGGTGAATTTAATAGTTTAGCAACTAAATATAAGAGTTTAAAAACAACAATTAAAGGAGCAACTTAATTAAGATCCTTTTTTTCAGCGACATATTAAGTCCCGTGGTATTGATTATAATGTGACTAGCAATTCCATTTTGTACTTTAGGGGCTACGAATATATACTATTTTAACTATTACATAGGCATGTTGGTATCGTTATTTCTTAAAGTGGCAAAAAATTCAAAAATGTACGTGACCAAATTTGTAGTTGAAAACAAAGGTTCAGGGCGACTTCAAGAAGCTACTCCTAAACGTCACATTTTGTAGAATCAGAATCAATTTTTGGGTGTCATTACATGAATCAGAGTTATTCAACTGTTTTGAAACTCGAATGTTAATTTAAGAACCAAAGTACTTTCATATCGACCCTGTTGAAACAATCCCGCATAGAGTTCCATACATACCCAGAGAATCTGCAATAGTTTGTATATACTTTATCTGGAGTGAAAATGTGCCATATAAAAGTATTTTTTGGATCTATCGGAACTTATCTGCAAGTCCAATATAGCGTTTTGTTATTGAAATTAATAGGATTTTAATGCACGCCGTAATCGTATTGTAATGTTTTTATTTTCACTCTTCGGGTTCAGTTCAGTTCTTCGATTTATTTATAAACACAGTCCAACTCACTATAATTTATTTCCACTACTTTAACACAATTTATATTCACAGAACTATTTAGAATTTATCTTAACTATAAGGGCAGTCGAATACTGATTGCATGTTTCCGTCAGCTCCCCCTATTTTGTATATTACTTCTCGGAATTCTCCAGAACGTCAATATTTCGGATCCCCCGAAATATCGGATAAATGTCGCTTCCACGAATTATCGGATGAATTCTCGTCACATTGCTCCCTCCTTAAGACCATTTCGTCCCGGAATGTCCCAAAATCCTTCCTGGTGTGGCGATATTTGCAGGACTCTCCATTTCGACAACGGGAAGTTTGGTGGAAGTAACAGTCAAGGTCTTCGAATCTGGGCTGCGAATATTGAGAAAGCATTCAAGGATGTTGATGCCATTGAATCGAAAGATAGTTTCCATCATACTTCTCACCACCCTACAATTAGTCCATCCAACCCGCAGGCTATCTTTGGGACCGCCAATTTTATCAGGTTCTTCTCCATCATCACAGTCCTCAGTTCTACCAGAGTTTCCCAAAGATCGCTATATGTTGGCTTGCCCTGCGAGAATGTTTTTGTTACCACATAGATGTTGTTACCCATTGGTTGTTTATCCTCGAGATGAAGGACCTTCCCTACCACTGGATCTTGTTCCCTTAGCTTCTGGACATCCGAACATCTCACAATGAGCAGGGAATATTCTATGGGCACCTCAAACAGGTCTCGGGTTTTCTCTCTGGTCACGTCGGGCTGTAGTTTCTGCCCATCAGAGAACAGTGCCATGAATTGTCCGAATGTCATCTCGTCATCAGGTGATTGGATGCTGCGGACTTGGGCTTGGTCAACTTCGCCGTCATGACTTCCGGCATAAGGGGCTAACATGTTGAAATGTACCACCTTTGGTTTTCCTCGAGGTAGCTTCCTTATTCTGTAACCAACATCGTTGATTTTCTTTACAATTTGGTACGCCCCTCCCAAGATCTCTGTAACTTGGGCGAATATTCACGACTTCGTTGCGGGTTATACAACCAAACAAGATCATCAACTTGGAATTCTCCGCCCTCGGCTTTGATGTCGTAGGCTTCCTTCACTCGGGCGCTGGCATTCTCAATATTTAACTGGACTCGCTGGTGGATGTCGTTCATCCTTTGACGTAACTGGCTGACATAGTCGTCACCTGCGATCTCTTGTCCTGGGGGACATCCAAACATCAGCTCATGGTAGTCGTAATTCTCGTCCCATAATAACACTGACCGGGGTCTGACTCGTGCACAGACGAACGATATGCCATTAGAAACAAGTGAAGATACTGGTCCCAGTCTCTTTCTCTTTGGTGGTCAGAGACTACCTTTGACAAATGGCGATTAATGGTTCTATTCATCCGTTCTACCATTTCATCGGATTGCGGGTGTAGTGCTGCCGTCCGTGTTTTATTGATCTTTAATAGTTTGTAGACGTCTTAGAAAAGAGTAGACTCGAAATTCCTTGGTCTGCGTGCAACTCCAACGGTAAAGGCTCCTTGATTCGACAAGACATAAGCTTCTGCCCATTTATTGAGATAGTCCATGACCACAAAACTGTACTTATTTCCGGATTTAGGAAATGGACCGGCAACATCAATGGCTACTGTTTCGAATAGGCTGCCCCCGTTATATTGGTTCATGGGAGCTTATGCTCACTTCTGAGGCCCATTACTTGCTGCACAAACCGCACATTTCCGGCACCAATCCTTGGCAGTTTACCCAATAGAAGCGTTCTCTTAACTTCCCCAGGGTTTTCGTTACTCCCAGATGTCCTCCAGTTATACCATCATGTAGTTCTCGCAAAACCTCTGGTCTCTAATTACTGGGAACTAAAATCTGTTTTCTGTGCTTACGCTCCTCTGGAGTTTCTAGGAGGCGCTTCAGAAGTTCATTCTCCAGGATGAGGTCAGTATTACTTTATGGTTGGTGAGTATCGGGAAATCTCCTGCAACGTAGGTTTGCGGTCTTCTTCGTTCCACCGTATAACCTCTTTCAACTCCGGATCTAACTTCTGGTCTTTCTGGATCTCCTCAGACTGCCAATGGTCATCGACGGTAGTAGTTCTACAGAAACAACCGCTTTTTCTTCAGCTCGCTGACAATGTTTGCAGTCATCAGGACATGATCTCCTCGATAAGGTATCAGCATTCCTATAGCTTGTTCCAGTGCGATGTTCAGTCTCGAAGTCGAATTCTTGCAATCGCTCAATCCACCTTTCCACTTGTCCTTCGGGGTTTTTAAACTGCAGGAGCCACTTCACTACTGAATGATCAGTCCTCAGACCATAGAGGTACTTGTAGAAATATTTTACCCACTTTACCACAGCCAAGAGTTCCCTGCGAGTAAGCAGTAATTCCGTTCTAGCTTGGCCCTCCTGGATCCACGAAAGCACCGTCCCAATTCCGACATTGCTTGCGTCGGTATCCAAAACGAGTTCCCATCTGGCAAAGAATAACTCAAAACGGGAGCACTCGTCAATGCCCTTTTCAGTGTTTCGAATTATCTGTGGCATTCCTCGTCCCACTGGTAGCGCACCTTCCCCTCTGTGAGTCTAGTAAGTGGCTTGGCGATATTGGCAAAGCCTGAACATACCGCCAATAGTACGTGCATAACCCACGAAACTTCTTAACTGGTGGATATCTTTAGGTATTGGCCATTCATGGACAGCTTTGAGTTTCTGTTTATCAACAGCTACACCCTCTGCCGAACCCACATGTCCAAGATATATTGCACCTTTTCTTGGACACTTCTTCGGGCTTAGTCCAGGAACTTCGAAGTCGCCGGAACACCTCCTCTATGTTCTTCACGTGCTCTTCACACGATCTTCCCAACCACGATAATGTCGTCAAGATACACCAGGCATGTTTTCCATAACAGCCCTTTTCAACACTGTTTCCATCAATTTTTCAGACGTCGCTGGAGCATTACACAACCCAAACGGCATCACCGTGAATTGGTAAAGTCCTGAACCGATGGTAAAAGCAAGTTTTTCTAGGTCTTCCTTAGGTCTTCAAGTCCAGGGTGGAAAACATCTTCGATCCAGCCAACGTATCTAGAGTATCGTCAATTCTTGGTAGAGGATAGCTATCTTTTTTTGTGGCGTGATTTAATTGCCGATAGTCCACGCAAAATCGGGTCAAACCATCTTTCTTTTTAGCCAACACAACTGGAGAAACCCAAGGGCTATTGGATGGTTCAATAACACCTTCTTCCTCCATTTCACGGACTATCCTGTCGGCTTTTTCTCTTTTAGCTAAAAGTAGTCATCTCGCCGACTGTCGAATAAGGTGAGCGCCCCCGGTATGAATTTTATGCTTTAGCAGATCAGTTCGTCCTCTTTTTCCGTTCCGTCGAATTTTGCCCTCAATTTTGCTTTCTGGTTTGGTTTTAAATTCTTGGACAAATCTGTTATGGGTTTTTCCAGCACTTCAGATAGTTTACCTGGTGATATTACAGTATGATGTGTGCTTCTGACTGCAAAAGAAACTCTTAAACAGTGCCCAAAAATTGTTTCTTTTGTTAACGCAACCGAGTAATGGTTCAGCTTCATTACTCTTACAGGCACAATCTCCTTGGCACGAAACAGTGTCTTTCCCAGTGCATTTCCTCTGCCTACATTTCAGTTAAGATCGTGATCAAACATCATTACTGTTCCAGCTTCAGCTCTTTCCGGAACACTTACATCCTCTGCTAAGATTGAACGAAGCATTATGTCGTCTTTCCCATGGAGCACCACTTCTTCGTCATTCACTCGCAGAATTCCATCTTGGTCTTCAATGTCTGACACAAAGACCATTTCAACGTCTGTTTCACCATGGACCTTAGCTGCTTCTCCTGTCGCTGTTCGCAGTTGCCACTTTGTTAGTTTTATCATTGTCTCGTCTAAAACAATTTTGTTTGTTTTTCGTCGCACCAGTATCCAACAGCATTTCACATTGCTTCTTATTAATAAGGCCATTCACAAACACACTGTCAACGTGGTTGCGTAGGAAGCGACATATGCGTTGATAATTGAGGCTTGTTGGCTACAGGTTGACGATGGTCTTTTTACATGGGCCTTCTTTCGTTTGCCGGACGAGTAAGTCGGTACACCGTTGCTCTTCTTGCAACGACTCTGGATATGTCCTACCGTACGACACTTCCGACATCTCTGTAGTCTTTGTTTTGTAAGGACTTCCTCTACTATCTTCCTTACAGAAGCTTGATCAATTCCGCCATCTTCTGTTTCTCGGTTAGTGAATCAGACTCTGCCCTTACCTCTACAGAGCTCGAGCCAGTGCATGCCCTAATTGAGTGGGGTGAGCTAGTGTCAATGCTTGTCTGGCTGCGTGGTCCGAAAGTTCATTCAAAAACGCTTGCACTGCTAACCTTTCAATCACATTTTCCGGTGTGGCTGGATAGGCAAGGCGAACCAGACGGGCAATATCAGCTTCAAACTTGTAGTCTTCTTGCTCAGAGGCATTTAAGGTTTGCAAAATATCTGTAGCACCTCCTCTTAAGGCGAGGGTTAGTGCTATTGCCTTCTCCTCTGCCGACCACCCGTTTAACTTCGCTGTAGCCTCGAACTGGCGCCTATAATTAACCCATGAGAATTTTCCATCAAATTGGGGTAGTTTCATTTTGTGACTTGTTCCCTCGAGGCCAATTTTCGAATCCACTACTTCTGGACTGTTTCTGCGTTCGGTTTTTGATTGTGTTTCTCCCTTTTGTATTGTGACTACCTGTTCTTTTTTTTTCCTCATCTCATCCTCCATTATCTGTCGTAGCCCTTCTATCTGCGTTTCATTTTTAACTGACTCTTCGACCATTTTTTGCTTTAGCTCTTCCATCCGTGCCTCATTTTCGAATATCTTCTCTTCCAGTATTTCTGAATTTTTCTGAACCATGCTTTTGAAATTTTCTTCTAAGGATTTAGAATTTTCTTGCAATTTATCTTCTAGGGTTTTTTGTCTTCTAGTATTTTAGAGTTTTCTGGTAATTTGTTTTCCAAATTTTTAGTATTTTCTTATAAGGTTTCTATGGTTATCGAATTTTCTAGTAATTTATCTTCTAAAGCCTCCTTCACGTTTTTAGAATTTTCTAACAAGTTGTCTTCTATGGTTTTAGAATTAATTTTAAATTAGTTTCAAAACTAAGAATAAGAATAGGTGTGTAGATAGGTTCAATTTTTTAATTATTTCTTTTGAAAAAATACGTCTTCTCGGCATTGGGGGCATGTAGTTCATTTATTTTCGACATGCTGATTAAATATACATTTTCTTTGCCATCGATAAAACTGGAGAACATTATAAAATGAGACTTGTTTGAAGTTAACATGTGAATGGTCTTGAACTTGACATTACAGATAAAAGTTGCATGAAATGTCAGCGACCTTAACCAGTTTGTAAATAAATAATCTTCAAATAGTCTCACCATTAGTTGACCTCGGATAAGCATACAAATATTTTAAAACTAATTGTTAATCTTTGCTTTGAATAAGAACAAGATAATATTCATTTATTCAATTTGGATGTCAGACGTCGAATGATTTCAACATAAAATAAAAGCAATCTTAAAAACGATTCTTTTATACAAAGAAGTTTGCAGAAGAACTATTTATTTATAAATGTTTTTATAAAAGTATGAATTTCAGAACAAAACGAAAATTCTGGTTATTACAATTACAATTACAAAATAAACATCAAATAATAAAATCGAATAAATAAACCGACAGTTCTAAGCGCAAATGAAAGCAGAAAATCACAAAAACTTTCTCAAAGAGTAAGAAAACTGTAGCAAAGCAAGAAGAACGTCTATGGAGAGTGGAGTCTAGTGATCTAGAAATAATGATCGCCAAGGTTCAAAATTGCTCTTTACGACCCGGTAGGAATAGCTCATTTTCAGAAACACCAACCACCCTGCTTATGAAAGCACTAACTATTGTTCACTCTCAAAATCCGGAGATAACCGTGTCTGCTCCATTAATCTGATCTAAACCATATGACACTCATCTCCCAAACAATTACCTTTCACTTGCCTCACATTAATAAAAGATTATCTCTAGCAGCTTCATATACCCTGGCCAAGATAGCCACAAGTACTAAAGCAAGGAGGACTAAGATCCATAAAGTAAACCACGCTGTGATGTGTATATATTTCTAGATAGGAATAGAGAACGATTAGCCAAATCGGAATGCAAGCATATAAAAACATGTGCATTTTTGTTGCATATCGGAAACCAGAAGGAAATGAGAAGATTGTGCGCTCTCGATGATGGCTACATACGATTCTATAAGAGAGTAAAATACTAGCTGTGAAGAGTACCTTTCCACATTTTCTTATAATATCTCTGATTGCTTTTTCGTAGAATGGCCAAATTTAGGTAATCTGCTAATATTACAAAGATCTATTCATGTAGATATAATCCCTTTATTGTAGCCATAGTCACAATTGAGGGTTTCAACTAATAATGTGTATAACATTTTTTTGTCTTCGATTTTTGGTTATTTTTAATATCAAAATCTATAACATCAGAGAATTCTAGGCGAAAAGTATGCTCTTGTCTCGAATAGTTAGGATGTAAACGTGAAAAATGTGTTTTGTGTTTTTTCTTTGCAGAATTACGTAATTTCGAGTTTTGGTTATCTGTTTTCTACGCTAACTACCTATCTTTATATATATAAATCTTCTGTACGTGTGTTAGTCATTGAACTCCTCCTAAACGGTTGGACCGATTTTGATAAAAAAATTTTGTGTGTATTCCAGGGGGTTTGAGGATGGTTAGATTCACAATACGGTCAAGTAGTTATTGTTTTTTTAGTTAAATTATTTATTTAAAAATTGTTGTTGATGTTAGCACAACTTACATAGGATCCGGCAGGTTGCGCTGTAGTCGCTGTGTCAAATATTCAAGAGTGTGCTTTAGTTTCAGTTACGTCTGATAGATGGCGTTCAGATTATATTGTTACACCTAATTTTTAAAAGTTTACATGGGACAGGACAACGTCTGTCGGGTCCGCTAGTAAATTTGTAATTCTGCAAAGAAAAAACACAAAATGTAAACCGAGTTTTCTCGATTACGCTACATCCTACCCATTAAAGTCAAGACGAGTCCGTATGTCGGCACCAACTCCAACCACAATAACCATTTAGAGAATAGTAAAACGAAAAGACATGCAACATCAATATAAATTCAGACAAAATGCCTTACAAGGAATTCGAAGGAATTCTAAAAGAAAGCCACGTATTAACATAACAAGAATTCAGGAAACTTTTCAACACATGCTACTACATAATGAAACTCCAGCAACATGGAAGAACTTGCTCTCAATGGGTGCATTCAGGGAATCGTAGCATTAAAGCCGTGAAGAGTTGCAGCGGCTTGTTTTCGCTATCACTTTTTATGTTTCTCTATTATTTTTGCATAGTTCAAACCAAATTTTTAACGCTTTATTAAAGCGCTGCAGTGCTGCGAGTAAAGCAGACACTATTTAGTACACCGCTTTAAAAAAGCGCTTCAACGCTACCATTCCCTGAATGCACCCAATATTAATATACAAGGTCAAAGACAAGATGAACAAACTTTATGAGAAAAATCGTGATTTATCTAGAAACTAGAGATTTATCATCCCAATGAAAAAACAGGTTTCGTCGACATAAAAAAACCTTCCAAACGCAGGCAACTTGGGCTGTGGAAAATGGCAGAATTGACATCGATCTGATGAAACATATATCTGCCCAAAATTCTCATAGCATTTAATATAATATTTCACGAAACAACGGACAGAATCAAAACTTATTCTGAACGTTGTTCAAGTACAAGAATTGTTACAAATTAATGGAAATATCAGCATCTTTGTGTTAAGGATTCTACATGAGCAACAATCGAGACCATTCCGCTTCACCAGACTGCAAGGGTTGTGCCTATGGATTTTGTACCCATGAGAGAATTTTACCAATTTTGACATACTGCACTATCTACTCGCAGATCAAAAAATATATAACAAATAACAATAATGGGGTTAGTTGTTTTACCTAATAGCCTCGAGAAGAGTTGACAAGGAGGACGATCTCATGCTTCAGTCGAAACGATCTTATACTAAATTTACCCAAAATTATAGCATTAATAGTACCTAGTCGATATTACCCTAGTGGAAAATTTGCATAAAACTTTTCTTGACTAAGTCTAAAAAAGTGACAGCTCTTAATAATTCTCGAAGAGTCTGAAAAAGTTAAATACTGTACGAAATTTCTGACTTGTTGGAAGTCTTATTAACTCTAAACAACTCTTCCAAAAGGTTAGAAATTTCACACTTTTTCAGAGATTTTGGAAGTCAATAAGACTTATTAACAATTTTTTAGACTTTGTTTTATACAGAGTTGTGACAAACTTTTAAGAATTTTTTGCAGAAAAATATTTCCACCAGGGTAGGTTTAAACCCGTAGTGGTTCAGTTCTCCCAAGCTCTTGAAGTTAAGATTTCCTCGTTTTAATATTAAATTTTCTAACTTTGAGACTCTCGAAGGGAGCCATGGGAACTTTGATCCTCCTCTGAACGCTATATAAATTGTATCGCTATTGATTAGGCAGGATTCATTTTATATAGAGGGTCACATGTGATCCGACGTAATGGAGCATAGACCCCGCATTTTGCAGCTGATATTTGAGTTCATCTAATGAAATACACTGTGTGTGGCCTAAGGCGTTCACCAGCAATCAATCTCTTGGACTTTTATCTCTGAGCGGCACTTAAAGAAAATTGCTGTAAAACCTGTGGTCTTATTTTCGAAGAACAATAAAAAATTGCCTTGTTTGTAACCGAATCCGTTAATACTTACATCGTAAGCTACAAATTTGCAGTGAAGCTGATAGTCATTTTGGTCATTTCCTTTAGTTATTTTTTTGAAGCCTAACGTTTTGTCAATTTTCCCCAAAACGAGTCAATTTATTCAAAATGTTTGACTTCTTGAAAACCAAACATTTCCGAACTTACATTTACCAATATGATTTTTCTTATTTGTTCATATTGTAATGTTTTTATTTTCACACTCGGGTTCCGTTCAGTTCTTAGATTTATTTAAAAACACAGTCCAACTCACTATAATTTATTACCACTACTTTAATTTATATTCACAGAACTATTTACAATTTATCTTTACTATACGGCAATCGAATACTGAATGAATACTTTCTCAGCTCTCCGTATTTATATATTTCTTCTGGGAATTCTCCAGAACGTTAAAGAGCCGCCGAGAGATTTCCTTCATGGACTAGAATTCTTCGCGAACTTAATCAAAGCAAGCCCCTGACCTCGATGCGCCAGACGAAGAATTATTTTTATGTTTTCTTTTTTCCTGGGAATTGAATTAAAAATCTGTATATTGAAAGAAAATACCAAACATTTCAAAGTCGATTCTGACTTCGTCAATGGCTTTAAAATATGTAATGAAAATGTAAATTGCAAATTTAAAGTTTGATTTATGACATTTAAGTTGACATAAGATTTTTGTTGTTTTTAAATATACAGCTAGCACAAAAAATTCTAAAGAGCATGTTTTAAGTTAAACAGCTTTCAAGTTGGAAGAATTTGAAAGAGTTGTCTTTAGAATTTATAAGTGACGTTTCTAGGTACGACTTTGTTATAAGATATCGCATTCGCCAAAAATGCTATCAAAGAATTCTGCTGTGTCAGTGATCCCATTAACGTCATAAGGGAAAACCTAGTTCAAAAGGAGATGACCATTAATAATTTCTTCCTTAATTGTCGGTAACCAGATACGATTGAATTCTACAGAAGTATAAACGATACTATCGTCTTCATTCAAAAGAATTAAGGCAGACTATTTTATTTTTCATTTTGTCTTATGTTGTTCATTGTGAAGAATAGTTGAATTGTTAAATTGTATTTTATGGCCTAGGTCCCATGCATGTTCACAAATTTTCGATTTTTCAAATTGTCATTTCTTTATGTAATTCTTGTGTTCATTTATGTTTAATGGTGTCGATGTTTCTCCAATATAACATTTATTGCATTAGCAAGGAATCTTGTATATGCAGTTTTTTGAGTTCTGAGTTTCGTTGGTTGGTTTTGTTTTCGATATTAGTGATTTCAGTGTATTTCTTGTTTGGAATGTTGTTTTAACATTAAATCTGTTGCCCACTCTTTTCAATCTTCCTGACAGATCCTGTATGTATGGTATAGTTGTAACTGTAATGTGGGTCGTCTTGAGTAGCAGTGTTAATAAGAGAAGTTCTGGGTTGATTCGGAAGGTTTGTTCTTTGTTCAAGTCTGTTTAACTCTTTTTTGATAAATTTTGTGAGGTAATTGTTTCCAGTGAGAACATTTTTTATAATTGTTTTTTCTTGCATTTATTATTATCAGAACAGTTGGTCTTTGATCTATCATATAATGATTTAATAACACCTTTGTTTACTGTATTCGAATGATTTGAATTGAAATTTAGATATCTGTTGTATGAGTAGGTTTTCTATAAACTTCTTTATAACAATGTTTGTGTTTCCAAAACACTTCCTATAGTAAAACAACTACTAGAACGGGACTCTTCATTAAACCAACGAACTCAGTCAGTCAGTTAAAACAATAATGCAACTACTAACATATTGTACCAAAACTACATACTTTCAATTAAACGATGACTTTTACCAACAAAATTTTGGCATGGCCATTGGTTCTGGTCTCTCACCAGCATTACGTAACATATTTATGGAAAAATTTGAACAACAAGTAATTTTATCAAAAGAAAATAAACTTTTAATTTGGTGGCGTTACGTTGACGACATTTTCGTAATTTGGGAACACAGTCTTAAAGAATTAGATAAATTATTAATTGACATAAATAACAAAGAACCAACTATCAAATTCACCCTAGAAATTGAACAAAATAACAAACTGTCTTTCCTAGACATATTAATAACAAAAACATAATCTACATTCGAAACAGAAGTTTATAGAAAACCTACTCATACTAACGATATCTACTAACAGATACCTAAATGGCGGCACTTCACTTGGTGTAGCGTATTTGTATATTTGCTATATTTGTTCAAAAACGGCGATGTGTGGAGAGGTTATTCGCAATTTTTGCTTTATTTGAACAAATATGTCGAATACCGCTAAGAGCAAATACGCCTTACCGTCTACTTGTCGGTTTTCAATACACATCAAAGGAGCCGTCCACACTTGGTTCATATAGTTGCATGCGGCGCTTCGATCGTGATCAACTAGTGTTGTTATTAGTGGCAAAGTAGTGTTCGTGGCAAAATGGAGTAGTGGAACAATAACATCATGAAGTTTCTCGAGTTGTACCAAATGCATCCTTGCATTTGGGACCTCAAACATACCAGCCACTAAAATAAAAGATGCATGGATAGATATCCAAAACAATATGGGACAATCATGCATAATTGCTGATTTAAAGAAAAAGAGGGAATCTTGGATGTCTGTGTTCAGGGGTTATAACACATAAAATAAGGAATCAGAAACATCAGGAGCAGACACGTCTAGCCTATACAAACCCACATGGTTTGCTTACAAATATATGAATAGTTTTCTGAGAGCTATCTATAAATGCAACCCATATACGAATACTGAGGTAGGTAAAAAATAAATAAAAAACATTTTTCATTAATTTTGTGTATTTATCTTTATGGTGAGGCATGTGTCACATTTACAATTTATGTTAAAGCAAATCAATGCTGAAAGTTGCTGGTATTCAAACATAT
This sequence comes from Octodonta nipae, assembly GCA_034190945.1. Lineage (NCBI taxonomy): Eukaryota > Metazoa > Arthropoda > Insecta > Coleoptera > Chrysomelidae > Octodonta > Octodonta nipae. The sequence continues at coordinate 85,227,258 of CM067221.1, read as the reverse complement.
TTGGCATGTTTGAGTGTTTGTTTATAAAAAATGTTCTCGGTTCTCACTGGAAACAATTACTCCACAAAATTTATCAACAAAGAGTTGAATCAACAGACTTGAACAAAGAACAAACCTTCCGAATCAACCCAGAACTTCTCTTATTACTGCTACTCAAGACAACCACATTACAGTTACAACTATACCATACATACAGGGTCTGTCAGAAAGATTGAAAAGAGTGGGCAACAGATTTAATGTTAAGTCAACATTCCAAACAAGAAATAGACTGAGATCACTAATATCGAAAACAAAACCAACCAACGAAACTCAGAACTCAAAAAACTGCATATACAAGATTCCTTGCGAATGCAATAAATTTTATATTGGAGAAACATCGAGACCATTAAACATACGAATAAATGAACACAAGAATTACATAAAGAAACGACAATTTGAAAAAGCGAAAATTTGTGAACATGCATCGGACCTGGGCCATAAAATACAATTTGACAATTCAACTATATTTCACAAAGGACAACATATCACAAAACGAAAAATAAAAGAGTCTGCCTTAATTCTTTTGAATGAAGACGATTGTTCGCTTCTACTTCTGTAGAATTCAATCGTATCTGGTTACTGACAATTAAGGAAGAAATTATTAATGCTCATCTCTTTTTGACAACCCAGTACCGGGATAGTTTATCCTAGGTTTTCCCTTATGACGTTAATGGCTCACTGAAACAGCAGAATTCTTTGGTCGCATTTTTGGCGAATGCACTATCTTATAACAAAGTCGTACCTAGGAACGCCACTTATAAATTCTAAAGACAACTCTTGCAAATTATTCCAACTTGTAAGCTGTTTCACTTGATACATGATCTTTAGAATTATTTGTGCTACCTGTATATTTAAGAACAACAAAAATCGTATGTCAACTTAAATGACATAAATCAAACTTTCAATTTGCAATTTACATTTTCATTACATATTTTAAAGTCATTGACAACGAAGTCAGATTCGACTTTGAAACGTTTGGTATTTTCTTTCAATATACAGATTTTTAATTCAATTGTGGTGTTATTCCCAAGAAAACATGAAATAATCAAGAACATGCTATAAATAACATTTAGAAGACAGACGAACAATATTTCGGATTCCCCGAAATATCGGACGAATTCCGATAACACGAACTATGGGATGAATTCCCGTCACAATATGGTTCAGGGACAGACAAATATGTAGGTAGATATGTAGCTGTATACTTCAGATGTTAGATATCAGATTTTATTGTATTGCTATCCTATATTCCTAGATTAAAAAATTGCAAAGTATCTTTTAAACGACTGTATTTGCAAACTTGTGCATAAACAATTAGCCAAATTGTCTGAAGTGATAACCGATGAAAAGCGATGAAAAGATGGCAAGTTGTAAACAATAAAAACACACACACCATGATAATGACCTGACATAATAAACATTTATTAGTAACTCATTTCCATATTACATAAAAAATACACATATTTAAGTGTAAGGGATCCACCTGTTTTAACAAATCAAATTTATTTGTGCATTTGTTTTTTTCTTGAACCTATTGTAAGTAACAACTTATGCAAATTACTTCATGAGAACGGCAAAACTAAAGATGTTAACCTTGAGTTTTTTCCTCAATAAACTCTTATGAAGTAATTAAATATTAGTTGAATATAAATTGAAAACATTCTCACAGAGGTTCAATTCTTTCATAGCAACGGAGCGTTAACATCATACAACATGCTAGAAAATCGTTTAGTACTGCTGTTTCTTATCTTATGTTTGTGTCACAGAAGTTTTAGTGACCAAAGTGAAACGAAGACCAAAGATATGAAATTTAAACTTCATAGTGGAGATTTGATGCCTATGATTGGATGTAAGATACATATATTTGAAATTTCTCAGATAATTGTCCTAAAAGTACCTACCTTGAACTAAATTAATATTTTGAAAGTTAAGTTCCATTGAGCCTTAAACAGTTCCTGTTATACATAACCTATTTTTTTCAGTGGGAACATACCAAATACAAGGCGAAGAACTCATTAAAAATGTTTTGGATTATGCCCTGGGTGCTGGATACCGTCATATAGGTATGGAAGTAATTTTAAAAGAAGAATAATTTATTTGTTGTAATCTGTTGTAGATAGTGCTGCAGCATATCATAATGAAGAACAAATAGGTAAAGCTCTAAAAGAGCTCTTACCAAAATATAATTTGACCAGACAAGATATCTTCATCACAACAAAGCTATGTAAGCATTTTATAAGTAAACTGATATAAAATAAATTACAATATTTGATTTTAGCACCTTCCAATCAAGGAGAAAAGGCCTATGCAGCCTTAGAAACCTCATTGAAAAAATTAGATAGTGGTTACATTGATCTTTATTTGATTCATTGGCCAGGTGCATATGGTGTCAATTCCTCAAAGGTGGACAATAGTAAATTAAGAGATGAAAGCTGGAAACAAATGGTGAAAGGTGTTAAAAATGGCCTTACAAGAAATATTGGAGTCTCTAATTATAATGTTCGTCAGCTAAATGAGTTGTTGGCAAATGATCATGGTGTAAAACCAGCTGTAAATCAGGTGAGTAAAATTATTGTTAATATCTTTTTGTCTTTAAGTAACAGGAAAGAATAGTTTATTCTCTGCATTTATATACTGAAACTCTCAAGATGAGTTCTACCAGTACCTAGCACAATGGATGAGATTTTTATCTACAATTAAGTTTTTAATTTTTTTATCAATATCTTTGTTGGCATTCCTGTTGGAACTAATTCAAAAATAAATTTTGGATGATTTTAGTATTTAGCTGATTTCAATGTCTCTATTCAAAATAGTATGTCACATAGCAAGAAATATTGATAGAATCCATTAATTTATAGTTTAAACAAATACTGAAAATAACTTGAAATAAATTGTCAAATGTACTTAAAAAATATTATCAGTCAGACTTTTTGTGAATAAATTAAAGAGTTTGTTTAATTATATTTTAAAAATAAAATCATCACATCTATCCATTTCTATATCAACAGACGTAGAGGCATATTCATTGTCTATATGCTTTAAGATATTTATTTGTTATTTGAGAAATGTTTGCTATTTCCTAATAAATATATCCTTTTGTCTACAAGTGGGAGACAACATAACCTGACCCACTTTCATTTTTCATTGTCCAAAAGTTACTTGAGCTGATTTGTAGCGCTCTACTGGTTATAACTTTGGTTCTACCCTTGGTTGACAGTGGTTGTACTTTGACATTTCTCTTTTCAACAATGAAGTAGAACCAGTGAGTAAATACATCATACTCACTGAGTAGAATCAAAACCAATGATTAATATTTACCCACTGACCAAAACTCATTTGGTTCATCCAAGAAACGTCAAATGTGTTTCTTTAGTGGAACTTAAGTGATATTGAAAAACTGATCAAAATTTATTGTTAAATGTAACGTAAACATGTAAAATAATCTTTAAAGCGCCTACAGACACACAAACATTCCTTGAGATATGTACAAGCGTACAAGTACACCCATACATATTTGTCAGTGTGTAGACAATATCTGCCTAAAATATCTTTGTATTCTGGTGTTGTTTGAATTTTTATATGCCAGTACAAGTTGCACATACACATCTCTCAGTGTGTAGGCAACACACATTTACATATCGTGGATTATATCAGTGCGATTCATATTAACTGTGGTTTATTACTATTTAACTATGTGAAGCCATGGCTGTTAGTAGAAATTATTCAAACAGAGTTTGTTGAACTTTATAAACCACACCCCTGTTTATAAAAAACTAAATCCAAAGACTACATGAATAGGAATAAAGAAAACAATGCATTGGTGGAAAAGTGGAAAGAAGTAGAAAAAACAGGTAGAAAAGAAATGGTAAAAACTAAGATAAATAGTCTACACTCTGAATTCCGCAGGGAAACCAAACAAAGCAACAACCATTTCTTTACCCATTTCCTTCGTGGCTTTCGTTTATTCAATAATCGGTTTTGTTTCTTCTTTATTATGCATACACACGCCACTGCTAATAAATTTAAATCACTGTTACTTACTGTTCTCATGTTGATTAACAAACTGAATATAAAAATTATCTTCCGTGTGTAGGCAATTCGAACAAACGTTTATGTACGGGCGTACTTGTACGCGCGTACACTTCTGAAAAAATGTTTGTGTGTCTGTAGGCGCCTTTAAATCATGTACCTTCTAGATATAGCCTGTCATGCACAAAATTGTGGCAACGCTAGAAAGAGAGGGAGTAGAGACTGTAAGAGACTATTTCACTTAGTGGGTGGAAGCAACCAATGAACAACATGCTGATCGTATTTCAGTGGAAGCAGCTCCCAACCGAATGAAATAGCCTCTTGCCCTGGCATGTAAAAGTCCACAATTAATTAAATAAATTTCCATCCTTAACTGAGCCCCCTTACGCGGGTTCTTAATTATTTCTTCTATTTTAATTCCATACATTTTTACAAATTATTATTTGTTCGATCTTTATTGACGTTTGTTCGATCATAAATTTTCTTTATTTACCAATTCCTAGGTCTATGATCAAAATTGATTAACTCTTAGTGAGTCCGGATGATGAGTTTTTTTAAATCATTATATAATGATGATTTTTCTTTCTAGGTTGAATGGCATCCACACTACCACCAAAAAGAATTATTAGATTTGTGTAATAAAGAGGGCATTTTATTGGAAGCATACTCTTCTTTGGGTGGCACAGACAACAAGGATCTGTTGGACAATCCTGAAGTGAAGAAAATTGCCGAAAAATTGGGAAAATCTCCTGCTCAGGTAGTTTCTATTGCAGTTTTGGAAAATATTTCTTCTAATAATATGTCTATACTTTTTTAGGTACTTTTGAAATGGGCCCTTCAACAAAACATTTGTATTATCCCTAAAGCAAGATCACAAAAAAGAATTGAGGAAAATATTGATTTGGATTTCACGATTCCTGAAGAAGATATGAAAACCTTAAGTAATTTTAGTCAGAAGAAATATGCATGGGATCCAGATACCATTGTCTAAAATTTAGATGACTAAAGAGAGCTATATTGATATTAGCTTACTTTAACACACGCTTTTTTTTTAACTATTTTTAGTGCAATTTTATTTTGATTTTACAAAGAAATAACTTCTCCTTTACATTAATTCTAAATTTATACTGAATTTGGTGTGTTTTTTTTATTTTGTATATTTTTAGAATAGATATATTATTATAGATCTGTATTTCAATAGGATGATTTCTTTGTAATCCTTTAGTATGAGAAACTAATCTCTTATCCTCCTCTGTACGCTCCCAGTAAATCTACTAAATGTAATGAGTAACTAGAAGCGAAAGCAGAACGCTTTGTGTCTCCGTAGAATTCTTCCAATACTGTCCGTGGTCCCCTTGACATACGGTAAATAAGCCTTGGTTATTGGTGTCTCATGCTCCTCGTCTGTTTGTATATATATATATATATATATATATATATATATATATATATGTTTTAGGTGGTTTCCGGAAATTCATCCGCGTAGTTGATAACTGATCCCTGCCGGAATCGATGGTAAAATGACGACGTTTCGGCAGAGTCACATCTGCCCTCTTCAGGTCGGTTCGCATAATTCTCGTAGCGTTCTGCAACTGACTTCGTATAAATCCTTTAAAAATAATAAAATCCGCCGTCAAAGCAATAACTTAACTAAAAAGCAATTTTTTTTTCTGCGACAATTAACTACGTTTTCTGAAGTCGATGCCATTTTGAATAGCAAAGTTGCAAACTACAACTAATAAACATACTCCCAAATTATTTCCATATTTAACTTGGCAAATCGAAAAAATATTTTTTGCATTTTAGTTAAGTTACTTTTTTGAAGCCAGTTTTTGTTTTTTTTTTAATGTATTTATTTTACATATTTTAGTGATGTACTGGCTTAATTGGATGCAGTTTTGAAATCAAATGAACTTTTTCAATATTACCAAAAATAAGGTATTTCACATTTAAGCAACCTCCATCATTTACGGTTGAACAGAATAACTTGTTTGCTAAATATTTATATGTCTTCCAATAACACTCATTTAACATCTCTCCTCCGCGAAATTTTATACAGTACAGAGTACTTCCATCATTTATCCAATAAGAAGTATATTGATACGGCTTTTAAAAATGCAATATAAATAAAATAGGTGAATAAATTAATACAGATAGTAACTAAAAAACAAGAATGCTATGTATAAAATTAATAAAATATCTATCAAATCAATTTGCTAATATAAATAATACATATTCCTTTAAAACCTTTCAGATTGCCATGGCATAATGCTAACACTTATGAGACACTGACCCGGTATTTATAAATTCAGAAAACTTAAAATCCAAAATAAAACCTACCTTGATCTGCTTATAATTGCTAGGCGGCTGCTTTTAATCGGGAACAATAAGGGGTGCGGGTAAGACATTAAAACGCAAAATTTATGTTTATTCAGGGCGCCATTTGGTTAAAAACCTATTAATGAACATACCTTAAAAACCAAAATTATTTTATTTTCAATACTTTCACTTGTGCTGAAAAATTCTCTTATCGGTTGATAAGTTGGGTATACTAAAAAATATGCAAAATGTAAATAGAGGAGAGTTTAATAAAAAATATCGAGTACAAAAATGGTTCAAAATAATTTGGTCAAGTGCGAGTTGGACTCGCATACTAAGGGTTCCGTACCACCTTTAAGATTCTAATATTCCATTTTCAGCCAAGCAGGGAATGACTGCATTTTCATATATTTACCCTAATATGTTTTAAAGGAAGCGTTTTAAATTTATAAAAAATATACACTTTGATTTTCCACACATAGACTTTTTATTTTATCTGCTTCAGGATTCGCTTGATTTTTATCAGAATACATATGTATTTAATTTTCTAATTTGGCCCCCAAAAATTAACAGTTTTATTTTACTAATAAATATTCAGAGAAGCCTTTTATAATCTACTGTTTGAGTTTTGAGGCTCTGTAGATTGGAAGATAATGGGAAAAATAGGTCAAGTTTTAAATTATAAATTATTAAATCTGTTATTCAAATTATTTAGAAATACAAACAAAATATATTTTTCAAAATTTAAATAGTGTAGTTTCTAAAGTGGGAATTAAGTCGATGTTTAATATTTTTGTTAATATCTTTTAAACAAATAATTTAAAAATATATTGCATTATGCGTTAAAAAAATATTTTTTATTTTCCGTTTAATTCTATAATTTGGCCCCCAATATTAATATTAGGGATTTTTTCATATTTTTCATGTAAACAAAAAAACTTACGTCTTATAGTTTGGGGAATAACGAGGGAAATGAGTTATTTTTTTAAAAATATTTTTTAATATATTTCAAAATATTCATTTAAAAAAAATAAAAAAAGTAAATTTGTATTCGTTATAATGAGCCCTGTGATTTAATATATTACATGATCCGCTAGAAATAATTATAATTTTTTTATTTTCCATTTAATTCTATAATTTGCTCCCCAAAATTAAAAGTAGAGGTTTCTCCTTATTTTTCCAGTAAACTTCAGGTCAGACCCTATATCTCTAATTTTTTTCAAAACTTTGCGTTTTATAGTTTCGGATAAAAGGGGAGAGGGTGAATTTTGGTTTTCGTTAATATCTTTTTAACTATTTGTGTTCCTCAGAATGGGACCTTTCATTTGATGTATTATATGATGCGTTTGATATTTTTTTTATTTTAAATTTTCATTTAATTCTATATTTTGCCCCCCAAAATTAATATTAATGGTTTCTCCTTATTATTCCCGTAAAGTGCGGGTAACGTTCTATATTTCCTTTTTTTTAACATTTTAGGCCCAGTAGTTTCGGAGATCAGTCGATTTTTTTAATTCCCCCCCCCCCAGAAATACCCCTAAAATCATCTTTTACGATATGTACTCCTGATCGGGTCACCAAACTATACATTGATACCAAATTTCAACCTCTTCCGTCCAGTAGTTTAGGAGAAAAGTGCTGTGATGTGACAGGCAGAAATCCACAGTGATATTATAAGGCTATCCGTATATTGTATATACGGAACCCTAAAAATGAGTCACTCGTTATAGTAGATACATTTGAAAAATCTAATGTCTATATCGTGAGGAATTAATGTATTTACAAAAATTCAAAGTGAAATTTGAAAAAAAGTACTCATCTATGATCCTATAATCAAATGATTTGTTCAAAAAGGATACTGGTATAAACTGTCAGCAGAATAAACCTTACCTTGTACAAAGATTTTCTATTATCATATACGCATTGAAATGATTATTTGTACTGTACTTCTGGTCCTTGAGACTCAGAGCCAAATATGTCACAAATTGTCAGCCATAACGGATACTTCGTCCACCAATGGCTGCACAGTAAATGATTCACATTAAACTAACGGTTAAATAGCCACTTAATGCATGGCTAACTTTCCAAAAGTGAATTATAACATAAACTCCACTACAATGACCAATCAAACGGTATAAAAAATATGTTTCCACCATAAAAACAGTGCCGGAAACATGAATAACTCCATCCAATACTTAAATCCACCGTAGACAATACTCCATCTAAACGGTTATACGGTTAAATAGGCCCAACTCCAAATAATAGTTAAACAGGTCCAACTTAAAAAATAGCTCCATACTTGGAAAATAGCTTCAACGTCAAACATAGCTCTTACATTAAAAATCCAAACTTGAAAAATAGCTCCTTGCTTGGAAATATAGCTCCCTACTTGGAAGATCCCTAGTTAAAAGCCGGTTCCCAACGTAAAACCCTAAAATATTGCAGGAAACTTCGTGGGTTGAAATCAAAATTTAAAAACTGATTTTCACTTCAGTTTCTAGAACCTTATTTATACTTAAAAATCCAATATTTACAACAGTCGATTCTGAATACAATTTACATAAAAAATAACGACTATCCTAGCGGAACTAAACTACTTAACTCTTCAATGTATTTTTTTCTCGTATTTTCGGTGGCATTCCACTGTTGAGGGGTATTTCCATGTTCGCCCTGCGTTCGAATTCAATACTTTTTATCCCATAGAAAGTTCCAGTCAGTGTCGTTCTCTTTTTTTATTATCCCATTGATTGATGTTTTGTTTTTCATCGAAATGAATAATGTTTACTCCAATGGTGGTGAATAAATTTTATAACAGTATAATATTGTACATGGCGATTTTACTTCAACCAATATGGCCCACGCTTACCTTCTCGACAAAGGGTTGACCTAATCCATAAATTCTTTAGACATCAGCATATCTTTCTACTTGAATTACTCGCCATAGAATACACCATTCAGCCATCGTCTCCTACGTACGAGAAAAATTTGCCATACGGCCACTTTGATAGATTGCCATTAACCATATATTCGCACCCATTCGCGAGGTAAAGCATTCACTTCGGCATTCAGACAAGAGACCGAGTTCTGCGTTCGCTTCGAATCTCCTCACTAAAACGATCCAGACATGCGTCGAAATTTTACAGTGCACAGGACCGGTTTCAAACAAATAACTACTCCAAAGAAATTATGAGGTGAAAGATATGAATTAATATAACAAAGTTTTTAAGAAACAAGTATTTTATGGATGGCTATAACCTTGCTTTTGTAAATTTCGAAGCATCAAACAGACACACATTGTACAGTGTTAACAAAAGTTACTGTTCTGGGTATAGTCGGCTGTAGAAATTCGAACAGACAATGGGCAAGGTGCTCTAGGATCACTGACACGCTAATTAGTTCAGAGAACCTACCAAAAAACTCCAGATAGAATAACTCCACAGTTCTAGAGGTATATCCTTTCCATCAACTAAACCATAAAGTAAAATTTAAATTATTCTCTTATTTGAATAACATAGGGGGCTATCATATACTAAATTTACCTGAATATAAGTTAAACCCAGATTTCTTGGACATTAAAAATGATCGTTCTGAGGTTTAAACCCATAGAAGTGGCCTTCTTCAAGGCTATTGGAGTTAATATTACCTCGTTTTAATATTAAATTTACTAAACTTTAAAGCTCTCGGGAAGGGAGATCGTCCAGCGGACGCTTTCAAATAGGAAGTCCAAGAAATGGCCAGAATGGCGCAATTGTGACGACAGGGTATGTTATGAAGTTAGCAATTGTCAACGGATTGAAATGCACAAATCCTACATTTAGAAGTGAAGGGGCTGAAAAAGTAAGAATGATTTCGTATCGTAAATATAACCTAGAAAATCTGTTATGTGAACTTCTCTTTGTAAACGGTTGTCTCCGTTTTTAGTAATCTCTGCAAGTGATATGAGTTTATATTATGTTAATTGTGATATAAATTAATATAAAAGGCAATTAACAATTCTTTTCATCACTGAACAAACTGATATAATTAAATTATCTCATCTGTTATCATGGGACAAATTTCACTTTCAGTCTAGAATAGTTTCTTTTTCAAGGATTCTAACATTTTCACATACTGGTTTTCCATACATTTTTTCTTGCCTAGTTCGACAAAAAGCTCCTTTAGCTACTATTAAATGACTATTTTTGGCATCTGTGCTATGTAGGATATTTATCTTGAGTCCTAAAAAATGTGCAAATAAAATTTTGCTTGTAAGTCATTTTTCTTTATGTACAAAGTATTTCATTGACTTGACACTTTATTAATTCTGGTTGTTGAACTGTGATGGTTAAATTAACCTAATTTTATTCCCATAGGTTTGTTCGGTTTGTTGGTAGACAATTGATTTCTTGCAACAAATTACCCGGTCGTCCCAGTGGCTCCCCCAAATTGAAACCATTTTGTGGACACTTTTTCTTACACATAGTGTGTCCTCCTTTTACTCAACTCTCCATAATTGACTTTTAACCAGTTTGAATGATTTGAAAAGTAATGGAAGAACTAAGATAATCCCATACACATATTTTTCTGTTCGGAAACATATGCAGGCTTTCAGAAAATTCCCGGCACATTTCTGCATAAATAGTCAAATTAAAATGTTTTAGTCCGAGAGCTAGTTATCCTGAAACGCCGTCATCGCGAATTTGAAAATTTAAAATCCATATCCATATCACCAATAAACGTTATTATATTCGACCTGGTTGCTTTAATTTTTATGTACGGTCATCGATTATTTAAAAAATGCTTTAATGATTAATATAGTTTAAACTGTTTTATATTAAGCTTGATCCCGAAGTGGTTTTATATTTTTTTTATTGACGTGATCTTATCGATTTTCAAAAAATGCGAGAAACAATAAATCATAAACGTTAACGAACTGCCATAACCTTCCTTCATAAGTTAAGTTTGGATAGGTGAATAATTATTGACAGGTTTGTGAAAGAGATATTTCTGAAAAAATTTAAAAAATATATAGCCGACTTCCACCTATAACTAAAAAACTGAAAATAATTATAACAAAATACAACTCTAACAAATAAATAACACATTCAATGTTGTTAGGTACCAGAAAGTTAAAAATGTAAACATTAATAGGTGCTCATTCTGTACAAATTAATTACCTACCAATCAAGTATATTTTTCAAGTCGGTGCCAAGCAAATCTAAAATCCTGCATTGCGTACTTATTTACTAATTGATCAAACTTGATTGTTGCTTGACACCGACTTCAAAAATATACTAGATTCGTAGGTAATTAATTTGTACAGAATGAGCACCTTTTAATGTTTACATTTTTTACATTCTGGGTAGATACCTAACAACATTGAATGTGTTATTTTTTAGGGTTCCGTATATACAGTATACGGATACCCTTATAATATCACTTAGGATTTCTGCCTCTGTCACATCACAGCAATTTTCCTCTAAACTACTGGACGGAAGAGGTTGAAATTTGGTATGAAGGTATAGTTTGGTGACTTGATCAGGAGCCCATATCGCAAAAGAAGAAATTTTTATTTAAGGGGTACTTCTGGGGGGAAAAACTAAAAAAATCGGCCGTTCCCCCCCCTGATCTCCGAAACTACTGAACCTAAAATTTTGAAAAAAAATAGAAAATATAGAACGTTGCCCGAACTTTACAGGAAAAATAAGGAGAAACCATTAATATTAATTTTGGGGGGCAAATTATAGAATTAAATAAAAATTTAAAAATAAAAAAAATTCAAACTCATCATGTAATATATCAAATGAAAGGTCTCATTTTGAGGAACACAAATATTTTTTTTTCATATTTAAATAAAAATTAATTAAAAGTATATTAAAGAAAATATACCAAAATTTACCCATTCCCCCCACCTTATCTCCGAAACTATAAAACGTAAAGTTTTGAAAAAAAATACTTTTATAGCTTCTGACCTGAAGTTTACTGGAAAAATAAGGAGAAACATCTACTTTTCATTTTGGGGGGCAAATTACAGAATTAAATGGAAAATATAAAATTAAAATTGTTTCTAACCCATCATGTTATATATCAGATGAAAGGGCTCATTACGACGAAAATAATCATATTTTTTTCATATTTTTAAAATAAATAAATTAAAAGATATTAACAAAAATATTAAAAAATTTACCCATTCCCCCCCCTTATCTCCGAAACCATAAGCTGGAAATTTTTGAAAAAAAATTGAGTTATAGCCCCTCACCTGAACTTTACTGGAAAATTAAGGAGAAACCCCTAATATTTATTTTGGGGGGCAAATTATAGAATTAAATAAAAAATATAAAATTAAAATTATTTCTAACCCATCATGTTATATATCAAATAAAGGGGCTCATTATGACGAAAACAATTATATTTTTTTCATATTTTTAAAATAAATTAATTAAAAGTTATTAACAAAAATATAAAAAAATTTACCCATTCCCCCCCCCTTATCTCCGAAACCATAAGCTGTAAAATTTTGAAATAAAAATAGGTATAGCGCCTCACCTGAACTTTACTGGAAAAATAAGGAGAAACCCCTAATATTCATTTTGGGGGGCAAATTATAGAATTAAATGGAAAATAAAAAATTAAACTTGTTTCTAACGTATCATGTAATATATCAAATCACAGGGCTCATTATGACTAATATAAATTTATTTTTTTTATTTTTTTAATAAATAGTTTAAAATATATTTAAAAAAATATTTAAAAAAATACCCATTCCCCCCTTTATTTCCCAAACGATAAGACCTAATTTTTTTTATTTACAGGAAATATACGAAGAAATCTTTAATATTAATAATGGGGGGGCAATTTATAGAAATAAACGGAAAATAAAAAAAATATTGTTTTAACGTGTCCTGCAATATATCAAATGAAGGGGCTCGTTATGAGAAATACAAATATATATTTTTAAAATTAATTGTTTACAAGATATTAACATAAAGATATAAACAATTCTCATTTCTCGCTTTATTTCCGAAACCATACTACCTAAAATTTTGAAAATAATTAGGGGTACTGGGACTCCCTTGAAATTTATAAGAAAAATTATTAGAAAACCTCCATGGTAATTTTAGGGACAAATTATACAATTAAATGGAAAATAAAAATTCAATTTTCAAACGAATCATGTAATATATCAAATAAAAGACTCATTATGTGAATTACAAATATATCATATTTTTAAATCATTTGTTTAGCAAAGATATTAAACATCGACTTAATTCCCATTTTAGAAACTATACTATTTAAATTTTGAAAAATATATTTTATTTGTATTTTTAAATAATTTAAATAACAGATTTAATAATTATGTTAATGTTTGGGGGCCAAATTAGAAAACTAAATACAGCGAATCTTGAAGGTGGTACGGAACCCTTACAATGCGAGTCCAACTCGCACTTGACCAAATTATTTGTATTTAGTTGTATTTTGTTATAACTATTTTCAGCTTTTTAGTTATAGGTTACATAATAGGTTAAATTGACAGGTAAAAGTTTACAAACAAAATGTACTAGAACGCGTTGAGTTAATACGCCCAAAATATGTTTGTGCCTTATAGACCACGCGATTTAACCTTTTTTAACTTTTTTGAGCACCCTATATAACTATATATAATTCCACTCCACCCTTGTACCAACCATCCTGTACATACTTCTGCCTACGGACAACCGTACATTTGTTAGCGGCCTTCTGTAAATTATAATATAGGTTGAAATAGAGTTATACAAGGTGATTAAAAAAATATTGAATAAAATTGTTATATAGGATGGCTCACAAGCAGTTTCAGTTTAGGTGAAATATATTGAGGATTGGTGGATTTATAGGTACACAGGGGTGATATAAACTATTTTATATTGGGTGGCCCATAAGTAACTGCATATACATGGTGGTTGAAATAGAGGATGGAGTAGAATTATAGTTAGAGTGGTTAAAAAACGTTATATTTTCTTAAGTAGGATACAGTTGTAAATATGAAATATACAGTGTGATTAAATTCATGTTTGAAAACGTTGCATATAATGTGTGGTTGAAATGTAAGGTGTAGAGAAATTATACATTCCACAGTGATTAAAAAAATATCAGAAAAAATGGCTATATAGCTCAGCCCACAAGCAGTAGCACAGATAAGTAGTTGAAATATAGATTGGAGTACAGTTATAGTTAAATAAAATAATTTTAAAAAAGTTATATTGGGTGGTCAATAAGCTAATGCATATACAGGGTGGTTGAAATATTTTGTGGCCTAAAATTATAGTTATACAGGATGTTTCAAAAACTAACAGATAAGATTGACTAATTGGCAGTAGCATATACAAGTTGATTTAAATATAGTTGGAAATAGGTTTATAGTTATACAAGGAGGTTCAAATAAAAGTTGAATAAAATTGTTATATTGGGTCGCAAATACGCAGTTGCAGTTTGGGTGAAGTATGTTGGGGATTGGTGGATTTATAGTTCTACAGGATGGTACAATTTTGTTTTATTGGGTGGCCCATAAGTAGTTGTATATACAACATAGTTGAAATAATGATCAGTTACAGTGTTTAACATAATGTTACAAAAAGTTGTATATAAAGGATGGTTAAAATATGGGGTGTTGAGAAATATACTTTGCAAGGTGGCTCAGAAATTTTCAGAATTAACTTTTATATAGCGTAGACCATACAGTTGGTTGTTTAAAAAATGTTATATTGGGAAACATAAACAGCTGCATATACAGAATGGGTGTACTATAGAGTTACTGTTATTCAAGGTGGGTAAAAAATGTTGAATAAAATTGTTATTAGCACTTGCTATTTGGGTGAAATATATTCGGGATTGGTCGGTGGATTTGTAGTGCAGTTATGTAGGTTCAACAAAGTGTGAAAAATATGTTATATAAATAATTTTTTAAATGTTTCATAAGCTATTTCCTTTTGAAAAGAATTGTACATTCGATACGCGGGTGAAACCGCGGGTATCGGTTAGTTTATAATAAAAGTCATGTTCAATACTGTCTGTTCGAGCTTTTCCATTTTATAAAGTTTCTTGTCGAGAACCTTCCTCATCAATTATTTATGTATTTTCTACTGTATATAGCAAATATGTAATAAATAATTATTCGAGATGTCAGTCGGTTCAGAGCAGCGCAACTAATGAATGTTCTGGACTAGAAACAGTATATTGTCTTGAGTTCAATAGACTGTGAAATCTCCAAAAGATATCACCAATATTCCTTTGATAGGTTTTAGTTAAACCAGGAATTCCTTTGTATGATTTTTTTTTCTAGGAATCACAAGGAAATGGCATTACCCATAGCACAACTCCCGTGTCTGGGTCTCTGCGAGCTAGTTTTCCCTGAAACTCCTAGATATTCATTTCGCCTTAAAATATTTGTTTTTTTTTACTTAGGAGTATGTACCATAAGATGATCACAATTTAAATTAGATATAGTACCACATTTGGGTGAAAGTTTTTTGATATCAGGATTTTTGCTTTCAATAGTTTGCTTTACTCCTTTATGATGACAACTTAGAGTTGTTGAAACGGCGTTGAGTGTTTAAAATAAAGGTTTGGTGTTAGGGTGCAAAACTGTGTTTTTGCATTTGTGACACACCAAAGGTTCCTCAGCATTTTCACTTTCAATAGTTGACATTTCGGGAAACGAGAGCCCATTTAATGCTTATATATAAAATAGAAGCCATTAATTTCTCGTCAGTTGAAAAAAAATGTAGCTTGCCCTCAGTTCTAAATTATAATTAAACAATGAGCAATTTGATGTAATACTAATAAAGGTTTAATTTAATCAAAACCGATGGTTTGGACTAGCGTACCTAATCTAACCTAACCGACATTTCTGTTATAATATTTTCGATGTTTATACATTTTTATCACTTCCTACAAGAAGCAGAAAGTAACGTAGTATGTTCTGTACCGATCTTTAGGCAATTTGCAATTTCCCTTGTATTCAGAAACTCTTGCCGTTCCATTGGGAACTACCGAGCATGAACAGGCTATCCAGCAAACTCCCGTATTGTGGGGATGGGTTTCGTCACAACTGTTCGAAAATAGAACATCTAGAAAAGCTAGTCTCCATCTCTTCTTTCTTACCGATGACTTTAATATTGTGCGTTGGAAATCAGTATACCATATTATAGACTTCCGTTCTATTGAAATTCTATTATCATTGTCTCCATTTTCTTGATATTTAATTTTATGCCTATTCCATTACTAACTGCGTTAAGTTCAATTATTTGAATTTGAAGCAATTAGAATTAAATATTCTCCATGTATTTTGTCTTTTGTAGTTTGAGTCTAACTTCTGAAAAATATTTTTCTGTCCACTGTGTAAATGAGAAATTCTAGGCTTCATATACTCGGATTTTGGCTTCCACGTATATATTAGCCATTTTTTGTACATATGGCTGATCTACATTTTGGTCACTCCAAGCATTGAGTAGTCAGTACTGGCTTCGGATATATAGTGTCGAAAGCTTCGAGTGTGTATTGTGATCAATTGGGCTGAAGCCGCTGCGGAGTCCAGCCCACTCTCATGTTTGAGATGAATCTATAGAGTACTTTTGTTTTGAATAGTCATAAGGAATATTTAGTATGTTATTGGGAGGAGACTGATCGGTTTGCAATTCTGAATATCTTCCTTATTACATTTCTTGTGAATTAAATCGATTATTCCATTGTTCTGGTATGTAGCTGGCTCACAGGCAGTGTATATATATTGTTACGAAATTTACCCAAAGCCGACCCTGTGTCATTTTAGCACGACAACAAACGCTTTAAGATAAAAAAATACGATTCTCGAAAAGACTCGACAGCGGAAGGAGCGATGATGATTTCTACTGGAGAATTCTACGCTGGTGATATAAAAGAAGAATGCCACGATCGCCGAGGAGTGATACCGCGACGACTAGCTTATATGGGATTATTATTGTATTTTTGAATCAGCTGTTTGAATGTAAATAAAGTTCTAGAAAAGTGACAGTGAATATTAGTTTTATAATTTTTAAATTGAACCCACGGACTATATTACATTTGGTGTCAGAAGTGGGATTAAGTGCAGTTAAAAGCGTAATTTGATTTATGGAAACTAGAGGTATGGAAAAAACCGACGAAACTACCAGAAAAATTATCAAACAGGTTACGGAGGGACTAGACTAAAAAATAGCACAGATTCTAGAAAAACGTGACAAGAAGGAGAAACAACATCAAGAAGAAATTCAACAAAGGTTAGTAAAATCTTTTGATGAAAAACGTAAAATAGAATTAGAAAATCTTGTCACTACAATGGAAGAAAAACAACAAAATCTTGTTTCCACGATGGAAGAAAAACAACAAAATTTAATGGAAGGATTATTCTCGAAATTTGGAGAAAAACAAGATCAAACTGAAGAAAAAAGACAAATGCAATTTGAACAACTAATGCAAATAGTGTCGCAAGTTAATGAAACAGTTAATGAAAGAATGCAAATAGTTGAATCAGACATAACAGAAATAAAACGACGACATAAAGACCTTAAAAAGTAATGTGGAGACTCTTGAAATCAAAGTAGATGACATCGATTCCGTCCAGAACCAGGTGAAATTTGAAATAAGTGCTATCCAAAGCCAGGTAAAAGCTGAAATCAGTTCAATTAAAGACGCAGTACACAGTGAAGTACAAGATAAAGTGGAAACAGCAATTAAAAAATTTGCAACAAGATTTGCAGAGAGGGAAATACCAGCACACCTTGAGTACCAAAGGTTCCGTTAGCAAACCACCCACATTCGATGGCAGTTCATCTTGGCCCATGTATAAACGGCAATTTGAGGCCGTGGCTACAGCTAATGGATGGGATAATCAAGAAAAGTCTAATTCTCTGGTAATTTCGCTAAGAGGTCCGGCCCTAGAACTCCTGCAAAGCATTCCAGTCGATGAACAAGGCAATTTCGACAAGATCATCGCCATCCTAGACAAACGCTACGACAATCAATCCTTGAGCCAGGTATACCAAGTCCAACTCAGTGGAAAAACGCAAAAATCCGGTGAAAGCCTTCAAGAATTCGAAGCAGAGATTAGACGGTTAGTACACTTGTCCTACCCAGACCTGCCAGAGGAAACGAAAGACCAGTTGGCCACGCAGAGTTTCATAAACGGCATCAGAGATGTGGAAGTACAAAGAAATCTAAGACTAAGTGGCGTCAAGAAAAGTAATGAAGCTCTACTTAGGGCTTTGGAAGTAGAGGCCGTCATGAACATGTCCAAGCCGAGGGTCCGAGCAGTTTCCTTCAACCAGGAAGAGTCAGAGTCACCATTTCAAGCGCTGCTGGCTGGTCTGAACAAAATATTAGACCGGTCACAAAGAACTGGCACCAGAGGGGCATATTACCGCTGCGGACGGACAGGACACTTCCAACGTAATTGTCGAGTTAGGCCACCTGAACGATCACCGACCAGGGGTAACCAACAGAACAGCCACATGTCCAGGGACCGTCAGTCAGTCAGTATAGGGGGACGAATGCTGACTGTCCCTCCACCAGCCCCCAAAACGTTATCCATCTGGGGATTTTGCCGAGATAGCGGCAGCCTAGTCATCAGAGGCACCATCAATGGGCGAGCAGTTACCATCACCATCGACACCGGCGCCGCTTTGTCCATTGCCAAGTCCAGGGTCTTGAGAGCATCAGAAAAAATACAGGGTGAGGCAGATGTCGTGCTACAGATAGGGGACAACATGATCCGGCATAGGGTCCTGGTAGCGAATATTGAGGACGATTTTATACTGGGAATGGACCTAATTAGCCAGCATGGATTTATGTTCGACCCGAGATATGATGTTCTTCGGTTCCTAAATGAGGAATTTGTATTGACACGGCCCGTCAACAGTTCAGTCACCTCCATAAAAATTGTGGCAAAGTCTTCAGCTAGAATTCCCGGTCGAACGGAACAGATTATTCATGGGCAGCTAGACAGCAATCCTGGGAGCTGCGTTGGAATGGTGGAGCCCGTACACTCAGCTCATGACTACTTGGTTGGACGGGCTATAGTTAAAACCGGACGAGATATACCAATCAGAGTCCTGAATTTGTCCAACAACGACATTAGAATTGCCAATGGTCAAGAGATAGCTTGTTTCGAGCCAGTAGAGACCATCATCAATTGCGAAGAAGAGTACCAGACGTCGGTGAATGAGACAGGGCCCGATAAAGAGTTCCTACAACAGTTTGCTGACCACTTGACACACTTGCCACCAGAGAACCAGAAGAAAGCCAAGCAATTTATCACAAAACACTGGCAAATTTTTAACAGTAAAAATGGAACTACCGGTCGCACCAACATCATCCAGCATCTAATAGATACCGGAAAGGCTAAACCCATCAGAATACCACCTAGACGACTACCATTGGGGCAACAACAGGCAGTCTAGGAAAACATCGAATCCATGTTACAAAATGGAGTTATTGAGCCATCCATCAGTCCATGGTCTGCTCCCGTCGTGCTAGTTAAAAAGAAGGATGGAACCACCCGATTTTGCGTGGATTACAGAAAGCTGAATGATGTCACAAAGAAAGACAGCTATCCACTACCCCGAATCGATGACACTTTGACCACACTAGCAGGCTCCCGTTGGTTTTCCACACTAGACCTAAAAAGTGGATATTGGCAGGTTGGTCTGCACGCAAACGACAGAGAGAAGACAGCGTTCTCCACCAGTAAAGGGCTGTTTCAGTTCACGGTCATGCCCTTTGGGTTATGTAATGCACCCGCTACATTTGAGAGGCTAATGGAGTATGTACTGAGCGGGTTAACATGGAAGACGTGCTTAGTGTACCTCGACGACATTCTGGTCATGGGCCAGACATTCGATGACCATCTGAAGAACCTGGGCGAAGTATTCTCCAGAATTAATAACGCCAACCTGAAACTCAATCCTTGTTTCAAAAAGAAGTAGAGTTTTTGGGCCACGTAGTGTCCGAGTCAGGAATCCGCACCAACGAAGACAAGATAGATGCCATCCGTGATTGGCCAGTTCCAAGAGACAAACATGAACTCCGAAGCTTCTTGGGCCTCTGTTCATACTACCGGCGTTTTGTTGAGGGATTTGCCACCATCGCCGCCCCTCTACATCGGCAGACCACTGATAAGAAGACCTTCCATTGGAATCAGGATTGCGAAACATCATTCAGGCGACTGAAGGCAGCACTATGTTCCAGCCCAATCCTAGCCTTTCCCACACAGTCCGGCAAGTTCATCTTAGACACCGACGCCAGCAACACAGGTTTGCGGGCCGTCCTATCCCAGGTGCAAGATGGTGAAGAGAGGGTGATCGAGTACTACAGCCGTGGATTCTCGAAGCCAGAAAGAAATTATTGCGTCACCAGAAAAGAACTTCTTGCAATAATAAGGGCTGTAGACCATTTCCACAAATACCTGTATGGTCGCCATTTCTTAATCCGAACAGATCATGCCGCACTCAAATGGCTGCTGGACATGAAGACACCGGAAGGACAACTAGCGGCCAGATGGATGGAGAAATTACAGCAATACGACTTCAAGGTGGAACACCGTGCCGGCCGGTTGCACAATAATGCCGATGCCCTATCCAGAAGACCCTGTAGAGCGGAATGCGGACATTGTCTGAGGACGGAACAGCGAGTGGGTATTCCCATCAGGCAGATCCGAGTGCAGGCCAATGAAGACTGAACAACGAAACAGTGCATCCAGGACCAAATGGCTGATCCAGACATCGAACCAATCTTGTCACTCAAAACGAGAGGAGCACCCAGGCCACGATGGGACGAGGTAGCTAGATACTCCGGCGTGCTGAAGTCGTTATGGGCTCAATGGGACTCTCTAAGAGTAGACAATGGAATGCTCAAGCGAGTTTGGGAAAGCGCTGATGGACGAGAAACCAAGTCCCAACTGGTAGTTCCGAAGAAAAAGGTACCAGCCATCCTGACCGAAGTACATGATGGAATTACCGGAGGCCACCTGGGCATGAATAAAACCCTAGACAAAGTTCGCCAGCGGTACTACTGGGTGAATTACTTCGAAGACGTCAGAGCTTGGTGCCACAAATGTGCCACCTGTGCGGCCAGTAAGGGCCCGAAAACCCGGACCAAGGCAGAATGCAGCAATACATTTGAGAGAATCGCCATCGATGTCGCCGGTCCGTTTCCCGAGTCTGAGAGGGGGAACAAATACATTCTGGTCGCAATGGATTACTTCAGCAAATGGCCTGAGGCATATGCGATACCCAACCAAGAGGCAACCACGGTAGCGACGGTGCTAGTAGAACAACTATTCAGCAGGTTTGGCGTCCCGATGGAATTACATTCAGACCAGGGGCGTAACTTCGAATCGAATGTATTCCAGAAGGTCTGCACGATGTTGGGGATCAGGAAAACGAGAACAACACCATTACACCCACAGTCAGACGGATTGGTGGAAAGATTCAACAGGACCTTGGAACAACACCTATCCAAGGTCGTCAGCAATAACCAGCGTGATTGGGATGAGCATATTTCCCTATTCCTGTTGACATATCGCTCTGCTGTACATAATAGTACAGGCCTGACCCCAGCCAGGGTCTTATTCGGAAAGGAGCTGCGACTACCATGCGACTTGGCATTTGGCTCCCCCGAAGAACCTCCCCAAGACATCGACGATTATGCCGACCAGCTCCGACATAACATGCTGGCAATACACGAATTAGCCCGAACGCAGATGTTGGCCACCAGTGACCGGATGAAGACGCGATACGACCTCAAGGCCAATTCAGTCGGGTTCCAGGAGAGGGACAAAGTCTGGTTGTACAACCCCCAATGGAGCAAGGGTAAATCCCCAAAGCTTACACCCGCCTGGGATGGTCCATACGAGGTGGTCAAGAGGCTTAATGACGTCGTCTACCGAATCCGTCGAAACCCCAAAGCTAAATTGAAGGTGGTTCATTTAGATCGACTCGCTCCCTACCATGGAGGGGATGTTTCTGATCGGGACGATCAGAATTAAAGGGGGGGGCAGTGTTACGAAATTTACCCAAAGCCGACCCTGTGTCATTTCAGCACGACAACAAACGCTTTAAGATAAAAAAATACGATTCTCGAAAAGACTCGACAGCGGAAGGAGCGATGATGATTTCTACTGGAGAATTCTACGCTGGTGATATAAAAGAAGAACGCCACGATCGCCGAGCAGTGATACCACGACCACTAGCTTATATGGGATTATTATTGTATTTTTGAATCAACTGTTTGAATGTAAATAAAGTTCTAGAAAAGTGACAGTGAATATTAGTTTTATAATTTTTAAATTGAACCCACGGACTATATTACTATATATATATATATATATATATATATATATATATATATATATATATATGTTAGTAACTTAGCCATTATTCAGTTAATATTCGCTCCCTTGACAGCTGACTCGACTTCTTCAGTCATGTGTATTTCTAGAGATCGGGGGCTTTTTATAGCTGCCTGTAGATTTTTGTTGCCATGTTTCACTTGTTGCTTTCCATTATACTAATGTTCCATTTTTTACTGCGATTAAATGTTTTCCCCCACTATTATTGCTTTCTTAGCCTATTTATAACTCTTTCTATTTTCAGTAGCAGATCCCACCGGTATTGTGTTGTAATGTTTGATGCATTCTTTGTAAGAGTTTTGCTCAGCACAGCTCTTTTTTTCCGAGCTTAGTTTGTGATGTTGGTTTCGTGTTTGTCCTATTTCCTATTATGTAATGATCGACATAGTGGTTTTTTAGACCGACTTCAAAAATATACTAGATTGGTAGGCAATTAATTTGTACAGAATGAGCACCTTTTAATGTTTACATTTTATACTTTCTGGGAAGGTACCTAACAACATTGAATGTGTTATTTATTTGCTAGAGTTGTATATTGTTATAATTATTTTCAGCTTTTTCGTTACAAGTGGAAGTCGGTTATATATATTTTTAAATGATTTATCTATTTTCAATAATATTCTGTAATAAATACATATATGAATTTATAACTGGATTTGTCCGAATTATTACCCAGTACAACACAATTTCATCTGTGGTATGCACCCGTGCCTACGCGAGCCATGGTTCTCTCCTCTAAGTATCTTATACCTAGAGGAATCTACCTTTGCCGTCTCACCCATGCACACTTACAATCACTTACAATATATCTGCTATAAGATAACAGATAATACTACAGTAAAATATCCGAAGAAATAAGAAGAAACAGAAGAGAACAGAATAATGAAAATATTAATATAATGGAAGGTATTTCCTTCCAGGTCTGAACGGGAAGAAGAAAAGACACAAAATGAAAGAAAGTTATAAATAAAATAAAAAATTAAATTATCGACAGGGCGGCTATCCAAAAAGAAGTAACAAAGACTATTGAAGACTTCTATAAACAACTTTTGGTGCGTTCCCGCAATTTGTTTAGTGTATTGTTTATTACTTCATTGATTTTTAAACTTCTGCACCTTTTCCAAAACTTTCCGTCGCGCTAATGCTAATTTTAAGTGTTTTTTGCGAGTAAAAGATAAACAGTATTCGAGATTCGTGTTTTGTACTCCGAACTATTCGGACACGTTTGATTCCGTCTGAAGAGACGGCCGCTTTTTGTTGTTTTTGTGTTACGATTCCGCGAGTTAGTAGCTCCGATCGTAACAACCGCTAAACCGCTTTCATTTTGTTTCTTTTGTGTTTACAAAAGCGCATCATTTGTTGTTAAACCCGCATTTTTGTTTGCTCAATCAATGAACATTACATCGCTATTTTTTGTGTAACGTGTTGTCCAGACGAAGCTCTAAAAAACTGTTCCTGCTCTTACGGGGCTAGCCTCTGAAGAAAGAAGAACCAAGAAAACACCCCTTTGCAGAGCTTCGACGTAAAAGGTTAGTGATTAACTTTATTTGGTAAATTAATTTACGTGACGGCACTTGTTTATTGATTGTTCCGCTAAAGGTCCTTCGTCAATTATATACTTGCATTGAACCAGCATTGAACTAAAACCGCAACATCTAATTCATACATTTTTTTGGATATTATATGTAATGTGCCATCGAAGACATTTCATAATTTGGTCCAACTTCGACCCGGATGCAATTTGAGTTAATTCCGTGCAAAGTTTAAAGATCAAACTATTGATTTTTCGTTGCAGTTATTGTTGAAAACCGCATTGAATTTTCGTTTCTTTATTTGTTAAAAGAGAAAGCAAGTTCGGGATATTCACTCATTCCGGTGGAAATAAAACGCATATTTTTTTGTCGCGTTAAAAACCTTACATGAGCTCGTTTTGTTTGTTTGGTTATTTTGCTAAATTTTTTTGAATTTATTTGACATTTGGTCAGATATTTTCTACTTCAACAGTAAAAAATTGTAGATTTTTGGAATAGTATTTTCGTTCTATCGTGTTAGATTTGTTCAGTGGCGTTACAGTGATTTTAATTTATTGTTAAGATATCAAAAACTGCTGAAAATTTACGTAAATTTAAAAATCATCGACAATCGGAGTTTAAAAGATTAGAAGATATTTATTTTGCTGTCGAGAAAGCCTTAAGAGGTGACGACGTTGAATTGTTTTTTAGCATGATTGATATGGTTGATTCAATTCATTCACAATTCGATTGTTGGATTAATTTCAGATGCAAACGATGATTTTGACTTTGAAGATGACATTCGCAATAAATTCGAAAAATTGTTTTATTCAATTAGGTCTATTTTTGCTAAACTGAAATCTGTTCAGAATTCTACGCCACAAAATATAGCTAGGGAACAGGAAAGTGTTGCTTTGCCGCGAATTGATTTGCCTTCATTTAGTGGAGACATATTGGAATTTGGTACTTTTATTGATTTGTTTGATTCATTAATTCACAGTAATGAAAAACTCAGTACTATGCAGAAGTTCAAATATTTGCAGTTAGCTTTAAAAGGGCCTGCTTTTGAGGTTATTAAGAATTTTAAACTAACACAAAACAATTACGTGAGTGCTTATGAAACACTTTTGAAAAAATTCAAGCGAACTCGTTTAATCGCGGAGTCTCATTGGTCAGCTTTAGAACAATTCCCCCAACTAACTTCAGATGGCCCTTCAGAGGTTCGGAAGTTATTGGATGACTTCAGTGATAATTTGGAAGCACTGAAGAGTTTGGGTTTACCAGTAAATCAGTGGGATTTTTGTATCGTTCAGAGGATGTTGAAACGAGTTCCAAAGAATTTAGCCGCTAATTTTGAACTTTACCATGGTACTGTGACCGCTCAAGATTACTTTCCGATCCGCTCGGAAGTTGTTGATTTTTTGTCGAAGCATTGCGATGCCTTTGAACATGTTGAATTATCCCGCAAGGCAAAGCGAAGTGATGACAAAAAGTTACCATTGAATTCAAAGCAACATTCTTCCCGGTTCACTACATCTTTGTTTGTCACTAAGAATAGAAATTGTTTAGTTTGTAAATCCGATCATGCGATTTACAAATGTTCTGAATTCTTGAACAAATCAGTATCCGCGCGGTTTAAGTTTGTTAAAGATTTTAGACTTTGTTTTAATTGCTTGAGCGATTCTCATCAGTCGAATCGCTGTAAATCTTTATACACTTGCCGCAACTGCAAACAACGCCATCACACATTGCTTCATTTTGTAAATCGTGCTGATTCAGGTATTCGGTCTGAATCTAAAGCTCCCCCCGCAAACCTGGCTTCCACATCTGGTGGATCCAGTACCATTAATACTGTTGAAAGTCCCGAAACTTCTCTACCGCAGACTTCTTGTCATAGTTCACTTTTGTCATACAATTCAGATCTGTTGTTATCTACCGCTTTAGTTGAGGTATTAGATAAGCACGGTTCTTATCAAACTTTGCGATGTCTGCTAGATTCTGGTAGCATGACATCATTCATTGCGAGCAAGGCTGTGAAACGCCTTGGCTTTCGACCTATACCCGCTTCGATTCAACTCAACGGGCTAGGTTCTGTGCAGAGTACCTCTGCTGAGGGCTCTCTTGCCCTTTCTATTCGCTCTATAGTGGGGCGCGGGTGCAGTTTTGTTGTTGATACTATTGTTTTACCCCGCATTTGCAATGAGATGCCTGTTGCGCCCATTAACATGGCAAATATGGCATATCTAACCAATTTAAAACTTGCTGATCCTGGTTTCAATAGCCCAGGCGCTATTGACCTTTTGTTAGGTGCCGATATATTCTCTCAAATTTTGTTGGATGGACGCCTTCTGGGAAAGGAAGGTGTTCCTGATGCTATTAACACTGTGTTTGGTTACATCCTTATGGGTAGAGTGTCTTCGAGTTCTGTTAACTCTCACTCTCAGTCAGTCATAAACCCAACTTCGCTTTTTTGTCAAATTGAAGATGTAGTATCATTAGATGATTCACTCCAAAGGTTCTGGACAATTGAAGATGTTCCTACCGCACTGGTTCAGTCCCCTGATTATCTTATCTGCGAAAAAATATTTTCCGAGGGATGCAGGAGATTGGATTCAGGTAGATTCGTTGTGCCTCTTTCTTTTCGGAATACACTTCCTGCTTTTGATGGAATGTATAATCTCGCCGTACAACGTTTCTACTCTTTAGAAAAACGTCTTCTAAAGCAACCAGAGCTCTATAAACAATATTGTGATTTTCTCAAAGAGTATTTAGAGCTTGATCTTATGGAGTTGGTTCCTGATCCATCTACTGCTTCTGATTGTTACTACATACCGCATCATTGTGTTTTGAAACCTGATAGTGGCACAACCAAACTTCGTATAGTGTTTAATGCATCCGCTAAGATACCTCATCGGTTATCTTTGAATGATTGTTTGTTTATCGGTCCCAAATTGCAGCAAGACATTATCGCTATTGTGTTGCCTTGCAGAATTTCGTTTTGCCTCACCTGCTTGCTATAGAAAACTTTTCTAGTTGTGAACTTCACACATTTGGTGATGCTTCTGAGAAAGGTTATGCCGCTGTTGTTTATTTTATGTTCGAAACCGCATCTGGATTTCGTCAAAGTTTTTTTGTGTTGTCTAAATCGAAAATTGCCCCTTTGAAAACTTTGTCACTTCCCAGATTGGAACTGTGTGCTTCAGTTCTTACCGCTAAGTTGGCTCATTATGTTTATGAGCAATTCAATAGTCGTTTGTTGTACAAGGTGATTCGTTGCTGGTCAGATTCCACAGTGTCCTTTCATGGTTTAGTTCTTCCCCGCACCGTTGGAAGACATTTGTCAGTAATCGAGTTATTAGGTAATACACTTTGGTGGAAAGGCCCACAATTGTTGATTACCGCTTGTTTGCCACATGCTTGCTCAGACTCAAGCATGTCAGCCGCTAGTTATGACTGAAGCCCGTATAGTGGCGCTTCAAGTCACCGCTTCACCAAATTTATTTGGTACTTTGTTAGAAGAACATTCTTCTATTAATCGCATTACCCGCATTATAGCTCATATTTGTCGCTTTGTTGATAACGCTCGCAATCCAGACCGTAGGGGCTCTGGATCATTTTTGGCTGCTGAGTTATATTAAGCTCAGCTTCGCATTGTTCGATATGTTCAAGATCAATATTTTTCTAAAGAGATTTCCCTTCTTCGAGAACGAAAACTTTTGCCCAAATCGCTTCGTAAACTTTTGCCATTTCTTGATGAACAGGGAACTCTTAGAGTTGGTAGTAGATTGGATAATGCTCCATTGCCGTTTGATACTAAATTTCCCGCACTGCTACCAAGTAAAAGTCGTTTGACTAATCTAATTGTCGAAGATTGTCATGTCACCAATCTTCACGCAGGAATCCAAACCGTTCAATTTCTTTTGCAGCAAAGATTTTGGATTCTATCCACAAAGAAAGTAATTCGTTGTGTTAAAGCTCACTTAAGACATGTTGTTGGAGATCAAATCCTAACCTACGAAGAACTTTCTACTGTATTTGCACAGGTCGAAGCAGTTTTAAACTCGCGACCTATAACCCCTTGTAGCAACGATCCATCGGATCTTACCGCCTTGAGTCCTGGAATGTTTCTTACAATGGAACCTCTAACAGCACCTCCTGAATCTGATTTCTTATCTGTCCCATCTAATCGTCTCAACAGAAGGCAGTTACTGCGTCGTTCGCATCAGGCATTCTGGAAACGTTGGTCGCAAGAATATTTACATGCTCTTCATCAACGGAGTAAATGGACTGATCCCTCGGAGGTTGTTAAGCCAGGTACTCTTGTTATTTTGAAGCAAGACACTTCACCTTCTTTGAATTGGCCGTTAGGCCGCATTATTGACGTACATCCTGGAGGTGATGGTGTTGTACGCGTTGCTACAGTTAGAACTGCAAGTGGTACTTTGAAGCGACCTCTTGTAAAGCTTTGTCCACTGCCAGTGTACCCTTAGTTTTGAAATTAGTAATTCAAGGCTGGCGGAATGGTGCGTTCCCGCAATTTGTTTAGTGTATTGTTTTCAATTTGATTGAATTACGTCATTGATTTTTAAACTTCTGCACCTTTTCCAAAACTTTCCGTCGCCCTAATGCTAATTTTAAGTGTTTTTTGCGTGTAAAATATAGACAGTATTCGAGATTCGTGTTTTGTACTCCGAACTATTCGGACACGTTTGATTCCGTCTGAAGAGACGGCCGCTTTTTGTTGTTTTTGTGTTACGATTCCGCGAGTTACTAGCTCCGATCTTAACAACCGCTAAACCGCTTTTATTTTGTTTTTTTTTTGTGTTTACAAAAGCGCATCATTTGTTGTTAAACCCGCATTTTTGTTTGCTCAATCAATGAACATTACATCGCTATTTTTTGTGTAACGTGTTGTCCAGACGAAGCTCTAAAAAACTGTTCCTGCTGTTACGGGGCTAGCCTCTGAAGAAAGAAGAACCTAGAAAACACCCCTTTGCAGAGCTTCGACGTAAAAGGTTACTGATTAACTTTATTTGGTGAATTAATTTACGTGACGGCACGTGATTATCGATTGTTCCGCTAAAGGTCCTTCGTCAATTATATACTTGCATTGAACCAGCATTGAACTAACATCTAATTCATACATTTTTTTGGATATTATATGTAATGTGCCATCGAAGACATTTCAACTTTACTCAACACCTAACAACTCTACATCAATATCTTAAAAATGTTAAACCCGAGAGAAGAAGAATTCTCGGATATTAGTGAAGAAGAAATTGTGCTAGCACTGAAGTATATCAAAGACAACAAAAGCCCCTGGCTTTATAATAAAAGCATTTAAAATTGAGAACGAAACAACTTTAAAACATTGAAATTTTTATTCAACAGAGGTCTACCAGAACGAATTAATTACACTATCGCAATGGAAGATCACACTAATTGCTATCTTACTTAAAAATATATAATACAGAACTCGAGCTTATTAAGTCACATTTTCAAACTACACATGAAGACTCTGACAACAGAGTTAAGAAACACTTTTGAGTTTTTTCTCTCAAACATAATAATAATATAGTAAAAGCTCTTATCGAAAGATGTGTCAAATTCAATAAATCCCTTGTATTAATCTTTGTGAATTTTCAGAAGGCATTTGGCACAGTCGACCAACAATAAAATATTAGAGAAACTCGTTGAATGTCGCACAGATAATCTAAAAGAGCAACAGCGATCATTAAAATAACTGATAACAAATATACTGACAAGTTAAAAATTAAGAGAGGGCTTAAACAAGTAAATGCATCAAAACTGTTCGTTACGTTACAATAAAGTACTCTGAACAAATTAAACTTGGAGAATGTAGGAATTAATATTGGTGGATCATTTTAAAACTATCTGTGCTTCGCCGACGACATTATTCTAATAATCAACAGTATGAATGAGGCACATTGTATGCTATAGAACTTAAATATTTTCAAAACCCAGTCTATGACAATACTGTCTTTAAGTGATTCCAACAAAATAACCAACGAAAACATAGAACACATGGTGTACCAATATCTAAATTGGAACAATCAAACAGATGAAATCAAACTGAAAGTAGCATTTAACTGGAAATATAAAATCGGTATTTCAATCAGGGCGGATCCAGAGAACCATATTAAGGGTTGATTTCTCTATAGCTTTGGATACTTTGTATTTCCTGATCTATTGTGTTAGGCACAGTCGATCTTCCGTTTAAACCCACAGAAATTACTTTATTTTAAGTTGGTGCATATAATATATTTCTCGATTTAGCGTCGAACTCACTAACCTTTCTCGGAGAGGGCGATTGCCTCAATCGCTCCCGTCTGGATCATTCCTTGGTTTCTATATCAACTTTTAATGTGCTTAAAAAAGATTAGAATTTAACCAACGCTACTTACGCGACTGTCTCATATTAACATCTAGCGCACATGCATGAATAATGAATACACCCAACATTAAGAAAATTCAAATTATGCTACCAAAAATGGAAAGACCAATATTGGGAATTATGATTCGAGATAAAATCCACAGTAGAATTTTTAGACACAGGAGATGAATATGGAATGCCACCGACATGATTCTACGTTTCAAAGTAATTGAGCTGGTCACTTGTATAGACAAAAAGAGTTATACAATGGTAGTCAATAGGAGAAGCATACAGAAAGTGGGGTGAAGATATAACAAGAGTCGTTAAAAATTCGCTAGTGTTTCCCCAAGTTCGGATAATATGGCAGAATATGAGAGATGTTTGAGTCCATCAGTAGATAGGATAGTGAGCCTATAATTATGTAAGGGGATGTTAATTTGAGACCCCCTCCCTAAACATATTCTATAAAAAAATATTTAAATTAAAAATAAGTCAATCATAGAAAGTATTATAGGTACTTTCAGAATCAGAAATGTGAACGATATCAGTAACTAAACAAAACAAACTGAAAGCTACTTTTCAAAATCGTGTACTGGGATCCAACACTAAGGCGAAGAAAACGAGGATAGCTACTTTCATTGATAAAAGATTTGATGATTTCTTTCTCTCAGAAGTTCTCATTTGAACTTGTTTTCTTTACAAAGCTTAAAAATAATATTTTCCTAATTTACAATAACCAGAAATTCTATTATCCTCTGTTATAAGAATAATTTCTGTCATTGAAATGCATTATGCATATCTCGGTAAAGGCAATAATCAGCAAAATGGTGTGCCTTGGGAATTTCCTAACATTAATGGAAAGGTTACGATATCGTTGCGATTCCAAGTATATAAACTTGGGCATTTATAACGACAAATAAATTATTCTGAACAAATCGATTTAAGAGTTTGATTGAAAAATACATTAAGATAAAATCATTACCTATACAGTCTTAAAGCTAATTCAATATCCATTGTAGCAATCAATGAATCCAAAGACGATAGAAAGAATAGACAAAAGTAGAGTTTGTTAAATTTAATTTATTCCTCTAAATAAAATAGAAATACCTGCTTAAAGTGTCTTTGTAACTTTTACATTTTTCACTAGTACCAACTCAATGTCCTCGAGAAAAGTTCTAGATTTCATGCTCCATTATTCTTTTTTTATATTTTGTATACTGGAAACAAAAAACGTTAGACAATAAAAGTAAATAAAAATCACAACACAAACCAACAAACAAAATCTGTATATTTAAAATAGTCCAAAGGTTTTAAGGTCTAATATTGTTTTCGAGGCTGAACATGTCTTGGGAGTTTTAGTTATGCCAGAAATGGAAGAAAGTCGATCAAACAAACTGTTGTCTGAAAAAATAGCTGTATTTATAAAAAGAATAAACGTATGAAAATTCAAATGGTCTTGTAATTTAATTCTAATGAAATAAATTTTAAATTAGGATTTTTGATACATTTTTCTCTAAAATATTTAGTTGATTGCAATGTAATCCGTATTAGTAGGTGGGCGCTCTTCTACGATCCCCGTGGATGATATGC
The DNA here is from genome assembly GCA_034190945.1 of Octodonta nipae. NCBI lineage: Eukaryota > Metazoa > Arthropoda > Insecta > Coleoptera > Chrysomelidae > Octodonta > Octodonta nipae. The sequence goes on along the minus strand of CM067221.1, from coordinate 85,195,001 downwards.
CTTCTTGAGGGTGCAACCTTGCCCTCGCAAGATCAATATTAACTAACAAGGGAATGCGGTTCCAACCCCACTCTATCTATAATCTACTATGATCCCATTCACATACTATCCATCTTCCAACCCACTTGGCCAGCATAGAACAAATCTGAAAGAGGTAAAAATTCAACTATAACATCAACATCCAAACACATAAAATCCACAAACCGACACATAATAATAGAACAATGCGAATAGATGACCACCTAGAGGAACTATAACAAGAACTTGAAACGATGGATTAAAACATCTCCAGATTTGATGATGTTAAATTTCGCCCGCTCAATCACTGGCATTAGGGATGGCTTAGGATAAAATGTTAATTTTAATTGATGTTAATTTTATGCCTACACAGACACATTCCTTTGAAATTCTAATTTTTTCTCCTTCTGGATCTATGTTATCAGGTGCAGAAGCAGAGTATACTGTCAATTGTTAATCGGCCTGCTCTAAAGCTATTTTTTCCGCTACTCATGATACTCACATACATATTTGTATACTAATATCCCATATTTCGAATTCATTTACAATAAAATCATCACGAAATCCAAAAATCAGTAAATTAATATCGAAGTACAGGATCAATGTGTCAGCAATACGAAAGTTCTACAATGAATGGATTTTTATTTATTTTGTTCCAGAGTAAAGTTTGCAACAACAATACGTTTGTGCTGATAAATTAATAAAACGCACATTTTTTACATACTTTAATGTTTTTATTTTCACACTCGGGTTCAGTTCTTGGATTTATTTAAAAACCCAGTCCAACTCACTCTAATTTATTTCCACTACTTTAACACAATTTATATTCACAGAACTATTTACAATTTAACTAAACTATAAGGAAGTCTAATACTGAATGAATGTTCTGTCCGCTATCCGTATTTATATATCATTCTCGGAATTGTCTAGAAAGTCAACTAGCCATCGGGAAACTTCCTTCATGTGTTCTCGAAGCTTCAAGGGAATTCGACGAATTCCCATTAACGGCAGCCGCCAGCCTCGGGTTAAGAGACAAAACATTTCGGATTCCCAGAAGTATCGGAAGAATGCCGTTTGCACCGTTTGATATCGGATGAATACCTGTCACATTTCCCCCTCCTTAAGACCATTTCGTCCCGAAATGTCCCAGAATCCTTCCTAGTGTGACGATATTTGAAGGACTCCATTTCGGCAGCGGAAAGTTTGGTGGTAGTAACAGTCAACGGTCTTCGAATCTGGGCTGCGAATATTGAGACAGCATACAAGGATAGCGATGCCACTTAAGCGAAAGATTGTTTCCATCATACTTCTCACCACTCTCCAATTCAATCCATCAAACCTGCAGTCTATCTTTGGGACCGCCAATTTTATCAGGTTCTTCTCCATCATCACAGTCCTCAATTCTACCAGAGTCTTCCAAAGATCGCTGCATGTTGGCCTTCCCTGCGAGAAAGTTTTCGTTACCAAATAAAAGATGTTTCTGGAACCCACTGGTTGTTTATCTTCGAGATGAAGGACCTTCCTCACCACTGGATCTTGCACCCTTAGCTTCTGGAACTGACCGTACTTCTTTGCAAACACCTTGGCTATTCCTCTAGACATCCGGAGATCTTGAGCCATGCAAAGAGCCAGGGAATATTCTATTGGCACCTCAAAAAGGTCTCGGGGTTCCTTTCTGGTCACGTCGTGCTGCACCTTCTGCCCACCAGAGTACAGTGCCATGAACTGTTCGAATGTCATCTCGTCATTGGGTGGTTGGATGCTGCGGATTTGGGCCTGGTCAACTTCGCCATCATGACTTCGGTATAAGGGGCTAACCTGTTGAAATGTACCATGGACCCGTGGACTCGTGTACAGACGGAAGATATGCCATTAGAAACAAGTGCAGATACTGGTTCCAGTCTCTTTGGTGGTCAGGGACTACCTTTGACAAATGGCGGTAAGTGGTTCTATTCATCCGTTCTACCCACTCCATCGGATTGCGGGTGCAATGCTGTCGTTCGTGTTTTAATGATCTTCAAGAGCTCGCAGACGTCTTGGAAAAAAGTGGACTCGAAATATCTACCTTGGTCTGAGTGAACACCAAAACGAATGATCCATTCCTTGACAGGGACATCAGCATCTGTTAAGGCTTCTTGATTCGGCAAGGCATACGCTTCTGCCCATTTACTGAAATAGTCCATCACCATCACAATGTCTTTAATTCCGGAGTCCGATTCAGGAAATGGACCGGCAACATGAATGGATACTCTTTATTATATTGCTGCATGGGAGGTTTTGGTCGCTTTTGAGGCCCATTACTTGCTGCACCGACCGTACATTTCCGGCACCAATCCTGGACATCTGCTTGGCAGTTTACTCAATAGAAGGATTCTCTTAACTTCTCCAGGGTTTTCGTTACTCCCAGATGACCTCCAGTTGTACCATCATGTAGTTCTTTCAAGACCTCTTGTCTCCTATTTCTGGGAACTACAATCTGTTTTCTGTCCTTGCCTTCCTCTGGAGTTTCCAATACGTGCTTCAACAGTCCATTCCCCAGGATGAGGAAGTTCCACTGAGCCCAGTATGTCTTTATGGTTGGTGTGGTTGGTTTATGGTTAGCTCTGGATCTAATTTTTGGTATTTCTGGATCTCCTCAGATTGCCAATGGTCATCGACGGCGGTAGTTATACAGAGAACAGCCCCTTTTTCTTCAGCTCGCTGAGAATGTTTACAATCATCAGGGCACAGTCTCCTCGATAAGGCATCAGCATTCTTATGGCTTGTTCCTGCGCGATGTTCAGTCTCGAAGTCGAATTCTTGCAAGGGCTCAATCCATCTGGCCACTGGTCCTTCGGGATTTTTAAACTGCAGGAGCCACTTCAGTGCTGCGTGATCAGTCCTCAGAAGGAATATTTTACCATAGGTATTTGCAGAAATGTTCTACCTCCTTTACCACAGCAAAGAGTTCCCTGCGAGTAAGGCAGTAATTTCGTTCAGGTTTACTCAAGGCCTTGCTGAAATATCCGATGACTCTCTCCTGGTCCTTCTGAATCTGCGAAAGCACAGCACCAATTCCGAAATTGCATGCGTCGGTGTCGGTATCCAATACGAAGTTTCCATCTGGCAAAGGATAACTTAAAATGGGGGCCCTCGTCAATGCACTTTTCAATGTCTAAAATGATCGTTGACATTTCTCGTCCCACTAGTAATGCACCTTCCCCTCTGTGAGTCTAGCGAGTGGCTTGCCGATATTGTCGAATCCCGTCACATACCACAGTATGTGCATAACCCGAGAAAACTTCTAAGCTGGTGGATGTCTTTAGGTATCGGCCACTCTTGGACGGCTTTGATTTTCTGCGAATCAACAGCTACTCCTTCTGCGGAAACCACATGTCCAAGGTATTGCACTTCTTCTTGGAACAAGTGACACTTCTTCGGGCTTAATTTTAGTCCGGAACTTCGAAGTCGCCGAAATACCTCCTCTAGGTTTCTCACGTGGCCTTCAAACGATTTTCCAACCACGATAATGTCGTCAAGATACACCAGGCACGTTTTCCATGAAAGCCCTTTCAACACTGTTTCCATCAATCTTTCAAACTTCGCTGGAGCATTACACACCCCAAACGGTATCACCATCAATTGGTAAAGTCCTGAGTCGATGGTAAAAGCAGTCTTTTCTAGTCTTCTTTAGCAAGTTCCACCTGCCAATAACCGCTCGTCAAGTCCAGGGTGGAAAACGTCTTCGATCCAGCCAACGTAACTAGGGTGTCGTCTATTCTTGGGCGGAGATAGCTGTCTTCCTTTGTATCGTGGTTTAATTGCCGATAGTCCACGCAAAATCGAGTCGAACCGTCTTTCTTTTTTACCAAGACAACTGGAGAAGCCCAAGGGCTATTGGATGGTTCAATAACACCTTCTTTCTCCATTTCGTGAACTATGCTATCGGCTTCTTCTCTTTTGGCTAGAGGTAGTCTTCTCGCCGACTGTCGAATAGACTGAGCGTCTCCGATATTAATTTTATGTTTCACCAGGTCGGTTCGTCCTTTTTTGCCGTTCCCTACATCGAAGATATCCTGGTACTTTCTAACGATGTCCCTCAATTTTGCTTTCTGGTTTGGTTTCAAATTCTTCGATGAATCGGTGATGAGTGTTTCCAGTTCCTCAGATAGTTTAGCTGGTGTTATTTCTGCATGCTGTGTGCTTCTGACTACAGAGGAAACTGATGAACAATGGCCCAAAGTTGTTCCTTTCTTTAACGCAACCGAGTAATGATTCATTACCCTTACTGGCACAATCTCCATGGCACGAAACAGGGTCTTTCCCAGTGCGATTCCTCTGCCTACATTTTCGTCGTTAAGTTCGGGATCAAACATCATCACTGTTCCAGCTTTAGCTTTCCCATCTAGGCAAGCATCTACAATGATTTCAGCTCGCTCTTTCCGGAACATTTACATCCTCTGCCAAGATTGCTCGAACCATTATGTCGTCTTTCTCATGAAGCACCACTTCTTCGTCATTAACTCGCAGAATTCCATCTTTAAAGAATCTCTTGGAGCTCATGACATCCATTCCAATAATGACTTGGTCTTCGATGTCCGCCACTAATGCCCGATGTTGGAATGCTGTATTTCCCAAGACCATTTCAACATCTATTTCACCATGGACTTTCTCTGCTTCTCCTGTCGCTGTTCGCAGTTGCCATTTTGTTGGTTTTATCATCCTCTCCAAAACGATGTTGGGCCTTATAACTGTTTTTGTCGCATCTGTATCCAGCAGCATTGCACATTGCTTCTTATTAATAAAGCCTCCTACAAAGACACTGTTAACGTGGTTGCGTAGCGAAGCGACATATGCGTAGGACGAGGAAGTCGGGCCTCCGTTGCTCTCCTTGCAACGACCCCTTATGTGTCCTACCTTACCACACTTCCTACATCTCAGTTGCCTTTTCTCGGTAAAGAATTTCTCTATTATCTTTCTTACTGAGGCTTCATCGTTTCCGTCATCTTTGGATTCTCCGTCAAGGATTCGGACTCTGGCTTGACCTCTGCAGGTATCTTTCGCAGCCTCAAATTCTAAAGCTCGATCCAGTGCATCTACTAATTGAGTCGGTCGAGCTAGGGTCAATGCTTGTCTGGCTTCGTGGTCCCGAAGTCTATCCAAAAATGCTTGCACTGCTAACTTTTCTATTAAATTTTCTGGTGTGGCTGGATAGGCAAGGCGAACCAGACGTGCAATATCAGCTTCAAACTCTTGTAGGGATTCATTTGATCTCTGGTGGTGATTTTTCCTTTGAGAGTGGTAGACGTGCTCCAAATGTGTCTGACGATACCTTACTTCTAAATGTTTGACCAATTGTTCGTTGTCTTCTTGCCAGAGACATTCAAGGTTTGAAAAATATCTGTAGCATCCCCTCTTAAGGCGAGTGTTAGTGCTATTCCCTTCTCGTCTGCTTACCATCCGTTTATCTTTGCTGCAGCCTCGAATTGGCGCCTATAGTTAGTCCATGACGATTTTCCGTCAAATTGGGGAGGTTTCCTTTTGTGTCTTGTTCCCTCGAGGCCAATTTTCGAATCCCATACTTCTGGACTGTTTCTGCTTTCGGTTTTTGATTGAGTATCTCCCTTTGTATTGTGACTACCTGTTCTTTTATTTTGCTGATCTCATCCTCCATTACATGCTTTAGGTCCTCTATCCGCGTTTCATTTTTGTCTGTCGTCTGTTTCAGCTCTTCGACCATTGTCTGCTTTAGCTCTTTTATTCGCGTTTCATTTTTGACTGACTCTTCGACCATTGTTTGTTTCAGCTCTTCCATACGAACCTCATCTCTAATATGTTCTCTTCCAGCATTTCTGAGTTTTTCGTTACCATGCTTTTTAAATTTTCTTCTAAGGATTTAGAATTTTCTAGTAATTTGCCTTCTAAAGATTTAGTATTTTCTGGCAATGCTTCTTTCAAGTTTTTAGAATTTTCTAGCAATTTATCTTCTATGGTTTTAGAACCTTCAAGCAATTTGTCTTGTATGGTTTTAGAGTTTTCTTGCAATGTTTGTAATTTTCTTCCATTTTTTAATATCTTCATTACCAAAAACTTCAAACAAATAAGTATCGGGATCGTTACCTTCATTTATTAGGGCATCTCGTAGCCGTTGTATTAATTCTATTTTCTTCCCGCTAATTCCTAATTCTAAGTTTCACAAATACACCGAACACCTGACACGACTGTAATGTTTTTATTTTCACACTCGGGTTCAGTTCTTCGATTTATTTAAAAACACAGTCCAAATCACTCTTATTTATTTCCACTACTTTAACGCTCGAAGCTTCAAGGGAATTGGACGAATTCCCATTAACGGCAGCCGCCAGCCTCGGGTTGAGAGACAAAACATTTCGTATTTCCAGTAGTATGGGAAGAATGCCGTTTGCACCAGATATCGGATGAATATCCGTCACAGTACATAAGTCGCACTTTTTTATCCAAATAGTTCAGTTGTATCGATAATAAACAAGATTACCTTTTTTAGTCTAGAGTTCAAGCTAACCAGATTTATTATTTATCATACAGGCTGTAAAAAACTTAAGCAATATATTGTAAACCTTAGCCCGCCCTTTGTAAAATAAAAAAACTATAAACGTGTTACGGGCACTATTTTAACAGGTTCTTACTAGTATACATCTCATTGAATTTTTATTAAATTATATCACTTTAAAATTATTCAAGAAACATCTATTTCTAGCAGCTTTTTTTTTGGAACTCGTCTATCTCCAGCCGAGAGATTTCCCACATATTTCCGAACACTTTAACAGAGAAATAATGTCAATATTGACACTTAAGTTAAAAATATGTTCTAATTGAAAACTGGTATCTATACCTGGTGGTGCGTTCCCGCAATTTGTTTAGTGTATTGTTTTCAATTTGATTGAATTACTTCATTGATTTTTAAACTTCTGCACCTTTTCTAAAACTTTCCGTCGCGCTAATGCTAATTGTAAGTGTTTTTTTGCGTGTAAAATATAGACAGTATTGACATTCGTGTTTCGGTTCCCTAGCTATTAGGACGCTTGGGAAAGTCGTGTATTGTGCTCCGAACTATTCGGTCACGCTTTGATCCCGTCTGAAATGACGGCGCTTATTGTTGTTTTTTGCGTTACGATTCCGCGAGTTAGTAGCTTCGTTCGTAACGACCGCTAAACCGCTTTCATTTTGTTTCTTTTGTGTTTACAAAAGCGCATCATTTGTTGTTAAACCCGCATTTTTTTGTATGCTCAATCAATGAACATTACGTCGCTATTTTTTTGTGTAACGTGTTGTCCAGAAGAAGCTCTAAGAAAGTGTTCCTGCTGTTACGGGGCTAGCCTCCGAAGAAAGAAGACCCAAGAAAACACCAGAGCTTCGACATAAAAGGTTAGTGATAACTTTTATTTGGTGGTTCGATTATGTGACGGCACGTGTTTATTGATTGTTCCGCTAAAGGTCATTCGTCAATTATATACTTGCATTGAACCAGCATTGAACTAAAACCGCAACATCTAATTCATACATTTTTTTTTAATATTCTATATGTAATGTGCATCGAAGACATTCCATAATTTGGTCCAACTTCGAGCCGGATGCAATTTGAGTTAATTTCGTGCAAATATTATCGAATAAATTACATAATTTGGTCCAACTCCGGGCCGGATACATTTGAGTTAATTTCGTGCAAAGTTTAACGATCAAAAAAAACATTGATTTTTCGTTGCAATTATTGTTGAAAACCGCATTGAATTTTCGTTTCTTTATTTGTTAAAAGAGAAAACAAGTTCGGGATTCAGTCATTCCGTTAGAAATAAATTCGCATATTTCTTTTACTGCAAAAAAACCTTACAAGAGATCGTTTTGTTTGTTTGGTTATTTTGCTAAATTGTTTTGAATTTATTTGACGTTTGGTCAGATATTTTCTACTTCAACATTAAAAAATTGTATGTACATTTTTGGAATAGTATTTTGTTTTCGTTCTATCGTGTTAGATTTGTTCAGTGGCGTTACAGTGATTTTAATTTATTGTTAAGATGTCAAAAACCGCTGAAAATTTACGTAAATTTAAAAATCATCGACAATCGGAGTTTAAAAGATTAGAAGATATTTATTTTGCTGCCGAGAAAACCTTAAGAGGTGACGACGTTGAATTGTTTTTTAGCATGATTGATATGATTGATTCAATCCATTCCGTACTTTTTAAACGTCACAATTCCATTGTTGGATTAATTTCAGATGCAATGGATGATTTTGACTTTGAGGATAACATTCGCAATAAATTTGAAAAATTGTTTTATTTAATTAGGTCTATTTTTGCTAAACTGAAATTTGTTCAGAATTCTACGCCACAAAATATAGCTCGGGAACAGGAAAGTGTTGCTTTGCCGCGAATTGATTTGACTTCATTTAGTGGAGACATATTGGAATTTGGTGCTTTTATTGATTTGTTTTATTCATTAATTCACAATAATGAAAAACTCAGTGCTATGCAGAAGTTCAAATATTTGCAGTTAGCTTTAAAAGGGCCTGCTTTTGAGGCTATTAGGAATTTTAAACTAACACAAAACAATTACGTGAGTGCTTATGAAACACTTTTGAAAAAATTCAAGCGAACTCGTTTAATCGAGTTTCATTGGTCAGCTTTAGAACAATTCCCCCAACTAACTTCAGATAGCCCTTCAGAGGTTCGGAAGTTATTGGATGACTTCAGTGATAATTTGGAAGCACTGAAGAATTTGGGTTTACCAGTAAATCAGTGGGATTTTTGTATCGTTCAGATGATGTTGAAACGAGTTCCAAAGAATTTAGCCGTTAATTGTGAACTTTACCATGGTACTGTGACCGCTCAAGATGACTTTCCGATCCTCTCGGAAGTTGTTGCTTTTTTGTCGAAGCAATGCGATGCCTTTAAACATGTTGAATTATCCCGCAAGGCAAAGCGAAGTGTTGACAACATTCTTCCCGGTTCACTACATCTTTGTTTGTCACTAAGAATAGAAATTGTTTAGTTTGTAAATCCGATCATGCGATTTACAAATGTTCTGAATTCTTGAACAAATCAGTATCCGCTCGGTTTAAGTTTGTTAAAGATTTTAGACTTTGTTTTAATTGCTTAGGCGATTCTCATCGGTTGAATCGCTGTAAATCTTTATCCACTTGCCGCAACTGCAAACAACGCCATCACACATTGCTTCATTTTGTAAATCGTGGTGATTCAGGCATTCGGTCTGAATCTAGAGCTCCCCCCGCAAACATGGCTTCCACATCTGGTGGATCCAGTACCATTAATACTGTTGAAAGTCCCGAAACTTCTCTACCGCAGACTTCTTGTCATAGTTCACTTTTGTCATACAATTCAAATGTGTTGTTATCTACCGCTTTAGTTGAGGTATTAGATAAGCACGGTTCTTATCAAACTTTGCGATGTCTGCTAGATTCTGGTAGCATGACATCATTCATTGCGAGCAAGGCTGTGAAACGCCTTGGCTTCCGACCTATGCCCGCTTCGGTACAACTCAACGGGCTAGGTTCTATGCAGAGTACCTCTGCTGAGGGCTCTCTTACCCTTTCTCTTCGCTCTATAATAAAGCGTGAGTGCAATTTTGTTGTCGATACTATTGTTTTACCCCGCATTTTCAATGATATGCCTGTTGCGCCCATTAACATGGCTAATATGGCATATCTAACCAATTTGAAACTTGCTGATCCTGGTTTCAATAGCCCAGGCGCTATTGACCTTTTGTTAGGTGCCGATATATTTTCTCAAATTTTGTTGGATGGACGTCTTCTGGGAAAGGAAGGTGTTCCTGATGCTATTAACACTGTGTTTGGTTACATCCTTATGGGTAGAGTGTCTTCGAGTTCTGTTAACTCTCACTCTCAGTCAGTCATAAACCCAACTTCGCTTTTTTGTCAAATTGAAGATGTAGTATCATTAGATGATTCACTCCAAAGGTTCTGGACAATTGAAGATGGTCCTACCGCACTGGTTCAGTCCCCTGATGATCTTATCTGCGAAAAAATATTTTCCGAGGGATGCAGGAGATTGGATTCAGGTAGATTCGTTGTGCCTCAACCTTTTCGAAATACACTTCCTGCTTTTGATGGAATGTATAATCCCGCCGTACAACGTTTCTACTCCTTAGAAAGACGTCTTCTACAGCAACCAGATCTCTACAAACAATATTGTGATTTTCTCAAAGAGTATTTGGAGCTGGATCATATTGAGTTGGTTCCCGATCCATCTACTTCTTCTGATTGTTACTACATACCGCATCATTGTGTTTTGAAACCTGATAGTAGCACAACCAAACTTAGTGTAGTGTTTAATGCATCCGCTAAGATACCTCATCGGTTATCTTTGAATGATTGTTTGTTTATCGGTCCCAAATTTCAGCAAGACATTATCGCTATTTTGTTGACCTTGCACAATTTAGTTTTGCCTCGCCTGCTTGCTATAGAAAACGTTTCTAGTTGTGAACTTCACGCATTTGGTGATGCTTCTGAGAAAGGTTATGCCGCTGTTGTTTATTTTGTGTTCGAAACCGCATCTGGATTTCGTCAAAGTTTTTTTGTGTTGTCTAAATCGAAAGTTGCCCCTTTGAAAACTTTGTCACTTCCCAGATTGGAACTGTGTGCTTCAGTTCTTACCGCTAAGTTGGCTCATTATGTTTATGAGCAATTCAATAGTCGTTTGTTGTTCAAGGTGATTCGTTGCTGGTCAGATTCCACGGTAGTCCTTTCATGGCTTAGTTCTTCCCCGCACCGTTGGAAGACATACGTCAGTAATCGAGTTGCTTACATTCAGGAAAAATTTCGTTCTTCTCATTGGTTTTACATTCAATCTTGTGATAACCCCGCTGACTTGGGTTCCCGCGGCACTTTGCCATCAGAGTTATTAGGCAATACACTTTGGTGGAAAGGCCCACAATTGTTGATTACCGCTTGTTTGCCACATGCTTGCTCAGACTCAAGCATGTCACCGCTAGTTATAACTGAAGCCCGTATAGTGGCGCTTCAAGTCACCGCTTCACCAAATTTATTTGGTACTTTGTTAGAAGAACATTCTTCTATTAATCGCATTACCCGCATTATAGCTCATATTTGTCGCTTTGTTGATAACGCTCGCAATCCAGACCGTAGGGGCTCTGGATCATTTTGGCTGCTGAGTTATATCAGGCTCAGCTTCGCATTGTTCGCTATGTTCAAGATCAATATTTTTCTAAAGAGATTTCCCTTCTTCGAGAACGAAAACGTTTGCCCAAATCGCTTCGTAAACTTTCGCCGTTTCTTGATAAACAGGGAACTCTTAGAGTTGGTAGTAGATTGGCTAATGCTCCCTTGCCGTTTGATACTAAATTTCCCGCACTGCTACCAAGTAAAAGTCGTTTAACTAATCTAATTGTCGAAGATTGTCATGTCACCAATCTTCATGCAGGAATCCAAACCGTTCAATTTCTTTTGCAGGAACGATTTTGGATTCTATCCGCAAAGAGAGTAATTCGTAGTGTCATAGCTCACTTAAGACGTGTCGTTGGAGATCAAATCCTAACCTACGAAGAACTTTCTACTGTATTTGCACAGGTCGAAGCAGTTTTAAACTCGCGACCTATAACCCCTTGTAGCAACGATCCATCGGATCTTACCGCCTTAAGTCCTGGAATGTTTCTTACCATGGAACCTCTAACAGCACCTCCTGAATCTGATTTCTTATCTGTCCCATCTAATCGTCTCAACAGAAGGCAGTTACTGCGTCGTTCGCATCAGGCATTCTGGAAACGTTGGTCGCAAGAATATTTACATGCTCTTCGTCAACGGAGTAAATGGACTGATCCCTCGGAGGTTGTTAAGCCAGGTACTCTTGTTATTTTGAAGCAAGACACTTCACCTCCTTTGAATTGGCCGTTAGGCCGCATTATTGACGTACATCCTGGAGGTGATGGTGTTGTACGCGATGCTACAGTTAGAACTGCAAGTGGTACTTTGAAGCGACCTCTTGTAAAGCTTTGTCCACTGCCAGTGGACCCTTAGTTTTGAAATAAGTAATTCAAGGCTGGCAGAATGGTGCGTTCCCGCAATTTGTTTAGTGTATTGTTTTCAATTTGATTGAATTACTTCATTGATTTTTAAACTTCTGCACCTTTTCTAAAACTTTCCGTCGCGCTAATGCTAATTGTAAGTGTTTTTTTGCGTGTAAAATATAGACAGTATTGACATTCGTGTTTCGGTTCCCTAGCTATTAGGACGCTTGGGAAAGTCGTGTATTGTGCTCCGAACTATTCGGTCACGCTTTGATCCCGTCTGAAGAGACGGCGCTTATTGTTGTTTTTTGCGTTACGATTCCGCGAGTTAGTAGCTTCCTTCGTAACGACCGCTAAACCGCTTTCATTTTGTTTCTTTTGTGTTTACAAAAGCGCATCATTTGTTGTTAAACCCGCATTTTTTTGTATGCTCAATCAATGAACATTACGTCGCTATTTTTTTGTGTAACGTGTTGTCCAGAAGAAGCTCTAAGAAACTGTTCCTGCTGTTACGGGGCTAGCCTCCGAAGAAAGAAGACCCAAGAAAACACCAGAGCTTCGACATAAAAGGTTAGTGATAACTTTTATTTGGTGGTTCGTTTATGTGACGGCAAGTGTTTATTGATTGTTCCGCTAAAGGTCCTTCGTCAATTATATACTTGCATTGAACCAGCATTGAACTAAAACCGCAACATCTAGTTCATACATTTTTTTTTGAATATTCTATATGTAATGTGCATCGAAGACATTCCACTTGGTTTTCTCTAATTTGCTAGAAATTTGTTCTCATTTTCTTTATGGCGTTGCAGATAATACATGTTTCCACAAAATTTTTATAAAAAAATTATTTCTCTTCTAAAAGGGTTTAAATTTCACTAACATTTACATTACTGACAAGAATAGTTGAAGTTTATGTATATTCTATTATAGTACATGAACCTTAAAACGAGCAATTATATGCGAATGTGAATGGCTGAATAATTGAAGAAAGAAATTTGAAACCTTTTGCATTTTCTTTAATATCCATTCAATAAAAAATCTAAAGTATGTCCATCTCTTAGATGACAAATCATCCTAAGGGATGATAACTACCCAATTTTACATCTCGTAAAGTTAAAAAGAGTTTTGTTTTCGGAACTCTGGTTGTGTCAAAGTGGTAATTTACGTTTAGCGTGTTTTAGAATAAAGATTAGTTATTTCATAAAATGGAAAGAAAAACATCAGACCGAAAGTGCGGTGTAGTTGATTGCGAAAATACACCAAGAAAAAACCCAAAATTACAATTATACCACTTTTATCGATTTCCTTATCAATGAGAGATGAAGAAAAAATGAATGGCAGCAGTTTGACATCATGGGTAAATAAATTTGATTTTAACTTTGTTAGTATGCATAAAATCATAATTGTTGTTCTATTAACAAAAATGAGATTTTTTAATTACAGTAGTGTGGTAATACATCTCAACCAGAAACAATGATTTGCAGTGGTCAAATTGTTTGAGAAAAAAGTAAACAATGCACATAACGAAAGTTACAGTCCAACTATATTTCCTGTAATATGTATATAAAAAAGCAAAATCTTCATGCTGGTTTGTGGGCTGAAAGATTACGAGTACCTACAACAAGAAAAAATTGCATCTTCAGGAGTCGATGATTGACGTTAACAATAGTAAGTAGATATATATTACCACCCCTTATATATATATATATATATATATATATATAACTTTATTCATTCATTTATAGCTTTTGTAATAACTAATATTAAAGAAGCGCTCATAAAAAAATACAAATCATGAGAATAAAAAGTGTTATTTATTTAAAAGAGTATAAATATTGATATATTGCAGGAAAGATAGTTGAATTGTAAACTTTGTTTTGTATCTACATCTACATTGTTTGATTTTTCTGCTCCAACGAAATGAGCACAACAAATCCTTGAATATGTACTTCGTGCCATGGCTTTTCATCCCTCCTGTAACTAAAAAGTTACTTCTTTTCTTTATTCCTGAAAGAAAATATTAAATTAAATAATTAAGAATTATGTTAACCTTAAAATCCAATTTATTTTGGAAAGAAAAGTATTTACATGGTTTACTCTTCTGACTACAAGAGTTATTGAATCTTATTTTTGTTAACAAAACAAAAATTGTGTAATTGTGTGTAATGACTAAAAACGTGGAAATTTAATTTAATTACCCTTGAAGACGAACTGCTGTAATCCATTTTTTCCTTCCTCTCTGATTCCTATAGAAATCCAGGAAATCGATAGAATTGTAATTTTTGAGTTATCCTTGATTTATTTTCAAAATCAACTACACCGCACTTTCGGTTTGATGTTTTTCTTTCCATTTTATGGTATAAGTTTTAATCTATAACACAGCAAATTTAAATTAAGGCCTTGACAAAATCAGCGTTCCACAAATAAAACACGAGATGGCCCAAATGCCTATTGTCAAAGATACTTTACTAGCGTATTAGCTGAAAATTATTTTGAGACCGTTTTTGAGGTCGCTGAGAACGAATATGGGGTTAATACTTTCACGACCAAGGGAAACATTTTCCCCCATTTTAAAATAGCTGATTGTGGTACTAAATTCTAACAATATCAGTATTTTTAACAAAAAAAGTGAAAATAGGGCATATACCAAACGCACTACTTAAATGGGAACATTTTGGGGAAAAACAGAACTGTCAAATAAATTGGCGGACCTGTGTCAGTATTTCAGATTATTGTGTCTGATCAGAACAGATAAACAAACTTGCTGTAAATATCAGCAAAAAATAATGTAAAAAAATGAGTGTTTAGATTTAATGTTTTTCTTGTATTGTGTGTTATTACAGGGTGCGGGAGTGAAACAGGATGGTTTAACAGCGTAATATAAAACTATAAAAGAACTCCTTTTTAATATTTTTCCATGCAGTAATAACTTTTAATTTAATAATCCGGATTTACTACTAGGTCTGTTAGGTTTTCTGTTATATGAATAGGAATTGCAATAAAAATTATTATGACGGTATAGTCCGTAGAAAGAGCTTTCAAATTCTCAAGCGCTAATTCACCTCAAAATATTTCCCCCTCGAAACAAAAATCGACCTGTTTTTTCGTATTGCAATACTTTTGAAAATAACCAAGATATTCAAGGTTGCTCGTTTGAGATGGAATACCCTGTATATAACTTCCGTATAATACTACACATGCTAGTGTAACACATTTTGACAAGTTTACTACATGAAATATATTTAATTAACATTATTATTAGTAATTTGTTTTTAAAAACTAATTATAAAAAAGTAAAATAGTTCATTAAATAAATGAATTTATTTTGCTGCATAATCTTCCATTTTTTATAAAAAATAGTAGTTCAACAGACACTTAAAGAATGTGAGAATTTAAGGCGTGGATCAGCTGCAGTGAACTTGGCCGAAATAATTTGTCTACAACAACGCGCAATAAATAATTTAAATAGAATTTCTAAACATAAACAAGATAGATTGGCTGCATGCGTTGAAACTGTACTCAACGTTCATAAAAAATGTAACAGGTCCTACATACCTAAACATAGAGTTAACGCTGCAAAAAAGGGTTAAAGCAGAGGGTACAAAAAATATCTCCCACAAAAGGTAAATTATTAAAATATAGTGAGTCAAGTGATAAAAATATTTCAGAAAACGTAATAAAAACAGGAACAACTAATCAAGCTAAAGCAATTGCCAATTTCAATTGCAAAAATGTATGTTTTGTTTGAGCTAAAATTGTCATTTGTCTCACAAGAAAACATAGTTAAATTAAAGATCGTATAACAGAATTGAAAAAGTTATATTTGTGATGAGTTCCTTCCAACTCTTGAAAATTACGACTCTGTACCATTTATGAAGGTTTGTACTTGGCCAACTAGTAAATTTGACATAACTGAAAATTAGTTTAATTACTATTATATATTTTTATTAATTTTCATAGAGAGGGGTCCTCAAGGGATGGTTTTCACTAACGTCAAATTGAATAGCAAATTCATAACGAACAACCCCAATTAGCCCTTTAGATATATTTTCCCTCAATTTACTTGAAAAGAGTTAGAATAGAAGTAGATCGCAAATAGAACCACCCTTGTGACGTGATCATAAAAGTTTGACTCTCAAATTGTCACTAGGGAACTAAAAACAATTAACTTTTTTATTTTACTTCCCTTGATTCGTAACTTCCCAAGTAATATAATAAGTATTATTATAGGGGTACTTATAGGGGTTGTTTACGGAGAGTGGGTTTACCGATTCAGCTCAAATCTTAATCTTGAGGACGGGAATTTATGTTTTATTCTCTACATAATTGCGGGTACATCCATAACACTGTTCCAACAATAACAGTTTATTCCTATGATAATCACAATCTATATCACAACCTTCTCTATATACATATGTTGATTAGGTCGTACAATATTCTGCAACGGATCACTCTTCACCAGTGTTCAAAAACTGCAATGGCTGACTGACGCCATTGCTTTATATTCCAGGAAAATTCTACTTCTCAAGATTTATGAGTTTTCTACAATTTACTTTGATGTATTACTAACTAATATTGTTTTGTTCACGGTTTACATTTCCAAATTGCTTTATGACCGGGTTGAAGCCCAATAAATAACTACCATCAAAACTACACTAATTATCTACAACTATGATTTACGACAACATATTTTTACTCTTCTCCTACATTACTATCGACCTACTTCTCCTGCGCACACATGTTTCTAGACGATAGCACAAGGAAGATATTCCTTGTGTTCAAGATTAAAACCATTGCTGCCATCTGAGCGTTGCAACCAACTATTATGCCAGGTTAAGCTGTTACTAAACCAACCATTAGAGTGCGCCACTACGCATCTCTCTTTTGGTACTTATTTTGGGTTATTTAACCCTTTCAAGAGAAAACTTTGTTTTTGAACAGGAGTGGATGCCAAAAGTTCCAACGTCAATTATGATAGCAGATTCATGGTTGTAACTGGGTAGTTCACACAAGTATAGAATCACCCCTCTAGTGTGACTTAAAAAAAATAACTCTCAATTTGTTATTAGGGCAGCTAAAAAATACTCAACTTATTCATTTTATTAACTTTGACTCATGTCACAAGTTATATAACAAGTGTTATATGTAAGGGTAATTTTTTGTTGGAGTAATTTTACCGAATCATCAACATAGATTTTACTGATCAACATGAGTTTTTAGGTTACAAAAATACGTCGAGAAACAGTTGCAACAATCTGGTCATAAATGCTAGAAACGTGAAAACATTTGTACTTTTTCAAATACTTTTCAAATGTAAAAATGCCTAATTGGACTTCTTGAAAGCAACTTATTAATTTTTTTCGCTGAAATTTTCTATAAATCATCACTTTCTCGTATATTTATGAGTTTTTCATGAACCATTATTTAAAAAACAAGAAACACCAGATGGCGGAACGCTCTCGTGCTAAAAATACTTTATTAAAAGAGATATGCAGGGGAGCTGTTCTTATTGCCCACAAAGTACAGGGTTATTGTAAATAATGGATTAATTTTTCAAAATTCGTAGTAATTAAAATAAAATACAAATATTATTATACGCATGGAAAGAGGAAGTTTCATACTTTCGGTGGGCAATGATGGTTCCAGAAGCTTTTTGAATCCATCCCCTGCCACAGTTCTGGATAGGTCGCAGGAGAAATGAAGACAACCGAGATCTCCTGAGCTGCCCCTATGTGATCACTTCTTAAGGCGTTATGATAAGGAACTTAAGGAAGCTGTTTACCTCCCACCTGTTTCAATAACTCTGGACGATTACAGCTGCCGCTGTCGAAACAGCTGCCATGCACAGTAGATACACTTGCTCGTAAGTGGGACGAGTTCGGCTACAGCATAGATGTTTGCCGTGCAGCAGAGGGTGGTAACATTGAACATTTACAAGTATAATGTTTTGCAAAAAGTCTTTGAAACTTTTACTTTCTATTGGTAAAAAGGTTGTTCAGTTTAGATTTTTAATTTAATAAATACTCATTTTTAAAAATGGATCCATCATTTATAGTAACCCGGTATATAGGAAGGTTGTTCTTTTCGTCAGATCATCTGTGAAAAGTTTCTGGAAAGTATAAAACACAATACTTGTCTACTCGTATTACAGATAATCCAGGACTTCATCATTAATCATTTGTTGTACCTAAAAGCCATAACTTACAGTACAAAAGCATTAATATGTAAATTGAAATGTTTACGTTTGCTTGAAACTTTATTCTGTGTAACTGTAGATTATATCATAACAGTCGTCAGTCAAAACCTCATGGCCTCAAGAAGTGCATTGATCTTTTATAGACTAGCTTTGTACCTATGTATATATAACTGCTGACTGCTTTCCATACAAGTTTATTTGTTAGTTTTAGACCGGCCGGTGTTCAACATGTATCGCAGGAACATTCTCTTGGCAATTTTTATTTGTTGTGTTTGCCGATTAACATTCGCCAATGAAACTGCGGCAAAAACCAAAGAGCTGAAATTCAAACTACGGAGTGGAGATTTTATGCCTGCAGTTGGATGTACGTATCGATACACATATTTTCTATTTTTATCAGTTGACAAATTGTTCAAGTGCCCTTTGATATACACAAAAAATTGTTTTTGATTTTAGTGGGAACATCCAGAATTATAGAGGAAGAACTTGTAAAGAATGTTTTAGATTACGCGCTTGGAGCTGGTTACCGTCAAATAGGTGAGTACTTATTACAATTTATGTATTTCTTATTACATATAATATTGTCAATCACTGAAATAATTTAAGTTATATATAGAGATTTTTAAATAACATAAAATTCAACAACAAACCGTTTTTGCTATCACTTAAGTTTTAAGTATTATGAAAAGTTACGACCTGATCGTAATAATGACTTTTTTCAAATAACTCATACGACTCTTGTAGCAAAAACTGAAAAAAGCCTTCAGCTTAATATTAGACTACGATGTTAAAATTAGGTCAGCTCCAGATGGATTTTATCGGATAAGAAGTTTTTGCAGAATTGGGTATTTGACTGTATTAAAAATATTTGTCCGGGCTGGTGATATCCTAAAAGCTAATTATTATTTATGATCATTTTATGTAAATTTTCTTATGAAATACCGATTAATTTGGTAATAAAAGAAATAGAAAATTAACGTTTTAAATACGTTGCCAAAAACTCCCTGAAATTCGTCCTGACGTCAAGAACGCAATTTTCATTTTCTGTGTATTGAAAAATGACCTAAAGTAAATTCTGTGTCTTGTTCTGTGTTCATGTATGGGTTCAAAGTTGAGAGCATATATTTCTGGAGATGTTATCTCACTTGATGGAAACTGCCAATGATCTGTGGAAGCCATTCGAGTGAAATAGACAGTTAATTTCTCTATTAATTATAAAGACAAAAAACATACTGGGAGCTTATTACAACATTGTTACAATTTATGATGATTTACAAAAAACAGTCAAATACTTAATTACCTATAATTTAAACAATTAATCTGATAGGGTTATACCAAATATATTTTGAAAGTTCCTGTGATGTACATCTTGGATATTTGTTTAAATACGGTAAAAAGGGTCTCTGAATATTGCATGTAGCATAAAAATACTCCAGAAAGAGACAGAAACAATGGTGGTGGGAATGGCCAAGCTAATGTAGGGGAAGTCAATCTTCATACAATGAGTTGGTCACTCCAGGGTGCAAATGAATTTATGGCATGTAATATAATGGCGGCTCCACAGAATTGAGAAGGTATTTGGT
Source organism: Octodonta nipae (assembly GCA_034190945.1). Classification (NCBI taxonomy): domain Eukaryota; kingdom Metazoa; phylum Arthropoda; class Insecta; order Coleoptera; family Chrysomelidae; genus Octodonta; species Octodonta nipae. Next base: position 85,175,187 of record CM067221.1, on the reverse strand, counting down.
CCTACAATAAAGGGTTCACGTTTTGTTCACGCCAACGTATCTATCTACAGCACCCCAACGTACTCGTTCGAGTAATGATTTAGAGCATTTTCACGGCACGAATTCACGCCGGGAGTTCGCGGCAGTAGTGTGAAGCCGACATAACATGTTTTAATGCCCCAAGTAAAAAACTACAGTTATTGCAGTATTGGACAAGTTTTTTCGTTGCATATTTTTTATATTTTGCTATTATATTTTACATTTAAACATATTATCGTTAAGATATTAGGTAAAATCAAACGTAAGAATTTACTGTTTATTATATTTAAAAAATCTATAACTAGAAACTTTTGTAAATATCTTTAATTGTATATACAAATGTGTAGAGTAACAAAAGTGGATGCTGTGTGATTTATCGAGCATTTTACCTCAAATATATATATCTAATAACATCTCTTTTGAATTCTTATATTGAATGAAAAATATTATACAGTTCAAAACTATTATAATACTTAAAAAAAACTAAGCTACATACATTTACATTACAATATAATTGTTCTCGGTTATTTATCAAAGTATATATCATTTTGAACAAAACCAAATTTTCATCCAAAAATTCTCATATTCACAAATATTTGTTAATAAACAAACATTTTTTAATACATTTAACATTTAGGTACAGTTAAAATCTTCCTAATATAATGTCAAATTGTATGTAAACATAAAAGATTCTCAAAGATAAAATGAAATATTTTCATTACTGAATTAAAAAATGTTGGGATTACGTATGCAATCAAAAAAGTCCTTCATCTAAATAATACTTGGCCCTATATATAATATATATATATATATATATATATATATATATATATATATATATATATATAATATATATTGTTTCTGGTTAGGGAACCTTTATCAGTTGCGCTTCCTAGATGTCGGTCTTTACATCTCGCGTCTTCAAATTAAATATTGATTCTGAACTATTAATGCAAACAGCTTAAGCTTAAGCTGTTTGCTGTTGTTTGTCCCAAAATACCTTCTACTTGCTCTATTGGAAAGTACCCAATGACTCTTAGAATAACTCATTGAATAAAGATTATCGAAAATATTGGAACTATCCGATAGCTTTTTCGAATGATTCGTAAATTTGCTACTACTGCAAATGAATGGATTAGTAGAAACACTGAATGCTTCATCAGCATTTCGACTGTAAACTGCAGTGTACTTTTAATTTTTTAACCTTCGTAGAAGTTAATTATTGTATGATCGGATAAATTGGATTTAATTATTCAAAAGTAGAATTTTCCACACTTGAATTCCGTCTTCTGGAGAAAGAGCCCAAATACACACCAAATATAAAGAACAACGCGAAAATGGAAATAGAATGTGCTTTAAGAAACAGTTCTAATATAAATTCCACGGAATTTAAGGTAGCCAATACTTTTCATTTGAATAAATCAATTACAAATAATTCAGATTGATACGATTTAAAAACCGCTGAAAACAAGGACTTAATACTTACTAAAGCAGATAAATCAAACGCCTAGGGACGAATACCACATCAAGATGAATAAATTTATTGACTCCGATTTAACAGAAAGGATCCTACAAATGCAGGTCAACCAAAAACAATAAATTTTATAAACAATTCAGCCCCATTATTAATAAACAAATATGATAAAATTAAATTAATTAATAAATAAAAATCCTTTGGTGCCAAAACTTTATGACCTAATTAAAAATCATAAAACTAATGCACTGATTCGTCCACTAGTATCATATGGAAATAGGCCAATAAATAACTTCCAAACTTAATATTGAATTCAGAAATTTAACAAATTTTAATCCTAGATATGCCATTAAAAACTCTCAAAATCTATAAACAACTTATTGATATTGTAGAAAACGGGTTTTTAGTATCTTTTGATGTCAATAACATGTTTCGGAATATCCCAACCGATGCTTACCACTAATTTCAAATAGTTTAAATAACTCTCATCTTAATCCTGGTTTACATAAAGAAATAAAGTTAGCATTTGAGTTATGCCTTAGCCAAGATTACTGTCAATTTGACAATAAATATTATGTTGAAAACAAAGGTTTAGCAATGGGTTCGCGTTTGACTCCTTTGCTGACTGATATTTTCATGTCCAATTTAGAAATAACGATTTATTCATTATCTTTAGCTAAAAAGCATATATTTTTCTAAATTTGTCATATTGTTTGCAGTTGAGTTGTAGAGATCAAAATTATTTACCTAATCCTGATATATTTTTTTGGTACAGATGTGTTGATGTCATCTAAGTTTATTTTACAGGCTCTTCAAGACAATTAGACATTTTTCTAGCCTTTATTAATAAAGTACACATAAAACTAAAACATTAAATTTACAGTAGAAATAGGGCAGGATTGTAAATTCAACTTATTGGACCTAACACCCGTAATAATTCATCCATGTTCTAATATATACAGAAAAACTACGTTCACAGACACTACGATCATCTTTTAGTCCACCAAGTCATAAATTATCCGTTTATAAAAACATGATTCCTCGAGCATTTTCTATACCAATGTCAAAGAACGACCTCAGAAAAGAATCAAATGCAATTTATGTTATACTGGCAAACAATAGTTTTAGTTCAACCTTAATAAAGAAATTAATTTTACGCAAGAAACTTCCAGTAACTTATCAAGGTATTAATCCCTTTATTAAAAATATGAACCCAGTAAAATACTTTTTTTAAATTTATTTCGGAACTTTCAGTAACAGATACTCTGAACATTATCGTTCTTATAGATTACAGAAAACAGATTCAACCTTTTCTAATCACATAATGCAAACAGAAACACTTTCCCTTTACTTGAAAACACTGTACTTTTAAATTATAACAGAAATTATTATCAAACATTTTTCTTAGAACAAATCCACATTTTTAAAATTTCACAAAAATTCCCGAGGTTTATTACTTAACGACCAAATTATCCCTCAAAATAGCGACCTGTTTGACTTACTGATTTAAAATGGGATTTTTCATTTCTTAATATTCTTTTGCTTTGTTTATGTTTATACCTTTAGTTAGTTAAGTTTTTATTAGTATTTAAAATGGTCTAGTTGCTTAGTTCTTCATTTTGTATACGTCACCTAGTGTGAATAAATCCAGTGATAGAAAACAAAGGAATTTGTTTCATTTCATCATTATTCTACTTGTTAATTAATCAAGAAACCCGATACAATTTTTACATACAATTTTTTCTGCCTACATGATATATACAGTAGACAGAAAACTTCCAAAGCGGATAGCTCTAGAATAACAGGATAGTAAACAACAATTCATTCCAATGAATCTAGTCAGTTGATACTATTTTGTCTGCTCACTGAAAGTATCACTCCTCGGTTTTTTCTGCAACAGAATTTTTTTTCGGATTACTGGTTGTCTGTATATAAATTCTTCCTTCCGGATATTCTGAGAGAAAGAGATATCACTATAGATCAACAAGTATTCCTCGACATGCTGCACATATGCTATTGATTATTACGTACGTTTCGGTATATTAATTAACTAACTATCATCAGATAATATAAGAAGTAATACTTTGGTAATCACTATCCTAAAAGACCTATTTTTTTAAACTTACTGTTTATTCAAATTAATATTTATTAAAACTCTACAATAATATTTACTTAAAAATGAGTTTTCCTGTATATAAATAGTGTTTTGTATACTCTGATATTTATCGGTTCTGGGACACGTTTTAACTCCAAATCTGGAATCATTATCAATCGCTGTTTGTCTTAGCTGGAGGTTTATTCTTCAATTATCGGTTTGATACATTTTTTCTTAATTGTCAAATAATTTTGATTTGTAAATTCTTGTTTTGTTACAAATTTGAGAATAAACGTCCAGCTAAAGCACACTGTTATTGATAAAGGCTCCAGATTTGGAGTTGAAACGTCTTCCAAACTGACATAAGTATCATACAATATACAAAACACTATTTATAATATATACAGGGGATACTTTTTGAGCATGTTGTAAACATTTCTTGCTTTCAGCCTACCTGGAAAGAAGAATTTCTGTATCGGCAAACAGTAATCCGGCAATTTTTGGAACTAGACTTACTACACTTTGTTCCCCATTTATAATTTCAAATACTGATCTGTTCCAGGAATTAAATAGGTTTTTTTCAAGTCAAATCACCGACTTCAATGTATAATAACAGTAATGATACTAAAAAGTAAAAAATGATTCAGTTGCAAATGTCCAATAGAATTGAAAAGTATTATATGTTCTATACAACTGTGTTTGAGTTGGTGCCAAGCCTAAGAAATGCTTATATTTTACATTGGAGTATAAACAGCTTTATAAATTTAAAAATTCTGTTATTAATAATAAAGCTGTGATACACATATATTTTTCAGGCATGGAACCAACTTCAAACACAGTTTTATAGAATATATAATACTTTTGGCTTTAAATATCCCATTGAATTATTTTTTACTATTCAGTATCATTATAGTTATTATGCACTGAAGGCAGTAATTTTTGAAAGCTATTTATTTTTTTGCTTTTTGGTGATATAATGGCACAATTGGAGCATTTTTCAAACGTTAACAACTTTGTTTTATAACAATTTTTGTTATAGACAAAATAGGGCTAAGTACTATCAGAAAAAAATCATATTTCTGACGAATCTCGTATAAAAATGACATGTGACGATTTTATTCTAGGTTACGCGTAGATCATTCTCTGAAGAATATATTTTTTTAAATATTAATATATTAATATTTGGGTAACCGAACTTCACTCGTAAACTCAAGCTTTTGTAAAAATGTGGGTACATACATTCTTTCGTGTGAATAAATACATAGCTATACATTTGTCTCATTTTAAAGTTTTTTTAACGTATTTATTCACACGACACCGCTATTAAAGCGCGGCGCCTTTTCATCGAGCACTGTTCAATTTTCGAGGTTGAGTGTTGGACGTAAAATCGAATTGAGGATACAGAACTCCGTGTTTCTGTTCTGACGGGAGTTAAAAAAGTGCTGGCCCGGCACCAGAAGAATACTTACCCACGAAAAATTATTGTAATTATTAATTATGTTATTACAAAATTAACACCATGGAATAAAACTAATTAATAAAAAAATTGTTTTTTTTTTGTAATTTACCACAGTGCCACTGTCAATCGAATGTGCCTATAGAGATTCAAAAATATTTTTAAAAACTTATCAGGATAAAGCCTCAAATTCCCAGCAAAACGAACTATTCTTTACAGATCGTTAATCATTAAGGAAATGTACCAAATATGATTTTATTTTCCTTTTCGGGCTTCGCTAAATACAAGTGGCTATTGTCAATAATTTTGGATTTGAATTCATAATTTACTGTAAGTCCACACCACAGTGAGTATGAATCACAATGATTTTTAAGCATTCATATGAACACAAATATTGTGAACGGTAAATTACCTCCAACTTCGGGTTTTAAAATCACGCTTTTTAAACTCTCCTGCGAATGAGTCCTTTTAGCGATTATTTATTTAATATTGAATATTTAATGTATATAAATTTTTATGTTCTTTAGTTGTGACTAACGGAATCACAATTATCCGAGGCATTGATATCCTCAGGGTCAACGGTAAATTAAAAGTCAAACATAGTTATTTATATATAAATATACTAATTAGAACCATCAAAATGGTACATGAAATCTAAAATGATGATCATAAAAATGTTGAAATACCAATGAACAAGTGAGAAATACAACAACATTATTCATGATTCTACTTGGTATTTAGAATTTGAAGGTGGAAGACGTAACATTGTGTCGGTTGATCATAAACACGATGATCAGATAATATAAGCGGTTGAATATCATTACCTGTAGTCACGGTTATTGTGTATTTAATGAGTTAATGATGGAATACAAAGTAATTAGCAATTTGTTTGCAGATCATTATATAAAAAATTCACAATATTAATAAACAGCTTTGTCGAAGTCAGTGATATTGCTTTTTTACAGTAGTCAATGGGTACAAAAAAAATTAAAAATATTTAATAATAATTTGTCCTCTTAGTAAACTATATAAATAGAAAAGAAAGGGTTTTTTGCTTAACGTTACGTTAGAAACTTGTATCTAACAGTTCTTTTTCTCTGAATATATGCTTGAGGTGTCAGTCGATTCAGGTTGGCAAGTCGAAACTTGTTGACAAAGTTCTTCGATACGATCTTAAAAGTTATTCCAGATTTCCCAAATTTCAAAAAGGTCCCTAAAGTGCAGGAAATTTCCTAATGGAAAGTTTCTACGTCCGGAACTCTACCACCGATATTTAGTTTTAATTTAATAGCAAAAGTAGTGCTCAAAAATAGTAGTGTGTGATATGATGCGCTTTGGCATGTGACTCCCTGGCATTTACAACAAAACAGCAACAAAAAAGAAAACTTATTAAGAGAGATGAATAAATATTAATCCCTGAAAAATAATCACAATTATGAAATTGTTATTTTGTTAATCAAGTCTTTTTACAATTTCTCATTTTCGAACTTATAACATCGGATTTTGACTTTTGCCCTTAAGATGACGAGACCCCTGTAAATAGATATAACTGCCTATATTAAATTATAATTGTGTATCATTAACTAATATTAAGATTTAAATTCCATATGTAATGAAGAGTTTTTTAAAGAAATTTACCGACATCAAGCCATAATATCTAACAATAATTACCCTAAAAACTAAAAAATAATTCTATTGGGTATTTTAAACGAAAATTATGATATGTGTTCTATGTTTGATGTTGGTGCCAAACTTGTAAATGCATATATATTTCACATACGAATATAAACAAATTTATAAAGGTTTATAAATTAAACAATTTCTGTTATTAATTAATTAGTTTTATTAATAGCTATAATTTCTCTCCACTCCATGATATATTTTTATCCGACTGTAATGCAACTGCCTATGGATCATCCAATAAAACATTTCATTTCTAATATATTTTGAACCATCGTGTATCTATTATTATAATTCTGCAATGCACTTAAATGAAAATTACATAAGTGTGTTTATTTTAATACAATATTAAAATGAATTTTATCAAGTAAAGACGGAAACTATCATCAACATATGACATTTTTTAAATCATCCATAACGACAACGACACGTATATTCCTCACCTTCAATGCATAATGTATACCTTACAGTAACATGGGAACTCTTAAATTTTTACTCATATAAAAATCGCTAACTACTCATTTTTTTCTATAAAAGCTTTAATTAATTTTAATTCATAACCAGTTCGATATTACCATAAGTAATGGTTGTTACTTCATTATTAAGGAACATTCATCTTTTTGCCAAACCTCCTACAAAATTGTTGATAAAAGTAACATGTGATGATTTCAAACAAAAAAACGAAAAATGCACATCGAGATTTACGCTTTATTTTGATTGCACGATACGTGTTTCGGCAAAACAATGCCTTTATCAAGTTTCACGAAATACTAAAACTATTATTCTAACTACACATGTAGTTCATAATATGAAAGTGCTCAAGAATTAATTAATTAAATTAATTTTTGGTAACTAAGAATTTTACACAATTTTTAATTCTATTTGAGTTTCAAATGGTTGTTGTTTAGTCTATTCTTTAATTTAATAAATCGAGAGTTATGATATCCTAAAATTCTGATATTTTACTGGATTCATGATATTTTGAAGATTATTTTATAATGAATTTTGTTTCCCCTATAATTAAATAACATCGTATGTGATAAATTTTAGTGTTTCGTTCACCAAATTGTCTTCTGCTTTCTAGGTGGAAATAATGTAAATAAAGTTATACATGTTAAGAATTTCTTTAATTTAAACATTTAACGTCAACATTATTAAATTTTATATCAAAAACAAAAGAATCCCAATGTTTACAATGAGTTCATTTTGTGTTCTTGTGTTCGCTAGGAAGTCAGAATACATTTTTAATCTTCAATAGCAATCAAAAACTGTAAGCAGAGTAAATTGTATCACTACTTCGCGACAAAGAATAATTTCTGTTGTTATGAAGACAGTCGCGACTTACCTTGTAATAAAGAAGATGATAGATTCGAGATGTTTTGTGATGTCTATCCAGGTATGCGTGCGGCTGTACATATACATCAAATTTCGTCCATTGCATTTCCATCTATACCGAAGACATCAGAATATAAACATCCTTTAAGAGATACATACAATAGAAGGGTTTTCTCAACATTTAAAAAATTTAAGCTTCATGTTCATTAATAAGAAAATCATGTTAGACATCTGGCAATCTGGTTTGTAGCTAAAATCATGTAGAAATTGTGCCAGAAAAGAATAGCTACCAATTTATGCAAAGGTTTTGATCCGGTAGAAATCAGCAAGATTTTTATTACACCATATGGTAAGAAACCTAATCGAGCTGACTATACTAAGTGTTGAGTAAAGCCACGGAATATAAATCCCACTTGACTAAAATAGTTTTTGTGAACAAAACAATTAGGATTTTTTTGTATCCCTTGGTGCATAGTATTGAGCATATGCCTCTTTCCTTCTCCTCCAACTCTCTCTGTTCTGTGTTTCTTCGATCCAGTTCTGTCCTGCCACTTTTTCCTCTTAGTTTTTTTCCTTCCCACGGTCTCCATCTGATAATTCTAACTGTCCATCGTTCATACTTATTTCTCTTAACGTGACCAGCTTCCCCCTACTTAAAATTGAAATTTTTCTCAATTTTGTCGGTTACTTTGGTTTTTTGCCTAATCTAATCATCACGATTTTGGTCTCTTAGGTTCTTTGTAATAGATGCGCTATGTGTTGTGTGGTGGTCCACCTTTTGTGTTCCACACATAATGACAGGGAGGATGCAGTGGACAGATATTTTGGTTCTAAGATGTTTATGTATTTTTTATTTTTTAATATATATGTGGGGGAGTCTTCCAAACACAGCCCACCCTATTCGCATTATTCTGTCAATTTCACTGTTCCTGTTGCGTTTCCCAATAAATGTCTCTTGTCCTATTCTTGAACGTTTTCTCTATGATTTCCAATTATTGTAATCCATATCTCTTCTCAGCTTATTATTTACATTTTCTCTAGACTCATCTTTAGTTCTATATTTCTCGACTTATTTTGTAGTTCTAGTAACATTCGTGTAATCTTTTTTTTTTCGGCGACTAGGACCACATCATCTGCAAATATTACATTGGAGAGCTTTTCTTCCTTCCTTGCTGATAGGATCACACTCGTTCATTATGACCTATTATTCCACGGTTTCGAAGGCTTCTTTCGTAGTCTACAAATATCATGAATAAATTGACAGTTGTGTTATATCCTTTCTGAAATGCCGTATTGGGGTAACGTATACGGCCGTATACCGCCAATATTGTAATCGGGCGAGTACGTTTTCAGTGAACGACCAGGTTTAGTTTCTGCCAGGGTTAAAATGTGACTTTTCAATTTTTTGTGTGTTATGATTAAATTGATGACTCATTGGTATGTGCGTTATCCAAAGTTACGTATGTGTGAAGTTTTCAAGAGCCTGGGTTGGAGATGGTCACCTCTGGTTCCATAGAAGCACATTTAAATGTCCTCACTAAACACCTCATGAACATATCATTCTCAAAATTAATACTGAAAATGTAGTAAAAGATTCGTTAGTCCCCTAATTTCATTACCTTACGCTATTATTTGTACTACGTTACTTGGAAAATGGTTTTAGATGTAGATATTTTTGCCTCATTATCAAATATCAAAACTTTAAATTTATTTACATTCATATTGCTTGTTTTTTTTTTAGATACAGCAGCAATTTATCGAAATGAAAAACAGATTGGTATAGCACTGAAAGAACTATTGCCTAAGCACAATTTGACTAGGCAGGATATATTCATCACAACTAAGTTAGGTACGTAAAATTGATATGAACTAATTTTAAAACTTAATGAAATAATTTTTCATTTAGATCCAGTAAATTTGGGAGAAAAAGCATACCAAGCTTTAAAGCAATCTATAGAAACACTGGATTGTGGTTACATTGATTTATATTTAATTCATGCACCAGCTGGCTTTAGTAGTCAAGGAACGCATGCGGAAAATAGCAAGAAACGAGACGAAACCTGGAAACAACTCGTCAAAGGTGTTAAGGATGGACTTGCAAAAAATATTGGAGTTTCTAATTATTATGTTAAACATTTGGAAGAATTACTGTCTAATGATTATGGTATAAAACCAGCTGTGAATCAGGTAAAAACCATCTATTTACTATTTACTATTTGTAGGTTAATTGTATTACATCCTTAACTGCAAGTAATCACTTGCAACGGGATTTCATTTTCTTCATCTTGTTTTATGACTGAATCAAAAATATCTTCTAAATGACAGCCACGGCTTTACTGGCACATGCATATTCTTTTGAGATAATTCGTTATAACAATATTGTATACATGTGACGGTATTTCATTAATATATTTAGCATTCAATGACTTCTGATAATCCCTCAACCAGAGGTTCAAATGTATTAAATTACAAGAAATGACACGACCAGGAGCAAAGTCGTGCAAGACAGCTACTGTTTCACGAGCGGTATGCCACCGTCCTGCTGAAACCACTTGTTGTTAAGAGCTAATTGAGGCACAAAAACTGCGTTATCTTAGCTCGAAAACTTTCGCTATTCTTCGTTAATGCATTACCTTCCTCATCTTCAAAGAAATTCGGTCCAATAATTCCAATGACACGTTTTGGATGCATTGCTTTTTGATGAATCTTTCGTGGATTTCGTAAGCCCAGAATGTGGCAATTTTACCAATTAATGAAGCCCATCAAGGCGAAAATGGGTCTCAACACTCAAAATGATTCTGTACATAAAATCAGCAGTCACTTCTGTTTGCACAACGATCCAATCGGTGAATCTATTCGCTTTGCATGGTCTGTTGGCAAATGTTGCAAACTACTCTGATATTTTCTTGTCAACGACCTCCACGAACTCTTGTCAAGTGTTTCACATCACTAACTGAACCAGTACTTTCGGATTTTTCGATTATTATTTTTTAACAGTAGACGCATTATATTAGTTATATTCTGCCCACCGAATAATGAACGTACTTTACGAATAGTGGCGATCAAACTTTTTGATAATAATGCTTATGTATTAAACAGCTCAAATGAAGAGATCATAGACGCTTAAATATAACAACAACAGGCGAATTCTAAGAGCTCTCCAAGAGATTCAGTTAGTGAGCTCAACAGTAGACTGGGAAAATCTTAAATTATAGACATATGATAACCTCACATAAAATTTATACAAAATCGCCCCCGCCCCATGGGATGCGATTCTTCACAAGGAAATGGATGACCTATTAAATGCACGCCCAGCTGAGTTAATGAGATGATTCCACTTGCCCGATTCCTTAAAAACTGTAATCGTTTAGTTGCTTTAATATAAGTACCAAGAACCGAAATGAATCATTTTACTTTCTCTCTAACATTTATTGAAATAATTTTTATAATACTTCCACTTAATAATATATTCCAACCACCCTGTATATGCTTATAATTCCAATCCACCCAATCCAATATTCCAATCATCCTGTATATGATTTATATATGTTTATGAGCCACCCTGTAAACACTTTTTGATTTCTAAAATTTCTTAACCACCCTCTGTAAGTATGCTCCTAATTACTTGTATAACTACAATTCTACTCCACGATATATTTGAACGACCCTGAACATCAGGCAGAAGCTGAATATGCTTATAGCCACCCATTTTAAACCCCCGTTTATTATTAATTATAATTCAACAGAGCCTTATATTTAAAGCAATTTATATATCCGTACACAACTGCTTATGGATTACATATAGCACCTTTTGAATCATCCTGTATAACTATAATGATATGTATCGGTACAAAATCAAATTAACACGCGAACTAATAATAAGATTTCCCCACATGCAAATCTCCCAACATAACACGTTTTCAGTTTAATAATATGAAATAGTCAAAAAGTACTTACATGTTCCTAAACATAAAGTATTTCAATAATTTTTACAAGAGCAGTTTCACTCTCAAATCACCAAATCACCCTATATTGAACAGTTGGAAATTTCATCACCTGTCATAATTTTCTCAACCTATCACTGACTTTTTTAATATTTAAATTTCTCAATAATTCGATCTTTCCCAAAGATGAGACCCAGTCCAATCGATTTCTATGCATTAAAACCTCGAAATGGATAAATTTAAAAAAATTATAGCCGTTTTCGAGACGTGTTTACAAATTTACTGGGTATACTGATTTTTAACCGACTTCCAAAAAGGAGGAGGTTATCAATTCGTCGCGTTTTTTTTTGCTTTTTTTGTATGTATGTTACCTGATTTCTTCTCCTGTGGTGCACCGTTTTGAATGAATATGGTCTTGTTTAATATAGTATATATACGGATTGGTGAAACTTCAAATTTTGGAAAAGAATTCTATTGGTAAAGTGATAAAATTTGTGTATGAACACATGCGTGCATGGAAATCGACCAATATCCCTAATATTTTAGTCGATTTTTCGATAACTCCTTATGGATGTGTATAGTTTTTTAACATTTAATCTATTAAGGAAGATCCCTAGGTGATCTCATATACTTTTCTGCGACGTGCAACTTGCAGTTTTGCAGAAAATCGCCGAAAATTCCAAAATTCTTATCTTCTTCTTCTTCTTCCTATCCTTTATTGGCCTCAACCTTCAAAAGATTATTTAGCCAGGTATACTGTGTGAAAGGGACAAGTCTTGCTCCAGGCAATGGTCCACTTTCTATTTTATTTTTCAAATATTCTTCCTAATGATACTTTTGATTTTGGTTGTTGCACTACTATCCTTTTAGGCAATGCTTTAATTTAATATATTTATTTATTATTTTTAGTATATTTTTTTCTTGTGTGAGACTTAAAAGATGTTCCTTGGTACTGGTATAGGAGTTTTCCCTTTGCTTTAACCTCTGTTGATGAATAACTACAATTGTATTTTATATATATTTAGAAAATTCATTAAAATAGACATGCTCTTGTCATTTAATCCATTTAGTAATGAATAAATTGAAATTGGTGTAGGCACACCAATATTGGTTAGTTCTTGATATAAATCAAATATTGGATTTCTGTTAATCGGGCATTCTAATATGACGTGATTTAAAGTTCCAACCTGACCACACTCGCAAAAAGGATTATCATAAACCCCTATTCTGAAAAGGTGATATGGGACCAGGCAATGACCTGATCTCATACGTATTACTGTAGTTATATGTCTTCTGTTTTTATATTCCAGCAATAGAAATTTTGGTTTATTTGGCCATTCATTGTTAATATTATAATAGAACGCACCTTTTTTCTTGACCTGGTTGTTCCATTCTTCTTTCCATGTTTTTCTTATGAAATTTTTTATTGTTGGGAGATAATTTTCTTTTGGGGTATTAATTTCTAATGGTATGTTGAGGTTTCTTCCTACGGCTGCTAGACTGTCTGCTATTTGATTTCCTGGAATTCCTGCATGCCCTGGCACCCATGCCAATATTATGTTGAACCCTTTTTGTTCTGCTTTTCGGATATTATTTTTAATAGTCATTATGAGACTATCTACCTTTGTTTCGAATTTAGGTTGGGCTATTTTCTGTAGTGCACTTTTTGAGTCAGATAAGATGATAACTTTCCTCCAATTTTTTTCCATGGAAAAGTTTATAGCTGTATTGATGGCTGCAAGTTCTATGTAGCAAATTTGTGAATTATCTGTTATTCTGCTTGTGAATGAGAAGTTTTTCCCTTGGGCCACTATACCTATGCCACCTTTGCCTGTTTTATTGTCTAGTGATCCGTCCGTATAGATAAAAGTATACTCCTCGTATTTGCTTTTCAGTTCTTGTATGAGTTCTATTCCAATCACTTCTGCCTTTTCCTTTTGCATGTTTTTTACCTTTATCGGTCTCACTTGTATCCCCAATTCATTCTGGAAACATATATGATTCTCCTCCTTCTTTAAATTATTAATTACCATACTATGGACCTCCAACAACTGGATAAGTATAGGGTATTCTTTATTTTTCCAGTACTTGTTGCACGGAGTACAAAGTCTCTTTAACTCTTCTAGAATCTTCTGGACTGGATGATTTTTTATGGCGTTTATTTTTAGTAAATATTTAGCTCCCAACCATTTAGCTCTATATTGAATTGGCATTTCTCCTGCTTCGGCTAACAGAACAGTAATTGGTGTAGATCGCATACAACCTGTTATTATTCTTAAACCTTGATTTTGTAGTTTCGACAGTAATTGTTGGTTTTTTTTTGTTTGGGGAGACATGATATAGCAGTTGTTGTCAATGTGACTAGCCACTATCCCTTTGTATATAAGACTAAGGGTTTTGGGGTCCGAACCCCACCATGTGCCACAAACAGATTTAAGGATGTTTAGACTCTCAATTTGGTTACTGTGTATATTCCATTTGAGGTTTTTATGAAAATGAGTGCCTAAGTATTTTACATCTTCCACCCATGGTATTGAATCGGATTTCCATTTCACTATAGGTTTCTTAGTCTTGTTGATTCCTTTAGAGAACAGAATGCACTTGGATTTTAATGGGGACAGTGTGAAGTTAAACTCTTCCATCCAGCTATTTAGGTTATTGAGGTTTTGGTTTAACACTTCAGCCATGTACTCTAAGTTTTTTCCTTGGATAATTAGGCATATATCATCTGCATATTGTATTACTTTTATATTTTTCTGAAATGAATTGAATAGTGTTCTTGTGTAAATGTTAAACAGGATAGGACTTAGTGGGGACCCCTGTGCTAGGCCTTGATTTGATATAGTTGGACCTAATATATCTCCGCATTTAGTTTTGATGAATATCTCCCTTCCATCAATGCAAGCGATTATCAGGTTTATTAGTTGGATTGGGGTGCCTATTGTCTTGAGTTGGTGATGTAATGTTTTAAAGCTGACTGCATCGTATGCTGCGTGAATATCCAGGAATACTGCAATGGAATACTCATTATTTGCGAAACCAATCTGGATTGTGGAAATTAAATAGGCCAAACAATCTGTGCATCCCTTACCGCTTCTGAAGCCGAACTGATGTTGGTGTAGACTGTTACCATTTTCTATTTGCCATACCAGTCTATTTTTTATTAGATTTTCTAAGGTTTTTAAGATACACGATGTTAGGGCTATAGGTCTATAACTGCTATGATGGGAAGGATTTTTTCCCGGTTTTAGTATCGCAAGGATCAATGTTTGTTTCCAGAGAACTGGGATACTTGGTTTGGTTAGCATAATGTTAAAAATATTTAATATTGTTTGTAATCCAACTATTGGAAGATTTTTAAGCATCTCATAAGAAATATCGTCAAGTCCTGGGGTTGAGTTTGTTTTATTTAGTATAATAAATTTCAATTCATCCATTGTAAATTTAGGGTAATCGCTGTCATTATCTTGTGTATATTCATCTATTATGCTAGCTCCTGATGTTAAGTTCTGCAGTATTTGGTTAGCTACCTTTTTATCCGGTAGGTGTGATCCTGAGTTACCTTCACTTCCAGCAAATTTTTTGATAGTTCTCCAGATTTTGGATTCCGGAGAGTTTCTGTTCAATGTCGAGCAGAATTTTCTAAAATTTACAATTCTCTTATATTTGAATAGTTTTTTTGTTGCTGCCATACTGTTCTTAATCGAGATAAAATTATCCAATGTAGAGTTATTTTTGTACACTTTCATAGCACTTCTTCTGTTTTCCAGTGCTATTTGGCAATCATTGTCCCACCATGGAATGTTGTATGATGTATTACTCAATCCTTTGGAATATGGTATAGATAAGTCTGCTATTTCCTTTAGTTGTTTGATTAATTCCTCTCCTCCCATGTGTTCTGTCCATTTGTTGAAAGTTGTCAAACTGATTTCGAAGAATTTTTTCCAATTTGCTTTCCTGTAGTTTCTCCTTTTTCTCTGGTTGGGGTTGGTGATATTAATGTTTTTTTGCACCGTACACATTATCGGGAAGTGATCACTGTTTCCTGGGTCGTTTAATACTTCCTAGTGACATTCCGCGGCCAGATTAGGTGAGACCAGTGTTAAGTCAACTACTGATTTTGTGGCTGTATTTTGCAGTCTGGTTATGTTGCCATTATTAAGTAACACTGCATCTATGTTGTCAAGGGCATTGTATATGGCTCTCCCGTTACAATTAGGTAGAGAACTCCCCCACAATGGATGGTTGCTGTTAAGATCCCCCATTAATATAAAAGGTTTGGGCAGGCTTTCAATAAATTTCTACCAATTTTGTTGATTTATTTTATTGTCTCTAGGACAGTATATGTTGATCAGATGTATTTTTTGTACAATTAGGTATATTATCTGATATTGAATTTCCTCAGGTAGTATGTTATCCCCTGCACCTATCAACTGATATTGTATAGAGTTGTGCAAAATTATGGCGATACCCCCATAACCATCTTCCCTGTTTGAAGTTATTATTTTAAAGTTTTTTATTCTTGGTTTGAACATATTATTTAACCATGTTTCTTGTAGTAATAAAATGTTCGGGCAGAAGTTATTTAACAAGATTCTTATATTGTCTTTATTATTTCTATATGATCTAATATTCCATTGAATAATTTTAAAAGTGCTCATCCCCACTTTTTTTTTTAATTTTTTTTTCCCAGTTGACTTCTTTTTTTTAAAAAAAAATTATTATTATTATTATTATTATTATTTTTTTTAATTATTTTTTTTTATAGTTTCTTATTATTTAATTATATATAAAGTATTGATTAATAAATTTATATATATATATATATATATATATATATATATATATATGTATATATTTTTTTTAATTTTATTTATTATTATTTTTTATTATTATATTTAGTTTTTTTTTTCCTTATTTAGTATTTACACCTTAACTAATTGTAATCAAAAAAAATCTTCTATTTCATAAATTATTTCTCCTTCCCCAAATTCTAAACTATTTTGAGGTTCTGACTGGTTTCTACTAGAATTATTTATTACCTTGGTTTCAATGTGTGTTTCTTTAGCTAATATTGTACCTAATATGTTTAGAATCCTTTCCTTTTGAGAATTTGACAAGGTGGTAAACGCCTGGTTCCATGTATCATGGGCTATGCCCTCACATCTGTTTGTCTTTAGTGTGTGATAGGTTCCTGTAGAAGTGCTTGGCATTCTTCCATTGGGAAAAATTAAGTGTTTTTCATATTCCTTTTTATTATATCCATTAGAAGATATGCCTATTTTCCTTTTTTTATTTGTAGTCTGGCTGTAGGTTCTAATTCCTGAGGAATTTTGGATGCATTCTATTCGTCTTTTTTCTATTGGGATATCTTGAGCCTCTCCTCCTC
The DNA here is from genome assembly GCA_034190945.1 of Octodonta nipae. Classification (NCBI taxonomy): domain Eukaryota; kingdom Metazoa; phylum Arthropoda; class Insecta; order Coleoptera; family Chrysomelidae; genus Octodonta; species Octodonta nipae. The sequence continues at coordinate 85,157,796 of CM067221.1, read as the reverse complement.
CATTAAATGTGGGGAAGTTATCTTCTGTAAGGTTTACACTCTCCTGCATGGATACTTTGGGATGCATTAGATTGGCGTCATAGTACGATTTATTCATAAATGCCATAGTTTCCTTGATCGATTTTTGTCTGCAAAACTCAGGGCATTCTTTGTAAGTTGATTCATGTTCTTTGCTTTTACAATGAATACAGAAAATAAAGCATGGGGTATTTGCCTCGTGGGAAGTTCCACATCTGGAACATCTCATTTTACTACGACATTGTTTTGAAGTGTGCCCATATAATAAGCAGTTAGTGCATTGCATCACAGGGCTGATATAAGGAATAACCTTCATAGGTAGGCCATAAATCATAACTTCAACTGGTAGGTTTTTGCCTGAAAATGAGAATAGAATTGTGCCCGTCGGTATGTATTTGATCTCCTGATTATCATCAGTTGTTTTTCTATTTAATCTCTTTACATTCAGTATCTCACAGTTTACTAGCGATGTTTTGGTATAGTCAATAAGTTCAATTTCTGAAATCGTTTTGTCCACAAATCTTACTAGACCTTTACAAGAAATGTTATTTGTAGGAATAAAAAGTTCATAATCATTATTTAGAAGTTCTTGATTTTGTGCAAATGTGTTTGCCTGTTCCCTTGTGTGGAATGTCACACCAATTCTATTTCTACCTTTTTTTTTGATATTTTTAATACCTTCAATGCCCAGATTATGTATTAGTTTGGCAATGCCAACTATATGATAATTACCTAAATTTTTATTATTTTTTTTGTACGTATACTTCATATGGAGGTAAGTCAAATTCCGAATAAAGATTAATTTTTTCCCTAGCCGTAACATCCGAATCAATTGTTATTGTTTGTTCTTCAGTAAGTTTTTTCCCTCGGTCAGGTGGAACTTTTTTATTTGGCGTCAATGACGCCATACTAATTTCTACTTTGCCCTTTGAATATCAAGATTGGTTTAATACTTTATAGAATTAGATATTTATTTGTATTTACAATATGATGAGGTTTGGATAAGATTTTATCTCCTACATTGCCTTTTTTTCTCGCTATTGCCTCTACTGTGCACTTAACAACCATACACGTCGAGAGCTCACACAAGAATCCAAAATTCTTATCAAAATTATCAAAAATTACATCGAAATGACATAACGGACATTTCCTTATATTTTAATTCCAACATAATAGTGAGGTAATTTTAGGCACTGGAAGTTTTAATTGCGAATTTGAAAATTTTCTATGTACATCTCAAGCATATAGGTGGTAAAGCATAATATTTTCGGCTCCTTAATTCAATGAGTAACAAGCTTGTTTTGTTTGTATACCAGGCAAATACCTATTTAAATACCAATTTTTCCATTTTGCGAAATCGGTGCTTTTTTTGTTGTCACATTCTCCCGGCCTAATAGAAAATTCACATGTCAAACTTTAAACTTCTATTTGGTGCGTTTATAGACAGGGTGTTTAGTTATAACAAACAAAATCACAAAGTAAAGTGATAGAAGTTGCATTTATATGAAGATTGTGTCTATTGAACATACCGCAGTTAGTAAATCTAGTTTCATCTGACCATAACACCTTTAATGGAAACTGTGGATTGTCAAGGCACGTATCTCTAAACCATGTACAAAACAAAATACGTCGATGTTAGTCACCAGCATGCAAAGTTTGAGTAACTGAAAGTTTGTACGTGTGGAACTTCTGCGCTTTCAGTACCTTAACTACAGTTCGTTGAGATGTGCCAGATAGATGTGTAGATAGATTTTGATTTATCATTGCCAAAACATTTATTTGTGCTGCTTCGTTAATTTGATTACGTTCCTTTGGTGGTTTAGTAAAGATTCATATCTACGTAAACTATCGTAAAGCCTCTTAAATGTACATAGAGCAGGTTGACGACGATTAAAATATCTATGAAAGTATTCCTCAGCTGCACGAACTGAATTTTTATGGCATATGATATAACATTCCACCATATTCAGTTTTTCTTCGTTAGAATATTCCATTTTATCACGAAAACTTGTCAATATCGACTGTCAGTTCAGCACTACTAATGGAATTAGTCTCAAATGAGGAAACGTCAAAGTGAAAACAATCTTTTTCATGGTTACCTATGTTAAAAGTGAAAATAAGAGAGAAAAACATCCATAACTCCGTTATTTTTATGAATAACTATATCGAGTATTATATCGTTGAAAAGCTCTAAAAATGTCCGATTTTTTGAAATCATAACCAACTATGGATTCCATTCAAAAAAAGATAAGTTTTTGTCATATCTCGAAAACGATAGCTATCACGCAAACGAGGACATGACAATGATATTCGGGATACAATTGCCTTCAAATTTGATATTTACACTTTTTTCATAAAATCAAAAACAAAGGAGCTGAAGGATTTGACTAAATCTACAGAATTTCGTTTTTTCAAAATATCTAGTAAGCCATTACATTTTACAAAAATCCGAAAGTCTCATTAAATTGGACCAGTTAAACTGCAAATCTTTCCCAATTTAACTATTGCTCTATCTCCGCTAGTTTACGAGATCCCCATACTGATCATAAAAAAAAACTCACCCTGTATAGTTAGTGTTTGAGCATAAAGAAAATTTTGTTACTTTGTCCTTTTCTGTTAAGGTCAAGCAAATCACCTTTCTTATTCAATTGCAGCACACTTAATATATCACCATGTATAAAGTAAAAATGTTGACATTTTTTTCGTACGTTCAAAATTGCATAATCATACAATCTTAACCCAATTAAATCGACATAAAATCATTTTTAGTATTTCCGATAATTTAAGCTATTTACAATTATTGTGGTGTAATATCTTACAAAAACACCACGTAATCATATAATAGCAGTAACATTAATATTTGTTAACAGACTTCCGGCTGCCGCATATGTGCGCGCGTTAGGGTTAGGAGAATATTCTAGATCAATGCCCAAAGACGCTTATAAAGTTATTCAGGGTGTTTGTAAAATAAGTTTCTAAAACGTTCGCGTCGAGCTAGATTATGCATGGAAATGCAAGGTGGTTACTTCGAGCAGTTCTTATTGTAACTTATTAATAACAATTTTAATCCCAGCATTTTCTATTTCACATTTAGCTATTGTCTGGATCAGTAATTAGAACTCAAAATTTAAATAGTCTTATTTGTAGACGCGAGATGTAAGACCGACACCTAGGATTTTCGGGGAAATTAGCATACAGAGGTTCCGAATCTGGAGCCGTTCCGTGTAATTGCTGTTCTCTCGTAACTCCTAGGTTAGAATGTCACGATAAAATTTTCAGGTTACTTCACTTGTCAGAGATATTGAATGCCCTCTTCGAAGTGTCAGTTTTTTTATAATGCAAGGCAATATATATAACATATATTGTTTCTGGTCGGGAACCTTCATCAGTTGCGCTTCCTACAATAGAATGTCCTCTCGAACACTAATTTATGTATTTGATAAATTTTTAGATGCGAGATGTAAGACCCACATCTAGGATTTTCGGGGAAACTTGCACACAGAGGTTCCGAATCTGCAGCCGTTCCGTGTAATTGTTGTTCTGTGACTTCTACGTTAGAAAGTCACGATAAAATTTTCAGGTTACTTCACCTGTCAGAGTATTGAATACTTTCTTCGAGATGTTAAATCTTTTGTACGCAAAACCTTCATCAGTTGCCCTTCCCATAATAGAATGTCCTCTCGAACACTTATTTATGTATTTAATATATAACAGTAAATTTGTAGACGCGAGATGTAAGACCGACATGTAGCACACAGAGGTTCCGAATCTGAAGCCGATCCGTGTAATTGCTGTTCTCCCGTGACCCCTAGGTTAGAATGTCACGATAAAATTTTCAGGTTACTTCAGCTGTCAGAGATATTGAATACTCTCAAGTGTTCGAGAGGACATCTATTGTGGGAAGTGCAACTGATGAAGGTTCCCGACCAGCAACAATATATATCATATATATTGTCTTGCTTACAAAAGGTTGACACCTCGAAGAGAATATTAAATAGCCTTAGTTTATAACCTAAATTATTTATCAAATGATCGGATCAGCAATTAATTCTTAAAGTGTAGAGGCTATTGATTTGGACAAACATAATATTTTTTACGTAAAATTGTTAAGATTTTATAAATCTGTAGGGAAAATTGTAAAAAAAATGAAATAAAAAAATAAGTATCGAAAATCCCCTTCATTACCCTAAATAGGACCCTTATGACTTGCATGTCGAAAAACGAAGTAGCACATGTTATTTAACGTAAAAAGTTATGTAAGACCCATAAATTTTTTTCTATATATTTTCGACCGTTTTGTCAATAACAGACAAAAAACAGTTTTATTTGCGCATATTGAGACAGCAAACAAGGATGTTGATGCCACTGAATTGAAAGATAGTTTCCATCATGCTTCTCACCACCCTACAAATCAGTCCATCCAACACACAGACTATCTTTGGAACCGACAACTTCATCAGGTTCTTCTCCAGCATTATGGCCCTCAACTCTACCAGAGTCTTCCAAAGATCGCTATATGTTGGTCTGTCCTGCGAGAACGTTTCCGTAACCAAATAGAAGATATCTCTGGTTGTTTATCTTCGAGATGAAGGACCTTCCCTGGATCGTGCTCTCTTAGCTTCAGGAACTGACCGTACTTCTTTGCAAACACCGTGGTTATTCCTCTAGATATCCGGAGATCTTGAGCCACGCAATGCGACAGGGAATATTCTATTGGCACCTCAAAAAGGTCTCGGGGTTCCTTTCTGGTCACGTCGTGCTGCACTTTCTGCCCATTAGAGTACAGTGCCATTAACTGTTCGAAGGTCATCTCGTCATCGGGTGGTTGAATGCTGCGGACTTGGGCTTGGTCAACTTCGCCGTCATGAATTCCGGCATAAGGGGCTAACCTGTTGAAATGTACCACCCTTGGTTTTCCTCGAGGTAGCTTCCTTATTCTGTAGACAACATCGTTGATGTTCTTTATAATTTGGTAAGGCCCCTCCCAAGATCTTTGTAGCTTGGGCGAATATCCACAACGACGTTGCGAGTTATAAAACCGAACAAGAGCATCAGCTTAGAATTCCCGGTCTTCGCCTTTGATGTCGTAGGCTTCCTTTATCCGAGCACTGGCATTCTCAATATTTTACCGAACTCGTTGGTGGATGTCGTCCATCTTTTGATGTAACTGGCTGACATAGTCTTCACTTGCAGTCTCTTCTCCTGGGGGATATCCAATGGTAGTCATAACTCTCGTCCCATAATAATACTTACCGGGCTCTGACCCGTGGACTCGTGCACAGACTAACGATATGCCATTAGAAACAAGTGAAGTTACTGGTCCCAGTCTCTTTGGTGTTCAGAGACTACCTTTGACAAATGGAGATTAATAGTCCAATTCATCTGTTCTACCATCCCATCGGATTGAGGATGCTATTGTACGTGTTTTATTGATCTTCAACAGTTTGGAGACGTTTGGGAAAAGAGTAGACTCGAAATTTCTACCTTGATCTGAGTGCAACTCTAAGGGAACACCAAAATGACTGATGTATTCCTTGACCAGAGCATCAGCAACGGTCAGGGCTTCTTGATTTGGCAAGGCATAAACTTCTGTCCATTTACTGAAATAGTCCATCACCACCACAATGTACTTATTTCCGGAGATTCTGGAAATGGACCGGCTACTCATTCAAATGAACTGCCCACATTATATTGCCTCATGGAGGCTTTTGCTCTCTTCTAAAGCCCATTACTTACTGCACAAACTGTACATTTCCGGCACCATCCTTATCATCTGCTTGGCAGTTTACCCAATAGAAGCGTTCTCTCAACTTCCCCAAGGTTTTCGTTACTCCCAGTTTTATCATCATGTAGTTCTCGTAAAACATCTGGTCTCTTATTTCTAGGAATTACAATCTGTTTTCTATCGTTTCCTTCCGCTGGAGTATCCAGGAAGCGCTTCAGAAGTCCATTTTCCATGATGAGGGAGTTCCACTGAACCCAGTACGACTTTATGGTTGGTGAGTATCGGGAAATCTCCTGCCACCTACGTTTGCGGTCTTCTTCCTTCCACCGGATAACCTCTTTTAACTCCATTTCTAATTTCTGGTCTTTCTGGTTCTCCTCAGATTCCCTATGGTCATCGACGGCAGTAGTTCTATAGAGAACAGCCCCTTTTTCTTCAGCTGGCTGACAATGTTTGCAATCATCAAGGTATGGTCTCCTCGATAAGGCATCAGCATTCTTATGGCTTGTCCCAGCGCGATGTTCAGTCTCGAAGTCGAATTCTTGCAACCGCTCAATCCACCTTGCCACTGAAGATTTTTAAACAGGAGCCACTTCAGTGCTGCGTGCTCTATCCTCAGCAGGAATCATTTACCATAGAGGTACTTGTAGAAATATTCCACCCCCTTAACCCCAGGCAGGAGTTTCCTGTGAGTAATTCTGTTCTGGCTTGCTCAAGGTCTTGCTGAAATGGCCGATGACTTTATCCTGGATCTGCGAAAGAACAGCACCAACTGCAACATTGCTTGCGCGGGTGTCCAAGACGAAGTTCCCATCTGGCAAAGGATAACTTAAAATGGCGGCACTCGTCAATGCTCTTTTCAGTGTCTCGAATGATCGCTGGCACTCCTCGTCCCACTGGTACTGCACCTTTCCCTCTGTGAGTCTAGTGAGTGACTTGGCGATATTGGAAAATCCCGCGATATACCGACGATAGTAGTAGTAGAAGTTACTGCTGGATATCTTTAGGTATCGGCCGTTCCTGGACAGCTTCTTCGGGCATAACTTTAGTCTGGAACTTCAAAGTCGGCGAAATACCTCCTCCAGGTTCCGCATGTGGTCTTCAAAGGATTTTCCAACCACGATAATGTCGTCAAGATACACCAAGCACGTTTTCCATGAAAGCCCTTTTATCACTGTTTCCATCAATCTTTCAAACGGCGCTGGAGCATTACACAACCCAAACGGCATCACCGTGAATTGGTAAAGTCCTGAGCCGATGGTAAAAGCAGTCTTCTCTCGGTCTTCTTTAGCAAGTTCCACCTGCCAATAACCGCTCAAGTCCAGGGTGGAAAACGTCTTCGATTCAGTATCTAGGGTGTCGTCTATTCTTGGAAAGGGATAGATGTCTTTCTTTGTAGTGTGGTTTAATTGCCGATAGTCCACGCAAAATCGGATCGAACAATCTTTCTTTTTAACCAAGGCAACTGGAGACTCCCAAGGGCTATTGGATGGTTCAATAACACCTTCTTCCTCCATCTCGCGGACTATCTTGTCGGCTTCTTCTCTTTTAACTTCTTCTCGCCGACTGTCGAATAAGTTTAACGTCCCCAGTATTAATTTTATGTTTCACCAGATCAGTTCGTCTTTTGTCATTCCTTACATCGAAGATATCCTGGCAGTTTCTAACGTCTCTCAATTTTGCTTCCTGGTTTGCTTTCAAATTCTTCGATGAATCGGTGATGAGTCTTTCCATTTCCTCAGATAACTAATCTGGTGGTATTTCGGCACGCGGGGGTGCTTCTGATTACAGAGGAAACTGTTGAACAGTGGCCCAAAGTTGTCCTTTCTTTAGCACAACCGTGTAATGATTCAGGTTCATGCTTACTGGCACAATCTCCTTGGCACGAAACAGAGTCTTCACCAGTGCGACTCCTAAGCCTACATTTCCGTCGTTAAGTTCGGGATCAAACATCATCACTGTCCCAGCTTTAGCTTTCACATCTAGGCAAGCATCTACAATGATATCAGTTCCTTCCGGAACATTTACATCCTCTGCTAAGATGGCTCGAAGCATTATGTTGCCTTTTCCATGAAGCACTACTCTTCGGAATTCACTCGCAGAATTCTATCTTTAAAGTTTAACTGGAATCCCTTGGAGCTCATGACATCAATTCCAATGATGACTTGGTCTTCGATGTCCTTCATTAATCCCCATTGTTGGAATGCTGTATTTCCCAAGACCATTTCAACCTCTATTTCACCATGGACTTTCGCTGCTTCTCCTTTCGCCGTTCGCAGTTGCCATTTTGTTGGTTTTATTATCGTCTCTAAATCGATATTAGGCCTTATAACTGTTTTTGTCGCACCTTTATCCAACAACATTGCACATTGCACCGACGATGGTCGGTAAGAACTTTCTCTATTATCTTTCTTACAGAGGCTTCATCGTTTCTGCCATCTTCGGATTCTCTGTCAACGATTCGGACTCTGAGTCGGTCAAACTAGGGTGAATGCTTGTTTGGCTTCGTGGTCCCGAAGTCCATCCAAAAATTCTTGCACTGCTAACCTTTCTATTACATATTCCGGTGTGGCTGGATAGGCAAGGAGAACCAGACGTGCAATATCAGCTTCAAATTCTTGTAGGGATTCATTTAATCTCTGGTGGCGATTTTCTAATTGGGAGTGGTAGACGTGCTCCAAATGTGTCTGACCATACCTTAGTTCTAAATGTTTGACCAGTTGTTCGTAGTCTTCTTGCTCAGAGGCATTCAAGGTTTGTAGAATATCTGTAGCATCCCCGCGAGTGTTAGCGCTATTGCCTTCTCCTCTGCCGACCATACATTTAACTTTCCTGCAGCCTCGAATTGCCGCCTATAGTTAGTCCATGACGATTTCCCATCAAATAGAGGGTTTTTTTTTGCTCCTTCGAGGCCTATTTTTGTCCCAATACTTCTGGACTGTTTCTGCTTTCGGTCTTTGGTGGAGTTTCTCCCCTTTGTATTGTGAATACATATTTTGTTGATCTCACCCTACATTATCTGTTTTAGCTCTTCTATTCGAGTTTCATTTTCGACTATTGTCTGGAATTGTGGAAAATTGTTTGCTTTAGCTCCTCCATCTGCCTTTCATATTTTCTTATAGAGATTTAGAATTTTCCAGTAATTTGTTTTCCAGGGTTTTAGAATTTTCTGCTAATTTATCTTCTAACGCCTCTTTTAAGTCTATAGAATTTTTCTAACGCCTCTTTCAAGTCTATAGAATTGTCTAGCAATTTCTCTTCTAGGGTTTTAGAATTTTCTAGCAGTATGTTTTCTATGATTTTAGACTTTTCTTGTAATGTTTCTAGGGTTTTCGAATTTTCTAGTAATTTATCTTCTAAAGCCTCTTTCAAGTTTTTAGAATTTTCTAGCAATTTGTCTTCCATTGTTTAAGTAGCATACTCATGTCACCATTACCAGAAACTTGAAACAAATAAGTATCGGGATTATTACCTTCATCTATTAGGGCATCACGTAGCCGTTGTATCTATTCAGTTTTCTTCCCACTAATTTCTAAATCTCTTTCCTCCAGTTCTTTTTTTGAATCAGTCACTTTCAATTGGTCCAAACTCATGGTTTTAAACATTGTCAGTCTTATTTTTCACTTCTAAAGTTCCACAAATGTACCTGACACCACTGTAATATTTTTATTTTCAGACTCGGGTTCAGTTCTTGGATTTATTTAAAAACAGTCCAACTCACTCCAATTTATTTCCAGTACATTCACACAATTTATATTCACCGAACTGTTTACAATTTATCTTTACTATACTAACGGCAGTCGAATACAGAATGGTTGCTTCTGTCTGCTCTCCGTATTTATATATTATTCTCGGAATTGTCTAGAAGGTCAACGAGCCATCATAAAACTTCCTTCATGTATTCTCGAAGCTTCAAGGGAATTCGACGAATTCTCATTAATGGCAGCCGCCAGCCTCGGGTTGAGAGACAAAACATTTCGAATTCTCAGAAGTATCGGAAGAATGCCGTTTGCATCAGATATCGGAAGAATACCCGTCACAATATATCGGACCAAATTTATGTAATCATATCACTGGTAGCTGGATAATAAGATCGCAAAATTGAAGCTAACCCCTGTCCCGGGAGGGACAACCTTGAAAGAAGATGTTTGTACCAAATTACTTGAAATGACTGATGAGTTATGATATATTTCTTGCAACAGATAAGTATTTGAAAATTGTAAATAGGGAACAAAATGTAGTAAGGCCATTTCGAAAAACTGCCCGGATTACTGAGAAGAATTTCTGTACAGACAACCAGTTATTCGTTTTTTTTCCTGACTTGACTGTATACTAAAGTCAGGCGCTTGTTCTTCCATATTACTGAAATTTTGTACACTGGAGTCCTTTGATACTAGATTACCGGAAATCCTATTATATAGCAAACTGACTTACTCTTTTTACGAAATAGCTTTATATTGCCTATAAATGAATAGAAAATAGTTGTAGAAATGAGTTTATTTTTTTAACACCAAATAGATTTTCATGACAAAGATTTTTTATTATAGGTAGAATGGAATCCATATTATCATAAAGATGAATTGCTAGAGTTCTGCAACAAGGAAGGTATCCAATTGGAAGCTTATTCGTCGCTAGGTGGTCAAGGATCCTCAACTTTATTGGATGAACCAGAAGTGAAGAAAATCGCTGAGAAACTAGGAAAAAGCCCTGCACAGGTAAATCACAGTTCTGTTGCTAGAGCATTAAAGCTAATTAATATTGAGATTTACAATTTTTGTGTTTACATATTTTCGTTACTGAAGAAGTAAATAACAATCCACAGCAACAAATTCAATTATTAAATACTAGAAATGTATACAAGCATGACAAACTAACTACTGTTCAACTGTGAAACACGTGAGGCTCAAATTACAAAATTAAGTCATAAATACCAAGTCCTAGTAATTTTTCTTATATATAGCCAGTTAGATATGCTCACCATCTTCTGAAAGATTTTCCTAATGTCCTAATATTTTTGTATATTTAATGAATTTATTTTTCTTAACTATAATTTACATAGCTAATTATATATTTCATCTGGTTCAAAAGATGCATACTTCTGGTGAAATAATTCGGAAACTTGATTAAAAGTTTCCATGTTTTAAATCAGGATTCCGAAAAAGATCTTGGCTTTGACAATCTGGTCAAATTTTATAGCCATTCCAAGGTAAACTTTTTCTTGAAATGAGAACCGATTATTTTTTTACATTCCATGGGGACGACCTTTAGGGTGACCTAATGCTGAGTGATTTTAATCAGCCGTTCGATGACAGGCTATGAATATCCCAAAATGGGGAAAATCTTCCCTCTCCACTGTACTCATTTGAATACGCAAGTCAACCTGAATTTACGGGTATTCTAACAAATGTAACTATGACGCCTTGTTCTGAAAGATTTTATAATTACTGTTTTTTGGGATTGTTGCAATATCGACCATCTGGAGAAATCCAAGTATATAGTCAATTTGGGATGGTGCTTATAGATAGAATTTAGAATTGCTAAATCATTGTCAACCCAGAACTGGAGTAGCAGGTATTCCCTAGGGTTGCGTTAAACGAACTCATTTTTACCAACCAAATTACGTATAAATTCATTGACCATGGAGCTTAAATCGACCATAATGATAAGGAAATCTTTAGTAGTATGTTTTGTAGATAATGTCTCTAATTCGTTAAAAATGTTTCAATTATGATATTGAACCAAGTGCACAAAAAGGGGAATCCATTCAATTTTAAGACAGTAATAGCACACAATACATTTAAACGGAGACCCTGAAACCCAGTTTATTAATGATCAATGTTACCAGAAAAAAAAAACAAGAAACTACCCCGAGCTATTTTAGAATGACCTTCCTTAAGCAGGTGAAGCTCAGAGATATCAGCACGTCAGTGCTGATCGGTTCTAGTGCCTTCTGCATATTTCGCGTGAGATATCTCCTCATGCTCTGTAACTTATTTCACATCTTCCTTCCCAATCAAAGAAATGCCGGTGAAGTAGGTCTGTCATCTTTAGGGAACATTCGAGTAGAATAGTATCAAGTATCTACCCACTGCCCATATAATTCTCTTACCAATTAGTAAATATTTCTCATAGTTTATATTATTAATACTACACACACTACAAGACTATTTATTTAGAATGTTCATATACCAATTTATTTTATGATGATTGTTTTAGGTGTTGTTAAAATGGGCTGTTCAGCAAAACATTGCCGTCATTCCAAAAGCGAGATCCCAAAAAAGAATTCAAGAAAATATTGACTTAGATTTCACAATTCCAGAAGAAGATATGAAAACGCTAAGTGGTTTTACCCAGAAAATATCCGGCTTTAATCCGGAAAATATTCCTTAAGTATTAAAGTTTGTGTTAGATAAATAAAATGTATGAATATATTGGCATATTTATATTTCCTTACTATTACACAAACTAAATTCCCTCATTAGACAATAACATAATATGGCCATGGGAGGTGTAGAATTAAAATCTATTTTGTCTAACTGTGAAGTATAAATCTAGAACAATCAGCGGGTAACCAGCAAGGCAGTCATCATAGGCTAAGTTGTAATTAACAATTAACACTATCCCTGGCCTAATTTCGTAATAAAAGATTCCTCGTCAATAAACTTTTCTTCGGCTCTAATCTACTGTTACTTCTATGATTAAATGTGTGAGATTTAATTTATAATTTGCAATATTTAAGAAATAAAAAAAAAAAGAAATAGAAAATATAAAAATAAACTCAAAATGGTAAACGTATTCAAAATGCCAAAATATCAAAAATTCACCAAAAGTGCCCAGAAAACGTATTTCAAATATACCAAAAAACCTCGAAATGTACAAAATATGTCAAAAATCTTAACATTTCTTAAAGTGCCAAAATTATCAAATACTTGTAAAAACTTTAGAAATTACAGACAATGTCACAATCCACAAATGATAAAATATCGAACATCAAAGAACTCAAAAATGTTAACAATATATGACATCAAAAGCAACACTCAAAAATGTAAGCATTCATGCGATATTTCGTGGAATCGGCAATCATTGGAAATTTCGTGAAATCTAAGAGGTTGTTTGTCGGGCTCCGCGGGGGCGGCGGCTAGCCCTGTTCTCGTGTATTCGAGAATCCATGAAGGAAATATCTCGGCAGCTATTTGATCTACAACCTTCTGAGAAGAAATGTGTAAATACTAGAAACCGACGAAGGCATTCATTCAGTATTAAGTCTCCGTTTAGAAAAGACAGGCGTTCAAGATAAATTGTATATAGTTGTGAGAATGTAAAATTAGTGGAAATATATTGTACTAAGATAAACTTGTGTTTAAATAAATCCACGAACCTAGAGTGTAGAAAATGCAAAAATAATATGAAATTTATTGTTATAAAATTAATTTTTACGCCGCCAATGGAAAAATTAACAAACCTTGTAAATTAATCATTCCGAGAAAAACAAAACATAAACATACAACCGGCTGAGATAATAAAAAAGGGGCCTATCCTGAACCTTCGATGGGTGCAAAAAGCACCGAAATTTCTTGATGAAAGCTCCGACAACAAAGGAAGAATCTTGGCATTCTAGTCTGTTTTCCAGCGATTATAAATACGACATTTGTACATGTTGAGTAATTTAGTTCAGTTCACATTGCCCTGTAAAATGTATCGATAGAAATCAGCTGTAGTAAATAAAGAGTGGCTTTATTTTTCTGAAAATAAAGTCATCGAAAGTAAACGTGAATATCTGTAATAAATTTTAATTTAAACCCACAGAATCTATTGCAATATCAAACCTCAAAATTGTTCAAAATGACCGATTCAACCAAACTCAGTCACAACAACGCTTGACCGGATCGCTCTTATTATATAATACTATATTTGTTCGTTGCTTATAATGCCAACGGTTTGAAAAATTCGTGAATAAATTTTTTTGAAACCGGTTGGATATATTAGCAACAGGTGTCTACAAACAAACCAATTACGTGTTATTTGGGCATCACATTTTAATAATTATAATTGTTGAAAATGCTGACAAAGTTTGCACATCTACGTTATTTCTTGACCTATTTTCTGAGAGAAATATTGCGCTTTACAGGAACCCCCAAATAAGACATCTGGTGGGGTTGGATTAAATGAATTAGAATGATGCACAAAGTCTGCCCGACGAGAAATTTCTTCTGCAAATTGTTCTCCAAGTAAAACTAAAGAATATTTTGATTACTGTTTGCACTACTCTGTTTGAATCATTGTCTCCTTTCTTGAGATCTGCTTCATTTCACGAATACAATTTTCAAAAACTGTTGATGCTGAATTTGCGGCAGTGGTACAGTTGTTGGTCACACCACACCGTATATGATATAGATGGGATCTCTTAAAATTAGCATAAAGTGTGAAGTCTTGAAATATTTGGGAGGATATAAACAATTCAGTGGTACTCAGTTTTGATGATTGGTAGCTGTTAACACTGACTTCCCGCCGGTAGACTGAAACCTACAAACAAGATCGCAACTGTAAATTACCCTAATAGGATCACTCTGAAGCATATGTTGGTAGGTATCCTTAAATTTTAAATTACTAATTGATATATTTTGAAAAAAATAATTCACAACTTAGCATATGCAAGGCTCTAGAACTGATTAAGTCTATCATAACATGAAAATGAAAATATTTAGTACTACCATGTTGGCAAAACAATAAACAATTTTCCCCAAAAAAATTCTCTTGATGACAGACTTTATTAAAAAAAAAGAATCGACAACAAGCTGTGACTTGATTTTATGCAAGTATATGCTTCAAGTTTGTCTACACTTTAAAAAATTCAAATATTTCAAGGTTTCAGTCTGACCTCGTTGTTAATGTTAGGTATTATAAATGTTACAAATCAAAAAAATTAAACTTTCAATTTCAAATTTGTATTTTATTAATTTATACCATTCATAACGAGATCAGAGTGGGACCTTGAAATGTAAATGTACGATACAGTTCTCAAATCAACATAGAGAACAGAAACAACGGGGGATACATGTCAAAAATAGACGCTTATTCTTCTGATTAAAGAATAGACGCTGTATTTTCCTGGCCTTATTTTGGCGAAAAACTATACTTGGAAGATAGAGACAAGCTGTACTTCAGGGAAGTCATCCTGTCCACGCGACCGTTAGCTCATTCAAACATCTCAATATCTCGAAAGAGTCTACCCCAGGAATTAATTCTATAGCCAATTATCTCTTCGTCTCTCCAAAAAATGTCACCAACCCATTTAGGTAAATGCGTAAATACCCCTCATAAACATCGTGAACAGACATAGCAACAACATTGGTAAGTGGAACATAAAACGAACGAACGACTAAATGTATTGGTAGAAGTCGGACTAGTAAACAAATGTTCTTTTATACGAATAACGTTTGTATTTTTCTGAATTTTTGTGAATAATACAACAATTTTTTTCTGTTTTTTTTTGCTGGAAAATCTGTATGCTTCAAATACTCCAAACATTTTCAATTGAAATAAAAACTAACACAACTGAATAATGTCTAAGTGTTTATTGGGAAATAACACCACACTTTAAAGGAAATTGCTGTATATTCCAAACGTTTCGGGGTCTAGATCAGACCCCGTTGTCAATGGCTAAGAAACTACGGATTAAAAAGGTACAATTCCAAGATGTAAATTTAAATATTAGACATTGAAAATTATGCCACAAGTATCCTTCAGAAAACAACAACTGAATAAGTAATTAAAATTTAAAATGTTCCCAATTCACAATTTGAGATTTAATGCTTGATAATAAAATTGATAACATAATTTACTGCTAATTTGATATAGACAAGGTAGCACTAAAAAAATCTTAAAAATCATGTGAAATAACAAAGCTTCTTGGAAATTGGAAGAATTTGAGAGTTATTTTCAGAATTTTAGGTGGCGTTCTTCGGTACGACTGTTATAAAATAATCCATTCGCCAACAATGAGACCAAAGAAATTCTGATGTTTCAGAGATCTCATTAAAGTCATAAGATAAAACCTAGGAAAAGCCTTATGAACTATCCCTATACAGGGTTGTCAAAAGGACATTAACATTATTAATTTCATCCTTGATCTTTCAGCTTTCGTTTTGTATTGTGTTCCTCTTTCTATAATATGGTTGAATTGTATCTTATGACCAAAGCTGCGGCCATGTTCACAAATTTTTGATTTTTGGAATTGTCGTTTCTTTATATAAATTTTGTGTCTATTTATTCGAAGATTTAGAGGTCTAGAGATTTGTTACATTCACAAGAAGTTTTATAAATGCAGTTTTTTGAGTTTTCGGTTACGTTATTTAGTTTTAGTTTTCCATATAATTTATTTCAGAGTATTTCTTTTTTTTAAGTTGATTTAATATTAAATCTGGTGTCCCCTTTATTCAGTCTTTCTGAAAGACTCTGTATGTGTGGTGTGGTTGTTATAGAAATCTGATTATCAAGGGTATTCGTATTGTTTGGAGCAGCATGGTGTCGAATGTTAGTGACCGTTTTGTACAAACTAAAGATGCCACAACATCTTTCAGAAAACAACACGATAACCGTTGTTGAAATACTGTTGAACACAAATTTTTTTGTTAAATTAAATATATATATATATATATATATATATATATATATATATTACAGTACTGCCCCTGTCCCGTAAGTACAAATGGACGAGTATATTAAAATTCTAACGCATAATTAAGAAATCATGTATTGTTTTGTATTTGATTTACATTTGCATGTGTTTACCATACATCGGTCGGTATTTTTTAGAAAGTATAAGGCTAGTCACTCTTCAACATGTATCGTACCGGTACTTTATTACAAATTTTAATTTTTTGTTTATATCAGGGAGTTTTGTGTAATGAAAGTGTAACAAAAACCAAAGACCTGAAATTCAAATTAAACAATGGAGAATTTATCCCTGCAGTAGGACGTAAGATAACTTTTAACCATTTCTGCTTTTTTAAAGTAAATGTAAAATCACAACTTTCATAATTTTCAGTGGGAACATACCGTATAAAAGGTGAAGAAAAAATTAAAAATATTTTAGATTATGCCCTTGAAGCTGGTTATCGTCATATAGGTAAGAAAAGTAATTTAATTTGTTACTTATGTTCAAAGGAAATTCTTAATTTTAGATACTGCGACTGCATATGAAAACGAAGAAGATATTGGCAAAGCTCTGAAGCTGTTGTTACCCAAATATAATTTAACGAGGCAGGATATGTTCATCACCACAAAGTTATGTATGTAATTTAACTTACCTAATTTTTCAGTTATAGAAATTCGTAAAACTTCTAGCACCTCGTTTTCTTGGAGAAAAAGCCTATGAGGCCTTGGAGACATCTTTAAGAAAACTGGACTGCGGTTATATTGACCTATATTTAATACACTCCCCAGCTCATTTTAGGAGCAATGGTACAGAAAATGTTACAGAAAATATCAGAAAAAGAGATGAAAGTTGGAAACAATTAGTAAAGGGTGTTAAGGATGGTCTCACAAAAAGTATTGGCGTTTCTAATTATTATGTCAAGCATTTAAAAGAAGTGTTGGCTAATGATCATGGCATCAAACCTGCTGTGAATCAGGTACGTAGAACGATATTTTTGCCTAAAATTTATTAAATTTATATCCTTTTGAGCATAGCTACTAGAATGAATATGTTCCGCCAAAAGTTATCCCATTAGACCTATCAGGGAAAAGCTAAAAATACACGGTTTTTAGGATATATTGTCTTGCGTATAAAGGAATGAAATCTCAAGGAGAGTAATATAATATCTCTGGCAGGTGAAATTAACCTGATAACTTATTATCTTATTATTAAATTATGTTGTTTCGGACTCTAGGTCAGACCCCGTTGTCAATGGCAGAGAAACTATGAAAAAGGCACAAATCTAAAATATAAAATTAAAATGTTTGGCAATATTGAAAATAATAATAATAACACTATTGTCAAAATTAACATCAATAATAATGAAGCCGCTAGATATTCCAGTAAAATGGACATCGAGGAATTCAGGAAAATACAGCTTTCCACAGCAATTTCCTATAACTCCTGAGCCAGCTGGATTAATGAGGGGGAGGCTGCATTTCAGAATTGTGATAAGATGCAACACCAACAATAGAAGATACATCCAAAGTACAACCTATGTACACAGGACCCAGCAAAGTACCGACCAATCACTTGCCTCCCAATATTACACAAACTTATAACGTCGTGCATTATTCATCGATTTTTCAGACATTGTGAGCAGCACAACATAATTATTGAAAAACAAAAGGAATGCGCTAAAAACTCAATGGGGTGCAAAGTACAACTAATAATTGATTTCGTTGTCTGCAGTCAAGCCTGCGCCAAATGGCGAAATCTTTTCATGGCATATGTGGGCTACAAAAAGGCCTTTGATTCAGTTCCACACGATTGACTCATTCAGGTGCTGAAACTTTATAAAGTGAATAATAGTATTGTTAACTTTTTAGAATATGCAATGTCCACTTAGCAAACCAAAATATTATATTAAAATAAACACACTATTGTAATTTTCACTTAAATTTATTATTGACAATTGTTTCACCTGGTTACTGGCTTCTTGAGAATACAACGTAAGACTAACAGTTAAATGCCTAAAACCAAAATATTTCTGAATGAAGCCAATTATTCGATGCAAACCACTCCCATCCCAATAAGAAGGGATATATTCCAGGGAGACTCTCTCAGCCCGCTGTCTTGCCATGACCCACTCTGACTCAAAGTGAACTCGACTAACTTTGGGTTCAGTTGCAAACACAACAACGTACAAGCATTAAAGATAAACCATTTGTTATACATGGATGACTTAAAGTTGAAGACAGCTACGGAACAACAGCTGCATGATATGCTTAAAATAGTAGAAGGGTTCTCTAGTGACATCCATATGAAATTTGGCTTAGACAAATGCCGAATTATTAATATAGTTAAACGCAAAATACAGCAGGGATCTTACGAAATGCGAGAGGGTACCTCAATTGAATCCATGGAAGAAGGCCATACTTATAAATACCTTGGAATAAAGCAGGCTCAACGTATTGATCACTCCACAATGAAAAATGACCTAAAGCAGAGTTTTATAGAAGGCTAAAACGACTGTTGAAAACCAAACTACACAGTAAAAATCTGTTTCAGGCTATTAACACCTATGCGTGTTCAGTGCTCAGTTATTCTTTCGGTATAGTTAGTTGTTGCAAGACTGACATTGAACAATTACAGCGAAGAGTTCGAGTTTTACTAACAAAAGCTCAAATTCACCATCCAAAGAGCTCTGTTGAACATATAACTTTGCCACAGTATGAAGAAGGAAGAGGACTGGCAGATATAAGCAAACTATTAGATCAACAAAATTCTATTTTGCGGAGTCATTTCTAGAATATCGCAGAATTTTCTGATCTAGACAGAGCCATAAGCCAGGTTGATGACTCAACACTACTGCGATTGACAGAACAGCACGTCCAATTACACCACCAGACCACTTATCAGAAACTGCTTAAATGGAAAGAGAAGCCCCTTCATGGAAGACATATCAATGACGTCAACCAAGATTATGTCGACAGTGCAGGTTCGAACTACTGGTTGATCTTAAGTCATTTGTTTCCTGAAACGGAAGGCCTTATATTGGCAATCCGAGATCAAGTAATTCCAACTAAGAACTATCTAAAGTACATCGTTAAAGACCCTTCTATTAACAACGACAGATGCAGGTACGGTTGACAAAAATCTGAATCTATTCAGCATAGCACAGGAGGTTGTCAAGTGTTCGCTGCAACTGAACACAGAGAACGACACGATGCTGTGGAAAAAAACTGCACCATGAAGTAGCACTGAAACTTGAACTATCACAGTCGCTCAGATTACCATACTATAAATACAAACCAGAATCTGTTTTAGAAAATAACAACTACAAGCTGTACTGGGACCGCTCGATACTGACTGATCGGACTGTTGCTCACAATAGACCAGATATAGTTTTGGTAGATAAAGTCTCTGGGAAAAAATGTAATTGACATAGCAATTCCTAACAACAATAATATAAATATCAAGCAGGTTGAGAAAATAACCAAATATAGGGATTTGGAATTTCAAACAAAGATTCAATGGGACATGAACAGCATACGAACTGTACCAAATGTCAACGACAGGAGTAGTCTCCAACTGCCGCCACGACTCCAACCACGGGTCTGAAAACCTGGGAAGGGCTCCCACAGAGCTAAATCCTGTTGATATCTAGGATATCTGGGGTTTAGTGAATTTCCCCTAAAGGCACGCCCAGCTTGCCTTAGACGGAGTGTACTGCCTTACATTGTATGGTCAAGTCGGGGAATTGTCCAACATTTTAATTAAAATTTTAGAATTGTGCTTTTTTCATAGTTTCTTTGCCATTGACAACGGGGTCTAACCTAAACTTTGGAAATATACAAGGATTTCTGTATTGTGGTGTTATTTCCCAAAAAGTGCCCTAACATTGAAATTATGTGGTGACGAGAATAACAAGCAACGGCTTCAAAGTCCATGCCCCTATGTGCTTGTATTCCTTAAAGCCCTAGATGTCGAATATAGCATATCCCATAAACATTTTTTCAAAATTGAGTGTTTTTTTAACGTTTGATGCAAAAAGTGGTATTCTATAAGCGTAACATGTGCACCTGTGGATTTATGTGACTGTCTATGGCATCGTAGAGCTTCAACGAATGGACTGATTCTGACGAGGTTTTTTTGTTTAAAAGCTGCATTGATCAAGATGGGTCTCAGTTATAATTTATGAAGAATTATTCAGCCTGGAGATCATCAGCTCATTTCATACTTGACAAAATGGTATTACTGAGAATTTTTTAACTGTTCCTAAACGACAGTATCGATTTTGATGAAACTTTCGTTGTGTGTTTAAGTGGGCCCTGGTTAGTTTAGATTCACAATTCGATCCGGCAGGTAGAGCAGCATTCGGGCTCTAGAAAACTTTTTTGAACTTCTAAATGGCTCCACCGACTTTAATCAAATTTTGTGTGTTTGAGTGGCTCTTTGAGTGGATTAGATTCATAATAATATCGATATCGTAATTTTAATGTAATTCTATGAATAGAGCCATGGATTCGAGTTACTCCAGAATTTTTTGTGCTAACGAATTATCAACTTAAGTAATAACTAAATATTTCCAGGAGAAAAAAAATAGCATCGAGAACTAATTATAATATTCACTACCTGCCCCAATAATCCAAAGACACTGTATTATAAGATCTATGAATTAGGTGTTTTTTATAAACAAATTTCCAACCGTTCTAAACGTTAAGATATGGCCGAAAATAATTATGTGGGATAATGAAACAGGTTATTAGAAAGGCTTGGCGGTCAAACAATTTAGGAAACAATGTGAAACTCAATATCCAGTAACTACCTTTATCCTATTTATAGGAATGTAATATTATCTATCACATACTTAGACGACGATAGAAATTTCATATTTATTGAAAATGACTTAATGAAAGTTATGGAGTTAACATGAAAATTTCTGATTAATCATATTTCAAAACGAGTTGTATTCTAAACTTATAGGTAATATTTAATTTAAATGAAAAGTGTCCAAACATGAAATAATAGAGCAATGTATAGGTTCGGAGTAATTTAACACAAAATTTTGATAGTTCAATACAACCTAATTTAGAAATTTAAATTAGGTAACCTTTTATATAATAAACTGACCTACATACTCATTAGATTATAATGCGTTTTAAATTCATTGAATATGGACAACATTCAAATTCATTTATTATTATTTCATAGACTTTTTGGAAGTCAAATGAGGTTACTCAAAACTATCGTCTATGACTCATGAAATTATTTGCTACAGATAATTTATATTATGAAGGTATAACAACTTAAATGATTTTCACCCTCAAAGGTGCGAAACCGAAATACGTAAATAACATGCATCGTAAGATTTCAATCAAACTGAAAAGAGAACAAGATAATTATTTTAATCTTAGAAGGGAAAATGACGCAACATTGAAGACTGGCCAAAAATCTGCTAGATATCATGCTTTCAAACGCAAGTTCTTGTAAAGAAATAAAATAGGCTTCAAAGTTGCACTCCCGGGTACCCCTTCAGTATTTTTTTATGAAGTGATTTGATGATTTATTTGTCTTATGTGACTGCAAAAAGTCATCCAGCTTTTAACCGAAATGCCCTTTAGCATTATTTTGCCAAAAAAAATCAGTACTTACCTACTTCTCGTTGATTGTTTGGTTGGATTCGTTTTAATTTATTACGCAAATATTGTTACGAGAATTCATCCGACAGCTGGTGCAATCGGCCATCAACCAATTCATGGAAGGGACATTATTCCGATAAATTCTGGGAACCCGAAATGTTTGTCTCTCAACAGGCGGACCGCTGCCCTTACTGGGCATTCCCTTAAAGCTTCCAGAACATGAAAGAGTTTCCCGATGGTTCGTGGACGTACCAGACAATTCCAAGATAAATATATAAATATGAATAGCTGGCGATAGGAGGCATTCAGTTTTCGGCGGTACAGTTAAGATAAATAGTAGTTTCTGTGAATATAAATTACGTAAAAGTAGTGGAAATAAATTAGTGTGAGTTGGACTGTGTTTTTAAATAAATCCAAGAACTGAACTGAACCCGAGTGTAAAAATAAAAACATTACAATATTAAAAACTCTTCAAATACACTTATTCTAAAATAACCATCGTTCTATATCTGTATTTATTACCGATATTTCCATCTCATAGTTTTTCCTGGTAAAGCTTTATCTCACCATAGATTGTTCTTAGCCCAGGTTAGAAAATACGTGACAAAATTAATAGTAGAACAAAACCAACATCAACGTGTTCTAATGATAAAACATGAATAATTGACTTAAAATTCAACATTTATTATGGATGCATTTTTGTTTTTTAACACAAGAAAAAATGAAAAAACCAACTGTGTTTGCTACAATGGCCAATGTTGAAGACATATGAAACCAAAAAACTTTCTATAGGGTCAGCATTGTTCCATGCATAAATATACAACTAC
This sequence comes from Octodonta nipae, assembly GCA_034190945.1. Taxonomy (NCBI): domain Eukaryota; kingdom Metazoa; phylum Arthropoda; class Insecta; order Coleoptera; family Chrysomelidae; genus Octodonta; species Octodonta nipae. Next base: position 85,134,945 of record CM067221.1, on the reverse strand, counting down.
TTCAAAATACCGAAGATTTTCACAGTAATTTCATTGTCAATTCTTGTGTTGTTTTAATTCAATTTACATAAACTCTTTATAAATGTCAAATAGCAATTTAAGACAAAAACTTTTAATTGCAATCGCCTAAGCTAAATGATTTCTTATTTCTTATTTCTTTATTAAAATAACTATCTTTATTCGGGTTATTGACAGAAAGAGTGAGATGAATGAATACGAATATTTACAGAAGTGTATGTAAATTATTGTGCAATTCAATAGTAAGATAAAATACAGGGGCTTGTTCTTGAAATTACAATGTTACCATTAATACATTTCTTTAAAATATATTTTCATAAACACGGTATAATATATCGTAAACATTACCTGAAAGTATTTGAAGCTTGTATATTAGTTAGCGTCTGCGAAAAGTTTTTTTGAAACTGTGTTTAACTATATTGTTATAACAATTCATTAAACGCTGCCAATATAAGAAATTTTAGAGAAATTAACCATCCTAAATAAAAACTAAACTTGCGAATAAACGATAAAAAACATTAATAAACAAGAAAATAGGGCGATAATAAAAAATGAGGTCGAAGGAACAGGGAGGGTTATAGAGGAAGGAATAAAGAGGGTTATAGTAAATGTAAATATTTTTTAACTAAAACCCACGGACTTAGTAATGATGTATGTGATGAAAACCGTAAAAGTTATGTTAGAAGCTCATCTTCTAGTAACTGAAACGCTGCACTTGAGAAAACATTTTATAGCTATACACATATTAAAAAAGTTTCTTTTCTAGTTTGTCAGAATATTTAATAGGAGACTTAACTTGAATAATTCTGTATAATGATATAGTTTATAGGTATTTTAATTTATAAGGATTTTTACTTATTTTTTTATAGGTGAGATGGAATCCATACGCTCATAAGGATGAATTATGGGAGTTATGCAAGAAAGAAGGTATTCTGTTAGAAGCTTATTCATCTTTGGATGGTGCAAATAGCACGCATTTATTGGCAGAACCTGAACTGATAAAAATAGCTGAAAAATTGAAAAAAACTCCTGCCCAGGTAATTCACACCGAAACTTTAACAATAAAGAAAAATAACCACTCACTTTATCAGTTTATTTTGAACTATATGTTATCCTTCTTTTCCCTTTGTCATTATTTAATAAATTTTAATTTACGCTCAGTTTCTATACACTCCAAACCATCGTGCATTTCGAGAAATCTACTCTTGTTTATATCGGTACTGTTTTTAGATTTTTGTAACTATGTAACTCTCGGCTGGGTAGCTGTGATTTCATAACAAAATTTTATTAGTGGAAACAAAAATCATTTTTGTTTTTTTATACAAAATTTTTCATTTTCGTTTCATTTGTAACTCGCAAATGCATGTTTTACCAAGTTTGTCAGTTATTTATATTCCTCCATGGTAATTACTCAGTTTTGCATTTTTTAAATTTCACCTTCATTTATGTTTCAATGATAACTCACAAATGCTGTACTAGTTTGTCAGCCATTTAAGTTCCTCTGTGATAAGTTCTAAGTTTTGTGTTCGCAAAAATTACTGGACTCATAATAATTGATAAAAAATAATCGAAACAACTTTTAGGTACTTTTGAAATGGGCACTACAGCAAAATATTCCCGTCATCCCTAAAGCTAGCTCACAAAAAAGACTTGAAGAAAATATCAACTTAGATTTTACAATACCTGAAGAAGATATGACAACATTAAATAATTTCCCACCAAGAAAAGCGTTGTTTGATCCGGAAAATTTTCCTTAATAATGTGCACATTAAGGTTGAATCTACTGTATGCAAAATAGCTTTAGTGTTGTAGATAGTGGAAGATGTTATTTAAATAAAAATCTAGATTCATATTTGACAGTTCTATTTTTCAAAGCTGAAACCGAATAAAACAAAATTTACTGAACAAAATGAATTAAGGATCACCTTAAATTATAAAGGACCCCGCAAGTTTTAAATTTAAATTAGGATTTACTCAATGTTTTCCGAAATTTTGGGCGCAGAATCTCCAGAGCACTTGGACAAAAAGACTAAAACATATAGAGACATAGAGACATACACACACACACACACACACACACACACACACACAGTGGAGTTGACGTCCAACAAAGGGCAACAAATGAGAGTGGCGCTCCAAACAAATTAGGAGCAAAGATCGATGAGCTCTTGAAGTTCATTGGGCCTAGGCACAATGTACATCATGAGATCAAGAAACTGGCACACGCCATTAAGTCAGAATATGACAAATATCAGACGTCAACGACACGGCCACCTCCTGTAGCGAAACCTGCTACAACACAGACATCGCCAGTAAAGGTGTCAAACACACAGACACAAGGTGGACAGCAAAAGGAGGTCCCAAAAGCGGCTGCCTCAAAAGCAGCTAACTCAAAACCGGCTGCATCAACACCGGCGGCCCCAAAACAGGCGGCTTCAATAAAAGTAGCTTCTGTAGCAAGGACCTCGCCACCGAAGGTCTCGCCTTCAGTAGCCTCATCAAGTAAGGCACCACCACTTAAAACTCTTAAACCGGTGCTAGCTAGCAAGCTAAAGCCCGGTAAGGAAGGTCGCCAGAACATCGGGCAAACCACCCAGGGAACAACAAGTAGGGTGGTCAATTCAGAAGCGGAGAGAAACAATGGATTAAAATCCAAGTTTAAACCGCAGACCAAAAACCAACCTGCAAACCAGTCGACTGACTGGCAAGTGGTAAAGAGGAAAAAGGCCCCGAGGACCAATAAGCAAAAACCAGCGCCACATTGTACGCTGCTTATAAAGAAAGGCGAGAAGAGCTCCCATGCAGATATCTTGCGAGGTATCAAAAATGATCCCACCCTGCAGGATATAGGCAAAAAAGTCAATAAGATCCGAAGAACAGCTAAGGGAGATCTACTTCTGTTATTCGCCAAGGCAGACGCTCAGGAGATGGAGCGCTATTGTAACGCCATCCAGAATAAGCTCCCAAGCGGGGCCACTGTACAATCTCGAATACCGCAAATCGAGATTGAAATTAAAGACTTGGACGAGATCAGTACCAAGGAAGACGTAGTAAACCTGCTCAAAGATAATATCGACGGCCTGGCAGAGATCACTGAGGAGGCAGTGAAATCACTTCGACGGGCATATAGATCAACACAAACGGCAGTTGTTTGTCTCCCAGAGATCCAGGCCAAGAAAGCCATCGCACTTGGAAAGCTGAAACTTGCGTGGGGCACAGTACGTGTTCGCGAGAGGATCAGCCTTCGACGGTGCTTCAAATGCTGGCACTTTGGGCACAACGCCCAGGCGTGCAGAGGCAAGACTGACCGAAGCAGTTGTTGTCACAGATGCGGAGGCGCTGGTCACAATGCCTCGGCTTGTCAACAACCTGCCAAGTGCTTACTCTGCAAAGAGAAAGATAGTAGGTCAGACTGCCGGCACGTTGCGGGTAGTTGGAAATGTCCGATCTACCAACAAGCGATGAGAGCAGCACAAGCCCGTAAATGAAAGTACTACAACTCAACCTCAACCATTGCGAAGCAGCCCAAGACCTACTGGTACAGCGTGTGCGGGAATTGGATTGCGACGTAGCCATAATCTGCGAGCAGTACAAAAACTTCGACACCCTGTCCTGGGTAAATGACACAACGGACAGAGCAGCGATATGGGCTTGCGGTAAACTTCCGTTCCAACAACTCCCAAATACCCCCGAACCATGGCTTGTGAGAGCCAAAGTGGGAGGGGTTCACTTCTATAGCTGCTATGCACCTCCTAGTGCACAGCTCGAGGAGTTCGAGTTATTCTTGGACACCTTGGCGGAGGATGTACGGAAGCGTGAATCGGTCGCCATCGCAGGAGATTTCAACGCCTGGGCAATTGACTGGGGATGCCGGGAAACGAGCGCGAGAGGACGAGCTCTCCTTGAGACCATGTCTTCGCTCAACCTGGTACTCCTCAACACAGGAGACGTAAGCACATATCGCAAAGGCACAGCCAGCTCCATTATTGATGTGACTTTCGTTAGCAGCAACCTAATTAAAGGTGGCTGTGAGTGGCGGGTCGATGAGGAGTTTACTAATAGCGACCACCAAGCTATTATATGGGAAATCAACACAACTCCCAAACGAAGATTGTGTGTCAGTCGTGCGAGGTCACAGCCAGTCGGTTGGAACAAAAATGCTTTCGATGCTGATTCATTCGCCTTGGTTATGGAGCAGGAACCATTGTCAATAGCAACAAGCGCAGAAGCCACTGCCAAAGAGGTAATGACAAGCGTTGTCAAGTCCTGCGATGCATCCATGCCAAGGAGACGGCAGAACAACAGCCGCCCACCAGTTTACTGGTGGAATGACACGATCTCACAACACCGACGAGAGTGTCTCAAAGCACGAAGGCTGCATCAACGAGCACGGAGACGCGACAGGGTCACAACAGAAGAACTAAGACTCGACTATGAGATCAAAAGACAACAACTACGAAGAGCCATTCTCTCAAGCAAGAGATCCTACTGGAAGGAGTTGTGTGACGAAGTTGACCAAGATCCATGGGGAAAACCGTATAAAATCGTGATGCATAAAATCAAGGCCCCCCCCATGACATCAACGAACTGCCCCGAATCATTGCACCGCATTGTCACTCACTTGTTTCCTGCGAAGCCTGAGCTACCCGCTTATCCTTCGTGGCAGGTGAGGGACGAAGATATACCATCAGTGACTATGAATGAGCTGATGGGCGCGTGCAACCGGCTCCAAAACGGTAAGGCTCCCGGTCCAGATGGCATACCTACCATCGCGCTAAAATGCGCCATAGCCAATAGGCCTGACATGTTTCTACGCATGTATGAGACCTGCCTAAAGCAGGGGGTTTTCCCGACTAAGTGGAAAAAGCAGAGGCTTGTGCTCCTCCCTAAAGGGGGAAAGAAACCTCCCGACGAACCGTCATCATATCGTCCCCTCTGTATGTTGGACTCTGCGGGAAAACTCCTTGAAAGGATAATAGCAGATAGGCTGGAGCCCTACGTTGAGCCAAAACTTTCCACCAACCAATTCGGGTTCAGAAAGGGGAGATCAACCATCGATGCCGTGACACTCGTTACCAACATCGCCAGAGAGGCTATCTCGGGAAAGAGATGGAGAAGAGGTGGAAAAAAGTACTGTCTAATAGCCACCCTGGATATCAAGAACGCCTTTAACTCGGCCCGCTGGGACCGCATTTTGGAGGCTCTTGCCAGGATGGAAGTTCCGCAGTACTTGCGCAGAATGGTTTCAGCGTATTTCAAGGACCGCATCTTGTTGTACCAAACTGAAAATGGGCAAGTAGACTATAAGATCACAGGAGGTGTACCTCAGGGCTCTGTTCTTGGCCCCCTCTTATGGAACGTAATGTACAACGACCTGCTCCTGCTCGGTCTTCCTGAGGGCGTCAGGCTAGTGGCATTCGCCGATGATGTGGCATTGATCATAGTGCGCAAGCACATAGAGGAGATACAAACAACCTTCTCATTCGCTATAGCCACAATTCAGCATTGGATGCTCGCAGCGGACTTGAGTTTAGCAGAGCAAAAGACCGAAACACTTCTTGTTAGCAGTCGGAAGGCAAGGGAAACCATCACCCTCAAAATAGGCGACACCTACATACAGTCGCAGCCCTTCATCAGCTATTTGGGGGTGCTCCTGGACACACGGCTCAACTTCAAAGAGCACATAATCGCGGCCAGCAAGAAAGCAGCTGGGGTACAGGGGGCATTATCTAGAATAATGCCGAATGTCGGAGGCCCTAGACAGATAAGAAGACAGCTACTGGCAACAGTAACTACTTCTGTTTTGTTGTACGGGGCACCGGTATGGGAGAAATCGCTCGAGCTACCATCGTACCGCCGGAAAATGAAATCAGTCCAGCGGCTCTCAGCGATTCGAGTGGCATCATCCTACCGCACTGTGTCTTACGAGGCGGTGATTGTGATTGCCTCTACCCTGCCAATCGACATCCTGGCTGCAGAAAGGGGACGGCTTTATCGCAGAAAGTTAGAAAAAGACCAGCCGACAGGAAACAGCGATGAAAGAGCCATGAGTCTAGGGCAATGGCAGGAGAGGTGGGACAGCTCTACTAAAGGCCGGTGGACATATCGATTGATACCTAACATCAGTCGTTGGGTCAACCGCCAGCATGGGGAGGTTGGGTTTTACATCACTCAACTACTGACTGGACATGGATGCTTTCGAGCATACTTGCACAGGTTCAGGAGGGCAAACTCCCCAAACTGCCCACACTGTACGGACGTGATAGAAGACGCGGAACACGTGTTCTTCTCCTGCCCCCGGTTTCAGGATCAACGTGCTGAAGTGGAGAGGATTCTGGAGACTAATATCGTCCCAGAACAATTAGTAGAAGTCATGCTGAAGGGCCCCCAAGCCTGGAACTTGGTATCAGATTACGCGGAGACTATCCTCAAAGAACTCCGCGATACGTTCGAGGAGTAGGCTTTAGAAGCTTTCAATGGAAGGGCAGTAAACATCTGCAATGAACCACCCTTGCGAAGTAGTATTGAGTAAGAGTGCCGCAGGGGACCATGGTTGTAGGAGAAAGAGGTTAGGGTTTTAGCGGGTATACGGTATACTGGTTTCAATGCAACGATCGACTCTTGCTTTGAAGTCATTACATCGGGAGTCCCGCACGACGGCCAGCACGTGCTAGCTAAGTACGGAATGTATTTCCCCCCTCTTCGGATAAAAAAAAAAAAAAAAAAAAAAAAACACACACACACACACCCGGGGCCCGGGGTGGTTGTTGGTCCACTACCGGGCGCCTCCCCAGGTGGCGGATAGGGGAACGCTCTCCAGCAATGGGGATTTCCTCAGGGCGGACCAAAATCAGATAGGGGAAGGGACCCCGAAAATAAACCATTTATGGATATGGGTGATAAGGTCAACTTAATACCCCAGGTGGGTACCTCTGCAGAGGATAATCCCGCCACCGGTTCCGATCGAGTGAAAGCCTCGGTGCCCGGTGCACGCTCCACGGATTCTGGGGGGAGCGAATTATCACTGGTTCCGTCACATAGTGACAAGAAGAAGAACACTAGTAATGGTACAACATCGACCATTACAACTAGAGCTGGCAGCAAGACACTATCCAGCCAAGTCCTCCAAAAGGCGAATAGTGGAGTTGACGTCCAACAAAGGGCAGCAAATGAGAGTGGCGCTCCAAACAAATTAGGAGCAAAGATCGATGAGCTCTTGAAGTTCATTGGGCCTAGGCACAATGTACATCATGAGATCAAGAAACTGGCACACGCCATTAAGTCAGAATATGACAAATATCAGACGTCAACGACGCGGCCACCTCCTGTAGCGAAACCTGCTACAACACAGACATCGCCAGTAAAGGTGTCAAACACTCAGACACAAGGTGGACAGCAAAAGGAGGTCCCAAAAGCGGCTGCCTCAAAAGCAGCTAACTCAAAACCGGCTGCATCAACACCGGCGGCCCCGAAGCAGGCGGCTTCAATAAAAGTAGCCTCTGTAGCAAGGACCTCACCACCGAAGGTCTCGCCTTCAGTAGCCTCATCAAGTAAGGCACCACCACTTAAAACTCTTAAACCGGTGCTAGCTAGCAAGCTAAAGCCCGGTAAAGAAGGTTGCCAGAACATCGGGCAAACCACCCAGAGAACAACAAGTAGGGTGGTCAATTCAGAAGCGGAGAGAAACAATGGATTAAAATCCAAGTTTAAACCGCAGACCAAAAACCAACCTGCAAACCAGTCGACTGACTGGCAAGTGGTAAAGAGGAAAAAGGCCCCGAGGACCAATAAGCAAAAACCAGCGCCACATTGTACGCTGCTTATAAAGAAAGGCGAGAAGAGCTCCCATGCAGATATCTTGCGAGGTATCAAGAATGATCCCAACTTGCAGGATATAGGCAAAAAAGTCAATAAGATCCGACGAACAGCTAAGGGAGATCTACTTTTGTTATTCGCCAAGGCAGACGCTCAGGAGATGGAGCGCTATTGTAACGCCATCAAGAATAAGCTCCCAAGCGGGGCCACTGTACAATCTCGAATACCGCAAATCGAGATTGAAATTAAAGACTTGGACGAGATCAGTACCAAGGAAGACGTAGTAAACCTGCTCAAAGATAATATCGACGGCCTGGCAGAGATCACTGAGGAGGCAGTGAAATCACTTCGACGGGCATATAGATCAACACAAACGGCAGTTGTTTGTCTCCCAGAGGTCCAGGCCAAGAAAGCCATCGCACTTGGAAAGCTGAAACTTGCGTGGGGCACAGTACGTGTTCGCGAGAGGATCAGCCTTCGACGGTGCTTCAAATGCTGGCACTTTGGGCACAACGCCCAGGCGTGCAGAGGCAAGACTGACCGAAGCAGTTGTTGTCACAGATGCGGAGGCGCTGGTCACAATGCCTCGGCTTGTCAACAACCTGCCAAGTGCTTACTCTGCAAAGAGAAAGATAGTAGGTCAGACTGCCGGCACGTTGCGGGTAGTTGGAAATGTCCGATCTACCAACAGGCGATGAGAGCAGCACAAGCCCGTAAATGAAAGTACTGCATCTCAACCTCAACCATTGCGAAGCAGCCCAAGACCTACTGGTACAGCGGGTGCGGGATTTGGATTGCGACGTAGCCATAATCTGCGAGCAGTACAAAAACTTCGACACCCTGTCCTGGGTAAATGACACAACAGACAGAGCAGCGATATGGGCTTGCGGTAAACTTCCGTTCCAACAACTCCCAAATACCCCCGAACCATGGCTTGTGAGAGCCAAAGTGGGAGGGGTTCACTTCTATAGCTGCTATGCACCTCCTAGTGCACAGCTCGAGGAGTTCGAGTTATTCTTGGACAACTTGGCGGAGGATGTACGGAAGCGTGAATCGGTCGCCATCGCAGGAGATTTCAACGCCTGGGCAATTGACTGGGAATGCCGGGAAACGAGCGCGAGAGGACGAGCTCTCCTTGAGACCATGTCTTCGCTCAACCTGGTACTCCTCAACACAGGTGCCGTAAGCACATATCGCAAAGGCACAGCCAGCTCCATTATCGATGTGACATTCGTTAGCAGCAACCTAATTAAAGGGGGCTGTGAGTGGCGGGTCGATGAGGAGTTTACTAATAGCGACCACCAAGCTATTATATGGGAAATCAACACCACTCCCAAACGAAGATTGTGTGTCAGTCGTGCGAGGTCACAGCCAGTCGGTTGGAACAAAAATGCTTTCGATGCTGATTCATTCGCTTTGGTTATGGAGCAGGAACCATTCTCAATAGCAACAAGCGCAGAAACCACTGCCAAAGAGGTAATGACAAGCGTTGTCAAGTCCTGCGATGCTTCCATGCCAAGGAGACGGCAGAACAACAGCCGCCCACCAGTTTACTGGTGGAACGACACGATCTCACAACACCGACGAGAGTGTCTCAAAGCACGAAGGCTGCATCAACGAGCACGGAGACGAGACAGGGTCACAACAGAAGAACTAAGGCTCGACTATGAGATCAAAAGACAACAACTACGAAGAGCCATTCTCTCAGGCAAGAGATCCTACTGGAAGGAGTTGTGTGACGAAGTTGACCAAGATCCATGGGGAAAACCGTATAAAATCGTGATGCATAAAATTAAGGCCCCCCCCCATGACAACAACGAACTGCCCCGAATCATTGCACCGCATTGTCACTCACTTGTTTCCTGCGAAACCTGAGCTACCCGCTTATCCTTCGTGGCAGGTGAGGGACGAAGATATACCATCAGTGACTATGAATGAGCTGATGGGCGCGTGCAACCGGCTCCAAAACGGTAAGGCTCCCGGTCCAGATGGCATACCTAACATCGCGCTAAAATGCGCCATAGCCAATAGGCCTGACATGTTTCTACGCATGTATGAGACCTGCCTAAAGCAGGGGGTTTTCCCGACTAAGTGGAAAAAACAGAGGCTTGTGCTCCTCCCTAAAGGGGCAAAGAAACCTCCCGACGAACCGTCATCATATCGTCCCCTCTGTATGTTGGACTCTGCGGGAAAACTCCTTGTGAGGATAATAGCAGATAGGCTGGAGCCCTACGTTGAGCCAAAACTTTCCACCAACCAATTCGGGTTCAGAAAGGGGAGATCAACCATCGATGCCGTGACACTCGTTACCAACATCGCCAGAGAGGCTATCTCGGGAAAGAGATGGAGAAGAGGTGGAAAAAAGTACTGTCTAATAGCCACCCTGGATATCAAGAACGCCTTTAACTCGGCCCGCTGGGACCGCATTTTGGAGGCTCTTGCCAGGATGGAAGTTCCGCAGTACTTGCGCAGAATGGTTTCAGCCTATTTCAAGGACCGCATCTTGTTGTACCAAACTGAAAATGGGCAAGTAGACTATAAGATCACAGGAGGTGTACCTCAGGGCTCTGTTCTGGGCCCCCTCTTATGGAACGTAATGTACAACGACCTGCTCCTGCTCGGTCTGCCTGAGGGCGTCAGGCTAGTGGCATTTGCCGATGATGTGGCATTGATCATAGTGCGTAAGCACATAGAGGAGATACAAACAACCTTCTCATTCGCTATAGCCAAAATTCAGCATTGGATGCTCTCAGCGGACTTGAGTTTAGCAGAGCAAAAGACCGAAACACTTCTTGTTAGCAGTCGAAAGGCAAGGGAAACCATCACCCTCAAAATAGGCGACACCTACATACAGTCGCAGCCCTTCATCAGCTATTTGGGGGTGCTCCTGGACACACGGCTCAACTTCAAAGAGCACATAATCGCGGCCAGCAAGAAAGCAGCTGGGGTACAGGGGGCATTATCTAGAATAATGCCGAATGTCGGAGGCCCTAGACAGATAAGAAGACAGCTACTGGCAACAGTAACTACCTCTGTTTTGTTGTACGGGGCACCGGTATGGGAGAAATCGCTCGAGCTACCATCGTACCGCCGAAAATGAAATCAGTCCAGCGGCTCTCAGCGATTCGAGTGGCATCATCCTACCGCACTGTGTCTTACGAGGCGGTGAGTGTGATTGCCTCTACCCTACCAATCGACATCCTGGCTGCAGAAAGGGGACGGCTTTATCGCAGAAAGTTAGAGAAAGACCAACCGACAGGAAACAGCGATGAAAGAGCCATGAGTCTAGGGCAATGGCAGGAGAGATGGGACAGCTCTACTAAAGGCCGATGGACATATCGATTGATACCTAACATCAGTCGTTGGGTCAACCGCCAGCATGGGGAGGTTGGGTTCTACATCACCCAACTCCTGACTGGACATGGATGCTTTCGAGCATACCTGCACAGGTTCAGGAGGGCAAACTCCCCAAACTGCCCACAGTGTACGGACGTGATAGAGGACGCGGAACACGTGTTCTTCTCCTGCCCCCGGTTTCAGGATCAACGTGCTGAAGTGGAGAGGATTCTGGAGACTAATATCGTTCCAGAACAATTAGTAGAAGCCATGCTGAAGGGCCCCCAAGCCTGGAACTTGGTATCGGATTACGCGGAGACTATCCTCAAAGAACTCCGCAATACGTTCGAGGAGTAGGCTTTAGAGGCTTCCAATGTAAGAGCAGTAAACATCTGCAATGAACCACCCTTGCGAAGTAGTATTGAGTAAGAGTGCCGCAGGGGACCATGGTTGTACGAGAAAGAGGTTAAGGTTTTAGCGGGTATACGGTATACTGGTTTCAATGCAACGATTTATTCTTGCTTTGACGTCATTGTATCGGGAGCACGACGGCCAGCACGTGCTAGCTAAGTACGGAATGTATTTCCCCCCTCTTCGGATAAAAAACACACACACACACACATATATATATATATATATATATATATATATATATATATATGTTATATAGGAATTTAATAGACTCTTTAAAATAATAAATTCTAATATTATATTTTATAACATTGTAATACATAACACATAACACCTTTTTCTCATAATGTAATATTATACTTTTCTTTCAATTTGTCACGTACTATATCTCATTTCATATTTTAATCTTTCATATTAAATTACTTTCGTCTCGTATAGCTAAAATATGCTCATCTGCTGTTTTAACTTCACAGAATTTCTTTCCTTTTCATTGTTTAAGTTTATATAGAGTCAGCACATTATTTATTATAAATTGTTATTCCCGACCTTCTGTCCAGCAGATGATTTTCCTTACTCATAGCGTTAATATTATTGTACTCAAGTTTATAAAGTATTAAAGTTTGTTAATTAATAAATAATTTTTTAAAAAGTCATTTTGAAAAGAAGTGATATAAAAAGTGGCGCAGTCAGTAGGATTCCAGAACGTTACTAGAACCGGCGAACGAGCTTAACTGGTAGCGGCGGATCCTAATCCCTTGAAGGAAGAAAGAACCTCTCGAGACGTCCCAACTGTAACCGTAGAACAAGGCAACTAACTACAACTGCAGAACACGGCAGCATCGATGTTCCATTTAATGTGAGTACAAACAGGAATCATCTCGCAATTTTTAATTTTACCAATAATTTTTATTTTATTTTTTTTCTGTTCGGAAGACGAAAAAACCCGAACCATATTTTTAACCATACCAATTTTATTTTTGTACCTTATATTTTTGAATTTCTTGATTTATTTTATTTTATTCTTTTACCATATTTTGTTTGCAAATAGTGCACACTAACTACCTTCCTCCATTATATGTTTTATTGTGTTTCCAACAATCTGAAAAATTTATTGCACTTTAACCGATTTATACATTTATTTTGAACAAATTTTATTTTTGCTTAGTTTTCAAAAAATTTTCAATTCTCCCATTTAATAAATTTAAAAATGGCACAACAATCTCCCAGAGACGGCTCTGAGCCTGAGCCCTATCGGCTATCCGAAATATTCTCTATCGTCCCAGAGTTCGAAGGAGATCAGATCTCCTTGGGAACATTTATTAATGCGTGCGACTGTGCTTACAACATGTCGACGGGCGATCAAAGATACCTTTTACTTATCCATATTAAAAATAAATTAAAAGGCAGAGCGGCCCAACTAATAAATTCGCGTAGCCCCGCGTCTTATTTAGAATTAAAACAACTCTTGAATCTTCATTTTGGAGATTCCAGGGATTTGACGTCCCTGATACAAGATCTACAACGCCTTCAGCAACTATCTAACGAGTCACCACTTACTTTCTACAACCGACTACAAGTACTAACAGCAAAAATGCATGCCAATATTCAAAAGGCATCCAATTTAAACGCAGACCAAAAGGTAGCGCAAACGAGCCTAATAGACACTATGGCGCTTAACACCCTCCTAACCGGGCTAGAACCACGTCTCGGACAAATCATCCGTGCAGGTAACCCTAAAGACCTTTTAGAAGCCAATGTAAGAATCAGACGCGAACTCCAGTTATCGTACTTTGAGAATCAGAAAACTACAAAACAAATTCCCCCGAGGCCCAACCAATCGTTCCGAAGGCCTAATCCTCCAAATAATAAGTGCTTATCTTGCGGTAGATTCGGACACATCGCCTCCGAATGTCGTTCCCAAAATTACCAAGCACCCGTTTACAATAACAATAACGGTAACAACAATTATATGAGACCAAACCCTTTCGCTAATAATGGTTCCCAAAATCAGCCTCCACAATTTCGGCAAAACCAACCTCCACAATTTCGGCAAAATCAGACCCCACAATTTCGGCAGAATCAGCCAACTTTCAGGCAAAATCAGTGACCTTTTAGACCAAATCAATATCCTCCTAATCAGTCAAGACAATTCCAACAAAATATGCAACAACCTCGTCAGTCAGTGATTCAAAAGAACCCTAATTTCCACCAGAATCCAAACAGGGCACATCATTTAAGTTGCACAAATTCTTTCGATAATGACAACGATTATTATACAGCTAATAATCACCCATATGAGGATTATCATACAGCTGATAATCAAATAAATTACGACTATTATACAGATAATAGTTATTCATACGACACAGGAAATACTAATTATCATACTGCTGATAACTTCGGCGATCAAACTGATGATTTAGACCCACTAGAAAATCAAAACTATCAGGATTTTCTTTCTCTCCCAAATCCAGTTCACCCACCGGACATAACAACCAACATCACATCGCAAATACAAACAATGAATTTAGACGACATGAATCCGAACGTAAACTTCCCGGAACAAACGTTCCTGTAACTACTCTTCACACTGTCAACCCCAAAAACTTATACTACATAAACGACGCTACTGGTCAATACAAATTGCTTATAGATACAGGCGCAGGAATTTCAATTTTCAAAGAGCAAACTGTCAAAAACTTTCCTCAAAGATTCCAAGAACATGTAATTATTCAGGGCATCACCGATCAAAAAATTTCAATTTCCCAGTCAACCCTTGTACCATTTGCTCCTGGTAACCCCCACAAGGTTTTTATTTGTAACCTCGACATCGACTTTGATGGCATTTTAGGTTTAGATTTTTTGGAACATTACGAATGCGTAATAGACTTAAAATCTAAGCAACTTAGAACAAATTTTAAGGATATCGCTCTTCACAAGGTCCCTACCTTGCCTTCTTCAGATATCGCATCTCCAACAATTCCCAACACACAAAAACCCAATAATTTTCCGAACTATATTTCTATAGAACCCCGCACCGAAAAAGTATGTAAACTGCGATGTCACCTTGCTAATACCGACGCTATTCTACATACTATAGAAAAAGAAAAAGTCAGATTACCCAATTCCTTGGTATATGTAAACCAAAATGGCGAATTCCTCACTTCAGTTATAAACGCCAACGCCATCCCAAAAACAATTAATTTCGACAACTTCACTATAGAACCCCTTACTCAAACACAACCCTGCTTCAATTTTAACAACTCTTATGACTCTGAACCAGTTGACAGAAACTTATTAATTCGACAACAACTCAGGACAGATCATTTAAACGTTGAAGAAGAAGATATGATTACGAGCCTTTGTCTAGACTTTCAAGACATATTTTTCTTAGAAGGCGACGCATTATCTTTTACGAACGAAATCAAACATTCGATCGAGACAAATAACTCCAGACCCATCTATACCAAATCTTATCGGTACCCGCAGGTCCATAAAGAAGAGGTTAAAGAACAAGTCAGTAAAATGCTTGATCAAGGCATCATTCGTCATTCTATTTCCCCTTGGTCTTCCCCAGTTTGGGTTGTTCCCAAAAAATTAGACGCCTCAGGCAAACAAAAATGGCGTATCGTCATTGACTACAGGAAACTGAATGAAGTCACAGTCGACGACAAATACCCCTTACCAAACATCTCCGATCTTTTAGATCAACTTGGCAAATGCCAATATTTTTCCACGTTAGATCTCGCCTCCGGTTTTCATCAGATAGAGATCGATTCTAAAGACATCCCCAAGACAGCATTTTCAGTCGAAAACGGCCATTACGAGTTTGTTCGTATGCCGTTCGGTTTAAAGAACGCCCCGTCCACATTCCAACGTGTCATGGACAACATCCTCCTTGGAATACAAAATGAACGTTGTCTAGTATACATGGACGATATCATTGTATACTCCCCAACGATTCACGAACACATTTCCCGGTTGACCGAAGTCTTCAAACGTCTTCGCACATCAAATCTTAAGATTCAACCCGACAAATGTGAATTCTTAAGAAAAGAGGTAGCGTATCTTGGTCATCTAATTACGCAACAAGGTGTAAAACCAAACCCCGAAAAAATCAGTTGTATCCAAAACTTCCCAGAGCCAAAGAACCCGAAAGATATCAAATCTTTCTTAGGATTGGCCGGATACTATAGAAAATTTATTCCCAATTTCGCTAAAGTGTCCAAACCTTTAACAAAACTGCTTCAAAAAGACACTAAATTCTTCTTTGATTCCGATTGTAAGGCAGCATTCAATGATTTAAAGAAAGCTCTCATCTCAGACCCCATCCTTATCTACCCAAATTTTGAAGAACCTTTTCTTCTCACCACAGACGCCAGCGCTTTCGCGATTGGTGCAGTCCTTTCACAAGGCCCAGTTGGAAAAGACCTTCCGATTGCTTATGCCTCCCGCACTTTGTGTGCCGCCGAAACCAGATATTCGACCATTGAAAGGGAATTGCTTGCCATTGTGTGGGCAGTCAAAGCCTTCCGTCCTTATTTATTTGGTCGTAAGTTTACTTTAATTACCGATCACCGCCCGCTTACGTGGCTTTTCTCGATCAAGGATCCAGGCAGTAGACTTGCCAGATGGCGACTGAAGCTGGAAGAGTACAATTATAAAATTGAACATAAACCAGGCAAGATAAACAGAAACGCCGATGCTCTCTCGCGAATTAAAGTCAACCACTTCCAACAAATCGCGAATTTTCAGTCAAAAATCCATGCCTTCAATGACACCGACTCAGAAGACGAACCCGAACCAGAACCTGAACTTACTGACGAACACCTTACTAACGAATTTAATAAATTTGTTGACTTATATAAAACAAGATCAATAATTGACTATTCAAAGATCGAAACTACTAATTCCCAACTTCTGGACAAATCCCATAAACAAATTATTTCATTTTTCTGGCAAAACAAGTTAACTGATCTACACGAACGAATCATGGACGATATTTTCGAAGAAGATATCACATTCGAAACCAATTCCATCAACACCTTCGCAAGTAAATCAGTTAAAGACCGCAAATACTTTATAATCCCCTTGCCATTTGACCCTGAAATAGTCGTACAATTTCTGTTCTACATTATTTACAAATCATGAGATAAATTCGATCTTGAAACCACATATTACGTCGAAAACAACTTAGAACTCCCAATCCTTGAAACTTTTTCTTATATCTTTGCAGACAAAGACATTAAATTAAAAATATGCCAAAACGTCATAACTACACCCCCAGAGGATGAAATACCTCAGATTTTAGAACACTACCATCAAGGCAAAAACAACTTGCATCGCGGAATTAATGAAACAGTAAGGCGAATAAAAGAGAAGTATAACTGGACCGGTTTGACAAAAAACGTTGAAAATTTCATCAAGTCATGCGAAATTTGTCAAAAAGTTAAAATATGCCGAAAAAACTTGAGTTCCCCTTTAGTCATCACAGAAACGCCGAAAACACCTTTCGAGCGAGTCAATATCGATATCTTTGAATACCCCACTCGAAATTATGCTCTAACAATTAGAGACGAGTTAACGAAATTTACACAGGCGTATCCTATAAAGGATAAAACGGGAAAAACTGTTGTTAACACGCTCATCCTTTATTTTCAACACTACGGCACCCCGTTGAGAATTCACTGTGACTACGGTCGTGAGTTCGATAACGTATTAGTAAAAGACCTCTGTGAATTCTACGAAATAAAGTTAACCTTCTCTAGTGTAAGTCACCCACAATCAAATGGTTCCCTCGAACGCTTCCATGCGACATTATCGGAAATGATCCGGGCAAATATCGCCGAAAATCCAAACGAACACCCATTTAATGTCCTACCATACGCAGTCATATGCTATAACAACACCAAAAATAGAACTCATGGTTTCACTCCTTATGAGTTGATTTTTGGTCACACCTCGAGTAGACCACCGGAAACGCTTTACAACCAAAAGAACCTCATTTCCAAGTACGTAAGGGATCTTAATAACCGTATGGAATATTTTTACAAATTAGCGCGAGCCAAAACCGAACAACAAAAAGAAAAAGCCAAAGCACGTTTCGACCAACACGTACCCGAAAATCGACCCACTTATAACATAGGCGATAAGGTATATTTAAAAGAATCCCAAATTTCAAGTAAGTCACAAAACAAATTTAATGGTCCTTTTCAGATAACTGAACTTTTCCAAAATTCTGCAACTCTTCTAAACCCCGAAACGAATCAATCTACAAAAGTAAATTTTGACAGATTGAAACCGTATTTTGAATAGAAATTACTTTATTTCAGACTACTTGGACTCTTCACAATCGTGACGTCCCAATATTCAATAACTCCCATAAACAACACAGTAGGACTCTTCTTTCATGAAGAAGGAACTGTCAAAATATCAAACGATAAATGGACACTACTTGTCTACAAAGATCTTCACCCCTTCGTTGACGCAATTGCCAACAATGACAACATTTTGAGTACTTTAATCGATACTATCCATTCAAACTTAACTACCCGTATGACAGTATTTAAACCTCAAGTACAAACTCATATTAGCCTCCTAAAACAAATATCTGACACAGTAAACTTAAAATATCAAGAGATATTCGCAGACACTAAACTTTACAACTCCAAGAGGCAGAAACGAGGACTTATTAATGGTATAGGAACAATTTGGAAATCAATAACTGGAACTTTGGACGCTAGTGATGGTGAATACTTTAATGACTGTATCAACAAGATAACACATGACGAACAGCAAATTGAAAATTTACTAAAGAACCAAATTTCAGTAACGACTTCCGTAATCAAAAACTTCAATGCAACAGTTCAGAAACTTCAAATAGACGAAGAAACGTTTAATAAGGACATTGCCAAAATCAAACAATCTATCATGTACATTTCAGACGATCTTGCATTTTTCGAAGCACTAGTCAAAACATTAGATCTATGCGAATCATTAATGGAAAGCTATGTCTTTATCCAAGACGCCCTAAATGATGTATTGTCAGCAATATCTTTCGCTCGTATTAAAATGTTACACAGTTCAATAATAAACCCCACCAGTAGATAAGCTATACAGGTTCTAGCGCAAAATCGACCAAAAATACATGTAATTTCCCATAAGAGATTCTAAGGTCCCGAAACCACGAAATTGAACCAAATTTACCCCCTCCACTCCCACTTCGGCTGGGGGTGGTCTGCTCGCGGGTTCTTCGGGAGGCTCGGCGGGCGTCGGGTCAAGGGCGCTATGTCGGGCGTCGGGGCGCAGTGATAGCGGTAGTCGGTTGCATCAGTTGGGGGTGGTGGCAACGCAGCGAGGAACGGGGGGCGGTCGTAGGTCGGGGGGTGCGCGGGGTCGGGAACGCGGTGCGAAGGGAATGCGGAGGCATGCGATGCGTAGGGAACGCGGCGAGGATCGAGAATCAACAGAGTGCTTCCGTCGAGTATGGCGAACCGTGACATCATTCGGGAAACGGACTGGCTCGTGTCGGGTGCTTGTCGCAGCGTGTATCACAGCAGGGTGCATTGGCCGCGAGTAGCAAAACACATCTTAAGAACATATAGGATGAACGGAACATATTTTGAACAACGAAATAAATTATCATATGCGCGAGAGCGGCAACTCGTTCGAGTCTCTGCTTTCGTCGGATAAACCAGGGCCACGAGGGCGCCTAGTCCGGGCGTTAGATCTCTTAATATAGATAATTCGGCAATTTTAAGCAAAAAAATGTACCGAAAATGCATCGTAAATAATTAATAGGTTCCCAAATATTCGGTAATTAGCATTTCATTACAAATAATAAAATAATTCAGATTCAATGAAGGCAATATCAAAAGATATGCGAAACCGCAACTGGTGAACTGATAAACATGCGAAACTCGAGCAGTGGTTGATAGTGCAGTGGCTGGATGATTGTAAACAAAATCGTTAATTATAAAAGTAGATACGGTTTTCATTGAAGAGATAATGATAACTAATAATGTAAACAAATAAATATGTAAATGAGGAATAATAATTGCGACTTGAATCGTTGGATTTTGTATCGAGCGGCGGGTAATTCGGAAAGAATACCGTTGGAGAAATGGTTGGAACCACTACAAATGCTAGAAACGGCCCATAGAAACGACTAGAACCATAGAAACGGCTGGTTGAAGCCACTACAAAAGCTAGAAATGTCCCGTAGAAACGACTGGTACAGTAGAAACGGCTAGTAGAAATGGTTGAAGCCGCTACAAAAACTAGAAACGTCTCGTAAAAACTACTGGGTCAGTAGAAACGACTGGTAGACTGGTTGAAGCCACTACAAAAACTAGAAATGACCCGTAGAAACGATTAGAAACTTAGAAATGGCTGTTTGGAGCCGCTACAAAAGCTAGAACTGGCATATAGAAACTACTGGGACCAGTAGAAACGACTGGTAGAATGGTTGAAGCCACTACAAAAACTAGAAATGACCCGTAGAAACGACTAGAAATTTAGAAATGGCTGGTTGGAGCCGCTACAAAAGCTAGAAATGGCCCGTAGAAACTACTGGGTCAGTAGAAACGACTGGTAGAATGGTTGGAGCCACTACAAAAAACTAGAAACGCCCCGTAGAAATGACTGGTACAGTAGAAACGGCTGGTAGAAATGGTTGAAGCCGCTACAAAAACTAGAAATGGCCCGTAGAAACGACTAGAAACTTAGAAATGGCTGGTTGGAGCCGCTACAAAAGGTAGAAATGGCCCGTAGAAACTACTGGGCCAGTAGAAACGACTGGTAGAATGCTTGAAGCCACTACAAAAGCTTTCTCTGGACCATAGAAACGGCTTGGTCCGTTGAATGGCTGAAGACCCGTAGAAACAACTTAGCCTGCAGAAACGACTGAAAACGTAGAAACGACTAGAACGATCCGTAGAAACGCAAGGAAATATATATATATATATATCTTGATATTGATATATCATATGCTGCTCTGAAATAAAATTGTAAATACAAGACACTGTTTTACTACCTAAAGTACTTCTGATTAGAACATTATTATCTCTCTCTCTCTCTCTAGCTTCATTTATTAAAGAAAGAGATCGGAAATCTGATAAGAACGCCCTGTAAACAGGGCCTTCCGGTCATTACGTCATAAGCTGCACTCTCATTGGCTGACCACCTGCTAACCATCAGTTTGTTTATCTTATATACTTATAAAAAAAGATATGTCCTGATTTCAAAGTTTCCAAAGTAGGATTCCGTTTCATATTTGACTAGTGTCTTTATGCCACTACAAAAACTAGAAATGACCCGTAGAAATGACCATTCGGTTGGAGCCACTAAAAACGCTAGAAACGAATGGAACGTAGAATTCTCTGCAGGAAATTGTTGGAGCCACTGCAAATGGTAGAAATTGTTAAATCGTTGAAAAAAATGCTAGGAACGAACCGTAGAAATGGATCCATTGCAAATGGTAGAAACATGAAAAAGAACCGTTAGAAATGCTGAAATGGGTTGGGGACCACTGCAAATGCTAGAAATTGCTGAATCTTTGAAGAAAGATCGTTACAAACACTAGAAATGGTTGCAACAGGGTCGTTGCAAATAGAAATGTTTGAACGTTTGGTACAGTTATAAATGCTAGAAATGATGGTAACAGGACTCGTATTAGGAGAAAACTTATGAAAGTGTGCATGGAGACAGTTACTAGTAAAAAGGTATTCAGTTGTCAGTTTTATCACTGAGAATTTGTCACTGGAGAAGGTTACTAGACGCAACTGTCACCGGCCAACCAAATCAGTGCTTTTGAAATGTCAGAGAAAAAATAGGTTCTTAGTGATGATGGGGATAGGAGGACCCTGGTTGATAGGATCATTACAAGATGGTAGAATTATTGTAGATAGGTTGTAATATTCTGGAAACTCAAGGAAATAAACATTAATACCTTTGCCCTGATGTATCATATGTTGCTGTAATATAATATTTTAAATACACTGTTTTACTACAATAATCAAAAGTACTTCTGATTAGAACCTTGTTATCTCTCCAGCTTCATATATTCAAGAAAGAGATCACAAATCTAATAAGTAGGTTCAGTAAACCGTACCTTGTCTGTGACATCATAAGTCCTGCTCTCATTGATTTATCACCTGCTAACTATGAGTATATGTAACTTATATGTTTATAAAGAATAATGTTTCCTCAGCCGGATTTCATATTTAACAAGTGTAATGTAATAGCTATGAATTAAAGCAGATAAAAGGAACAACTCATCCATATAGAAATTTTCGGAAATAGAACAGGACCTGCTCCCCCTTTTACACGATGTCATAAGCTGCACTCTCATTGGTTTATCAGCACACCTGCTAACCATCAGTATATGTAACTTATAAGCTTGTAAAAAATAAAGTGAAAATAATATCTTACAAATGATAAGCCTTTGATGTTCTTTAGAAAGCTACTATGGATGTGAAAGTGGTTGCGGTAGAAAATCACTCGACCTAAGAGAAAACAAATGTGTGCGTAAGATTTTATAATACTAACCATAAAGAGTTCTATTCCACACCGCCCAGGAGGCTGAACTCAAGGCGCGCTTGTTTTTTTTATAGTGGAACATCCCCTATAGGCCTATATAACCACTTTATGACAATATGAGCAGTGAAATCTAATCAAAATCAATAAAAGTAGTTCTTTAAGTAATCGTACTATAAGGCTGCATGAATAGTGATCCTAATAAAGATAGTTCTTTAAGTCATCATGCTATAGGGTTGCACGAGCAGTGATCTCTAACTTAATAAAGATAGCTCATTAATTCACCCAGCATGTAATACATATAAGCATAATCAATGAATATTAGATCAACAAGCGTAATTCTGTAAGTAATCATTCTATACCACAGTGATCCTAATAAAGATAGTTCTTTAAGTCATCATGCTATAGGGTTGCACGAGCAGTGATCTCTAACTTAATAAAGATAGCTCATTAATTCACCCAGCATGTAATACATGGAAGCATAATCAATGCATATTAGATTAACAAGATTAATTCTTTAAGTCATCATGCTATAGGGTTGCACGAGCAGTGATCTCTAACTTAATAAAGATAGCTCATTAATTCACCCAGTATTATTCACGCATAGACTGAATATGAGAAGGTTATGATGGATATAGCTATAATATATTCAAGTAGGGAGTTTAAGTTTCCATAATAGAATAATGACCCCAAGCCAATGTTTCATAAGAGTCCGAAATCTGATATCGTTTATCATCCTCTGGACTTAGGGCAATTTTCTGTTGAGTAATTGAGTACACTGTATGTTTATTGGCTTTGATGAGATTTTGTTCGACTGATTTGGTTTTAAGTTTCTCCAGGCACTCAATATAATCTTCAAAGGTAA
This sequence comes from Octodonta nipae, assembly GCA_034190945.1. Taxonomy (NCBI): domain Eukaryota; kingdom Metazoa; phylum Arthropoda; class Insecta; order Coleoptera; family Chrysomelidae; genus Octodonta; species Octodonta nipae. The sequence goes on along the minus strand of CM067221.1, from coordinate 85,111,964 downwards.
TTTTGGTCTTAAGGGAGGATTTCTTTACTCCTTTAGCTTTCTTTGTTGGCTTGATATCTTCATCCAACTTGCTGGTATACATTTTAGATTTAAGCCCTATAAAATCTATCAATATCTTACCATTATTCTCATCTTTCCACATACCGAGCACTTTCTTGTTTACTAGAGGGATTCCGAATCTGTTGTCTGGAGGATAATCTGAGGTATCAAATCTCTCATGACAGTCCCTTTTCACTATTTCATAAACATCTCTATTCCTTATCTCTGTGACGTTTACTATTTTCTTATCAACGACTGCGTGTTGGAGGCATCCATGGCCATCGACGAAACACCTCAGCATCGATATTTCCCTCTGCGGTAAAGGAAAACGGCACTTTCATAAAAGCTAGGTTATGTGAATGTGCCTGCTGATGGGAGGTACTGCGTTCAAATTTGTTAAGCGTCATTGCGTAATTGATACCTTTGGTAATAAGGGTTAATATTTAAACAAGCATTTTTCTATAGAAATCTGGTATAATATTAGCTTCTTTAAGTTCTTCCTTCGATGCAATCAGTAGTTTCGACCGTTCAACTAATTCGTTGGGATCATCCAAGTACACCATTGACTTGTTAAGTTCCCCGGTTCTCGTAAAACATTGCTTCTGTGTTAAAAGTTGAAAAATGGCATAGCATATAGCCTTGAAGCTTTCAAATGGCCTGCTGCATTCTTGCGTGCTGAAGTCATTGTCGAAAGTTCATACATCTAAATCATCTGTAGCGACTTGTAAAATATTAGCTGATAAAGACCCAGAGGCCCTTGAAACTGCAATCCGTCAACGATAATGTGTACTATTAAAGTTGATATGGTAGAGATACCAGCGTAAATTTTATTGATATCATAGCTATTACCGGAAAAGCTAAATATCCGTTTGGAAGCCACCGAAACAGATAAAACGTGCAGGTATGGGCGGTCGTACTGATTTCATAGAGGCTCAGTTCACACGTGGAGGAGGTAGAACTCAGCGCCCAGCAATAGGAGGACTCCCAGATACTTTTAGTTTACTCCTGGTGGAACCAGGAATTTTTTACGTCTTGAGAGATGAATAAAAACCTATATTTATTTAAAAATTCATGCCAATAAAATCATAAATGTATTTAAAAATTCCTGATAATAAATTCTCAAATCATAAATCTGTATTTATTTAAATGTAATGTTAATAAAATCGAAAAATAATATAAATCATGAATCCGTGATTATTTAAAAATTCCTGATAATAAATTCACATTATATCTGGTATTTTAGATATCAAAACCACAAACCGGAAATTTCCTGATAATAAATTCACATTATATCTGGTATTTTAGATATCAAAACCACAAACCGGAAATGATGACCGCAGTGAAAGGAAACTGTCATATCTTGTTTACGCTAATTGAAACCGAGCTAAATAAATTTACAGGAAGCTGTGGTTTGATTAGGTTATCATGTTGTTTGCAGCAACAAACTTTTGCAGGAAGTTCCCATATGATAAGCATTAATTAGTTGTTTTTCTAGAACTAACGAAAATTTCGTTATACGCAAATGACGTAGTTCGATGCTGATAAATAAAATAATTGCGAATTTTTATTTCATTGTTAATTCAACTATCAAAGAGATCACATATCAACTACAGTGATTGTGTTTGTGCTTTGTGAAATTAACTGTTAATTCAACTTGCAAAGTGTATCTAGTGATAGTGTGTGTTGTTCAAAAAAACATTATGTGAGTATTTACTTAATTTCATTTATGTTAATTTGCTTTTAGTATTTTGTGACTGCCCTTCAAAATATTTGAAATTATTAGAGTTTAGACGCAACCAAGTTCATAGGGGCTGCTTTTCAATTCAATGTTCTATTTCTAAATTTTTGGTAATTTGCTTCTAATATTTTGTGTGTGTGTGTGTGCATTTCAAAAATTATTAGGAGTGTTTAGATTCATTATAAATTTGTAGTATTGGTTTTCGAATCGAATATTTTCTGGCTGCTTAAAATTTCTGGTTTTCTGTTGTTTCAATTATTACCGTTTATTCACTTCAGTTAGCTACATGACCTTTATTTTTATTTAATGGCAGATGTATCGTGTTCTGGAAGTATATTTCAAGGATTATATTACTTATTCGACATCACACATACTCTACCATTATTTCATTTCCAGGCTTAATATATTAAATTATGATAGTAGTTTCTGAACTCACTCCTAATTCGGAACACACCCTTAGGTGAATAGTGATGAATATATGACTATAAAAGTAGTTTTTCATACTAGAGAATACATTAGTTTTTGAGTTTCACTCAGTGAGTCAACACGTGCTTATAGTGCATATTAACTAAAAGAGTGATTTCAAAGTTTATTAGGTAATTTAAATCTCTTATAGAAACCATGGTTCTCTCTGCAGTGGTGAAGAGTATTCTCTTTACAGTAACTGCTCTATTGGTGAATCTGCGTGAGAAATTTGATGGATCTACCGCAGAAGATGGACTTAGGCAATGTACCAAGGCGATCAGACATCTTCATCATTAAATAAAGAAAGAGACAACAGTGGGTGAAAAACAGAACCTCCAGGCAACGTTAGCCAACATTAAGACTTTCCGAACTCAAATAAAATATTTGCAAAAGAAAGGATCTGGAGTTGGGTCATCGCGTAGAGAATGGACTAGTGACAGAGTGCGATGGTTTGACTGTATATCGGCATTTAAGAGGCGTCTTAGGACTGGAGTGATAGTAAATCTGAAGCATAAGAATATTCAAGCTTTTTTCTCCGACTGCAAATCACTTTTCATGAGGCGTATCCAGAATGTTTTGAAAACTGAAGAGGCCGTGAAAGTGAATACGGTGTTTGCTGCTGAATTTGAGATGTCTAAGGCAGAACAAGTGGTCTCGGAAATCAAGTATTTCAACACATCGAATGCTTCTATACTGAGAGATACCGATTTGAATGAGTGGTGGGACGAACGTGTAGTACAACCATTTATGAAAGATGTTGATCAATTTTCAGAAGGTTCAAGTGGTTGGGCTTTAGTGAGAATCCATAATTTGGGTGTAAACATTAACAAGTATACTCCCCAACTTGGGTCATCTTATGTTGATCTACCTGGTGGAATAAAGAGGAAGAAAGCATGTATCAATGTTAAGAACGAAGATAATGCCTGTTTTGCATGGAGCATTGTGTCCGCCCTTTATCCTGTTGAAAAAGATCCACAACGAACTTCTAAGTACCCGCACTACTCACAGGTGTTGAAGCTCAAAGGCATCCAGTTTCCGATGACGACACCGCAAATCCCTCGATTTGAGAAACAAAACAACATCTCAGTCAATGTATATATACTAAAGAAGTCTAAAAAATTTATTGTACTACCAACATATCTCACTAGAGATAAACGGGATCGTCATGTAAACCTTCTGTTGATTCAGGACCGATACGATAAAGATGATTCAACTCCTGTAAATTATCATTTTGTATGGATCAAAGATTTGTCCAGACTGGTATCTTCTCAACTCAGCAAAGACAAGCATAAAAAATACTTTTGTGACCGCTGTCTGCATTATTTTTGTTCTGAAGAAAAATTTAATATTCATATGGAGGACTGTAGTATGCTGAACAAATGTAGGATGAGATTGCCTGACGAAACCAACAAGATTTTAAAGTTTAAAAACTTTAAAAACAAAGAAAGATCTCCCTTCATTATTTATGCTGATTTGGAAAGTGTCCTGAAACATATCAATGATAAAACCAAATATCAAGAACACATCCCTTCAGCTATAGGATATTACCTGAAGTGTTCTTATGATGAGTCGTTATCTTTCTACCGTTCCTATAGAGGATCATCCTGCATAGACTGGTTTGCTAAAGAAATGCTACAGCTATCAGAAGATCTAAACACCATTTTCCTCTGTCCGTACGACATCGATCCACTTTCACATGAAGAGCAGCACCAGTATGATACAGCCACTCATTGTCATATCTGCGAGAAACCGTTCACTCCTGAAGACATGAAAGTGCGTGACCATTTCCATCTTGCCTCTGGATTTAATAATAGTGATAGCAGAAAATCAAACTATCGTGGTCCAGCCCATGAATCTTGTAATATTAATTATCAGGACACGCATATAGTACCCGTTGTTTTTCACAACTTGTCAGGATACGATAGCCACTTCATTATCAATCAAATTGCGCAGTGTACTGAAGGAAAGTTAGATATACTTCCTATTACTAAGGAAAAGTACATCTCATTCACCAAGCATTTCAAGGACTCATTAATTAAATTCCGATTCATTGATTCATTTAGATTTCTTGCTGCATCACTTGACACTCTTGCCTCCTCATTACCACAGTTTCCTGAACTACGTTCACAATTTTCCGGTTTACATGACAATCAATTCAATTTATTAACTAAAAAGGGGATATTCTGCTATGATTATCTTGATTGTTTTGAAAAATTTTCGGATAAATCTTTACCAAGTCAGGATAAATTTTATAACAAACTGGAAGATACTGGCATCACCGATGAACAATACACCCATGCAAGACGGGTGTGGACTGAGTTTGGAATCAAAAACTTGGGTGAGTACACTGATTTATATATGAAGACTGATATTATGTTGCTGGCTGATGTTTTTGAAAAGTTTCGAAACAGTAGCCTTGAAAGTTATGGTCTAGATCCAGGTCATTATTTCACATTACCTGGTTATACATGGGATTGTATGCTTTTCAAGACCAGACAGGAATTGGAGCTTCTTACAGACATTGAGCAATTATTATTTGTTGAAAAAGGAATCCGAGGGGGATTATCACAATGTTCAAAGAGACGATGTGTTGCTAATAATAGATATATGAAAGCTTATGATCCTACAAAGCCTACAGTGACCTTAAAATATTACGACTGCAATAACCAATATGGGTTTACAATGTCTCAATATTTACCATATGGAGGGTTCGAATGGGTTGACCCTAACATCGATGTCACTCAAATTCCCGATAATTCAGACATTGGTTATTTTTTGGAAGTTGATTTGGAGTATCCGCAACACCTCCATGATGAGCACAATGATTTGCCTTTCTGCCCGCAACATATAACTCCCCCCGGTTCCAAAAACAGAAAACTACTGGCTACGTTATATGATAAACATAAATACGTCATTCATTATAGAAATTTAAAACAGGCATTACAATATGATCTTAAGCTCACGAAAATTCATCGTGCTCTCAAATTTAACCAATCACCTTGGCTTAAGTCATACATAGACTTAAACACCAGGTTAAGGAGTCAAGCGAAGACTGAATTTGAAAAGAATCTATTCAAATTAATGAATAATGCCGTATTTGGAAAATGTTTAGAAAATTTACGAAAAAGGGCCAATGTTCGACTGATTTCCAAATGGCAGGGTAGATACGGCTTAGAGGCAATGATATCCAAACCAGAATTCAAGTCTTGCACAATCTTCAATGAAAATTTAGTTGCAGTTGAGCTCGCAAAGTTGGAAATCCTCTTTAATAAACCCATGTACGTAGGCATGGCTGTTTTGGACTTGGCTAAAACAACAGTATATGATTTCTATTATGGTTATTTAAAGAAAGAATTCGGTGATGATGTCTCTATAGCATATACAGACACAGACAGCTTATTCACAGAGATAAGGAATAGAGATGTTTATGAAATAGTGAAAAGGGACTGTCATGAGAGATTTGATACCTCAGATTATCCTCCAGACAACAGATTCGGAATCCCTCTAGTAAACAAGAAAGTGCTCGGTATGTGGAAAGATGAGAATAATGGTAAGATATTGATAGATTTTATAGGGCTTAAATCTAAAATGTATACCAGCAAGTTGGATGAAGATATCAAGCCAACAAAGAAAGCTAAAGGAGTAAAGAAATCCTCCCTTAAGACCAAAATTACCTTTGAAGATTATATTGAGTGCCTGGAGAAACTTAAAACCAAATCAGTCGAACAAAATCTCATCAAAGCCAATAAACATACAGTGTACTCAATTACTCGGAGTCCTCAGCACCGTGCTTATTTTTCTGTCTGTATTGAAAATAGTATCAATATTGTGTCTCCGTAGAATTCTTGCAATACTGTCCGTGGTCGCCTTGACATACAGTAAATAAGCCTTGGTTATTGGTGTCTCATGCTCCTCGTCTGTTTGTCTCGGTTTTGACTTTAGGGCTCTTTGTATATTTCGGTCTGTAAATCCGTTTTGTCTCAGAGCTGTTTTTAAACTGTCCATTTCCTGTTTGATGTTATCCTGGTCAGCTAGCCTTTGTGATCTGGTTACTAAAGTCTTGACGACGGCTTGTAGTTGGGCTGGGTGGTGATGAGAATTAGCATGAAGGTATCTGTTGGTGTGAGTTGCTTTCCTATATACTGTATGGCCAAGGGTTCCGTCTTGCTTCCTATTTATGAGAACATCAAGGAATGGCAGTTGATTGTTGTCTTCAACCTCCATGGTAAATTTTATTTTGTGATGGATGCCATTAAGGTGATCTAAAAAAGTATTGAGGTGTTCCCTTCAGAGAACCAGAAGAAAGCCAAACAATTTATCACAAAGCACTGGCAAATTTTTAACAGTCAAGATGGAACCACCGGTCGCACCAATATCATCCAGCATCGAATAGATACCGGAAAGGCTCAACCCATCAGAATACCACCTAGACGACTACCATTGGGGCAACAACAGGCAGTCGAGGAAAACATCGAGTCCATGTTACAAAATGGAGTTATTGAGCCATCCATCAGCCCATGGTCTGCTCCCGTCGTGCTAGTTAAAAAGAAGGATGGAACCACCCTTATTATACGGATGATAACACATACGATTATGAGGATGATCTTCAAAATTATCCTATCGTTGAACAAACTTTTAAAGATACCCCTATCGAGCCTTTTAATAGTCATCAATACCAGGATTTAGCGCTTCCGAGCCTAGACCAACTTCCCGATTCGACAACAACGTTGTGCGAAATCGAAACCCAGATTCAAAACCTGAATTTCGACGATCTGAACCCAGATTTGAACTTCCCGGAGCAACTATTTCTTTAACCCCACTTCTTACTGTAAACTCTAAAAATCTCTACTATATTCTTGACGCTTCTTCTAAATTTAAACTACTTATTGATACCGGAGTTGATATCTCAATCTTCAAGGAAAATACAGTTAAAAATTTAACCCAAAGATTTCCTGAAAGGGTAACTATTCAAGGAATTACCCACGAAAAAAATTCCATCTCACAATCTACTTTAATCCCATTCGCTCCACGTAACCCACATAAAGTGTTTATATACGATTTAGACATTGAGTTTGTCGGCATACTAGGTTTAGATTTTCTTGAACACTATGAATGCATAGTTGACTTAAAATCTAAACAGCTAATAATAAATTTTAAAACCATCCCTTTACACAAAGTTCCCGATAACGATCAACCCTTGACTGATGTACCCGACACACCCAATGTTAAGCCAAATATTACTTAACAAACACCTACACAAAACAAAATAATTATTGAGGTACGGACAGAAAAGATCTTTAAACTTAAATGCGATCTTTCTAACATAGACGTCATCTTATCAACTCAAGAAATTGACAGAGTACGACTTCCAAACGCACTCGTACACATTAACTCAAAAGGTGAATTTCTAACTTCTATCATCAATGCCCAAAACAGTAAACTTTTCCTATTTAAAACTGGAACCACTTGACAAAACTCACCAGCTGCTGAATTTAAACACCGATGAATATCATGATACCCAATACACAGACAGAAACTGGACAATAGTCCATAGACAACAAATTAGAACTGAACATCTCAATGACGAAGAACGGGAACAAATCACTAATCTTTGTTTGGAATTTCAAATATCCTCTGCCAAATATCTCCGATCTTCTCGACCAACTTGGAAAGTGTCAATATTTTTCGACACTGGATCTCGCTTCCGGGTTCCACCAGTTGGAAATCCAAAAGGAAGATATTCCTAAGACTGGCTTTTCTGTAGAAAATGGTCATTACGAATTCGTTCGTATGCAATTTGGTTTAAAAAATGCACCTTCTACTTTTCAGAGGGTCATGGACAATATTCTTCTGAGTATACAGAATGAACGTTGTCTCGTCTACATGGATGATAGCATCATCTACTCTCCGACCATCCATGAACATATTTCCCGCTTGACAGAAGTTTTTAAACGACTTCGGAAGTCCAACCTAAAAATTCAACCTGATAAGTGCGAATTTCTTCGTAAAGAAGTGGCTTATCTTGGCCATCTTATCACACAAGAAGGTGTAAAACCAAACCCTTCAAAGGTTGAATGTATTCAGAACTTTCCTCAACCCCAAACTCCGAAAGAAATCAAATCTTTTCTTGGTCTCGCTGGGTATTACAGACGTTTCATACCAAATTTTGTGAAGATCTCTAAACCTCAAACTAAACTACTCCAAAAAGACGTCAAATTCATCTTTGACGCAGATTGCAAGTCTTCCTTCCATGAACTGAAGCAAGCCCTTGTATCTGACCCAATCCTGATATATCCAAACTCTGAAAAACCCTTCCTGCTCACTACTGATGCTAGTGCTTTTGCTATTGGAGCGGTTCTTTCTTAAGGCCCTGTGGGAAAAGATCTCCCTGTTGCATAGGCTTCTCGTACCCTCTGTGCTGCAGAGACACGATATTCCACCATCGAACGAGAATTGTTGGCCATAGTTTGGGCTGTTAAGCACTACAGAATTTTTGGGAGAAGTTTACACTTCTTTGTGACCACCGTCTGCTTACTTGGCTCTTTTCGATCAAAGATCCTGGCAGTCGTCTAGCCATATGGCGCCTTAAGCTAGAGGAATACAATTATAAGATTGAGTACAAGCCCGGCAAGGTAAATCAAAACGCAGATGCTCTTTCTCGCATCAAAATCAAGCATTTCCAGCAATGTGCTGATTTCCTTTCCAAAATCAAAATTTTCGCTAACAACGAAACTGACTCCGAACAACCTGAAAACTCTGACAATGACGACGAACATGACGAAAGAATTACCGCTGAGTTTAATCGATTTGTTCAACTCTACAAAACTGAGTCAATAATCGATTACTCTAAAATTGAAATATCCAATTCTCAACTTCTAGACAAGTCCCACAAACGCATAGTTACATTCTTTTGGCAAAATAAAACTAATTATTTACACGACAAAATTATTGATAACTTTTTCGAAGAAGAACCTAATTTCAGTAATGACACTCTTAACATCATGGCCAGTAAATCTGTCAGGCATAGAAAGTTCTTAGTTGTACCTTTGCCCTATGACCCAGAAACTGTCGTCTCACATCTTTTCAAAATTATTTATAACAGCCAAGATCAATCCAATGACTCCGAAACATACTGCATAGAAAATAACGTAGAACTTCCTATTCTCGAAATTTTATCCTTCATTCTCTCCGACAAAGAAATCAAACTCAAAACTACCAAAACATTGTTACAACTCCTACCGAATACGAAATTCCTATAATAATACCACAATACCACTGTGGTAAAATGAACCTCCATCGTGGCATTAACAAAACCATCAGACGAATTAAGGAAAAATACAATTGGACCGGGTTAATTATTTTATCAAATCCTGTGAAACTTGCCAAAAGGTAAAGTTCTGTAAGAAATACCTAATTGCACCTTTTGTTATTACGGAAACGCCTAAGGCTCATTTTGAACGTATTAACATTGACATCTTCGAATATCCATATAGAAATCATGCACTGACTATTAGGGACCAACTCACGAAATTTACGCAAGCCTGCCCCATAAACGACAAAACAGCTTCAACTGTCGTAAACACCTTTCTGATTTTCTTTCAACATTACAGAACTCCACTTCGCATCCATTGTGACTATGGACGTGAATTTGCTAACACCTTAATGCGCCAACTATACGATATAAAACTGACATTATCCAGCGTTCAACAACCCGAGTCAAACGGTTCTATTGAAAGATTTCACGCGACCTTAGCAGAAATGATAAGGGCAAATACAGCGGAACATCCAGACGAACATCCATTTAACGTCCTCCCTTATGCCATCATCTGTTATAATAACACGAAAAATAAAACCACCGGTTTCACGCCCTATGAACTCATATTCGGGCACACTTCAGGTAGGCCTCCAGAAACCCATTACAACCAGGAAAAACTTGTTTTCTGAACGATACTTGTGGCATCTTTTTCAATGTCTAAGTGTTTATTGGGGGGAAAAAAATATTTAAATTTACATCTTGGAATTGTACCTTTTTAATCCGTAGTTTCTTAGCCATTTACAACGGGGTCTGATCTAGACCCCGAAACGTTTGGAATATACAATATATATATAGAAAAATCTAAAGTGCGATTTGACCAACACGTTTCTACTAAACAACCCGATTGCAAAGTAGACGACAAAGTCTAAGTAAAAGAGTCCCAGATCAAAAACAAAACTGAAAACAAATTCAACGGCCCCTTCGAAATTACCGCTATACGAAAGGACTCTGCCACAATCATAAATTTGCAAACAAACCAAATAACTAAAGTTAACTTTGACAGACTAAAACCTTATTTTGAATAAATCAATTCTTTTCAGATTCTGTGGACCGTTTTCAGTCCTAAAAACCTAAAACCTTCAACGGTATTCTATTACACCGGTTAACAATACTATAGGAGTTTTCTTCCATGAAGAAGGCACCCTTAAAATCTCTAATGAGAAATGAACACTCCTTGTTTACAAAGATCTAAGCCCCTTTCGAGACGCTATTTTAAACAACGACAATATACTGAACAGACTTTTAAATATTATTAACGACATCAAAACTAATATTAAAATCTTCAACAGAAATTTTCGCTGACACTGAGACTTACAGTACCAACAGAAAGAAACGTGGACTCATTAACGGACTGAGATCATTTTGGAAATTTATTTCCGGTAACTTAGATGCAACAGACGGAGAATACTTTAGTGACTCTATAAACAAAATTACTAGAAACCAACATCAAATTGAAAACTTAATGAAACGACAATTATCTATAACAACTTCGGTCATTAAGAGCCTTAACACCACACTACAAAAATTTCAGTCCGAAGAGAAAATATTTTCGGAAAATATTGAAGCTATTAGGTACTCAATTGAGTTCATTACAGACGATCTTGCTTTTTATGAACTTCAAGCCAATGTCTTGGATTTGTGTGAAAGCTTAATGGAAAGTTACGTATACATTGAAGATACTCTCAACGATGTATTAACTGCAGTCTCTTTCGCCCGTCTAAAAATTTTACATAGTTCAATTATAAACCCAGTAGATTTGGTCGATTCCCTTCAGAAAATATCACAGTCACTTCATGAAAATAACTTACCACTTCCAACCTATAGTTCAAATGTTGCTCGATACATCGATCTAATAGAATTGGAAGCTTTCAAATCAATACTAAAATTGTTTTGTACTAAAAATCCCCTTAGTCAATCCTGAAACTTATACACTGTACCGCTTGTATCCTATCCCAGTTTTGGATTATCGAACAGGATTTCACCATATTCTTCCAACAAAATTAAAATATATCTCGAGAGATGACGATTCGCTATTGTACGCATCTTTCGAAGGCCTGAGTGACTGCAAGCCATTATCTAAAGAACATAAGATCTGTTCCAAAGTTATTCCACACAACTTAGACAAAGAAGCCCTCTGCGAAGCACAGCTTGTTAGACAGCCAGCAGCCCTTCCTTCAACTTGCAAGTCTTTAATATTATATGCCGAAGAGTATAATATTCAAGAGATTGATCTGAAACCTTTCGTTAATCTCGATTTCCGGACAGTTGCCCATCAACATCAAGTGCAAGGGAGAAGATGTTGTTACCCAATCCATATCGACAAATTCTCTATTGACCATCCAACCCAGTTGCAATGCCTTCATCGGAAATACCAGGGTCCATGCCAGAAGGACCACCAACAACGTTGACAACATCACATTTAAGAATCATCCAGTCAACATCCCCTACAACTGTTGCGACAACCTGCCAACCATCAGTCAACTTCCAAAGTTTAAACCCATGAGACTACAGGAATTGGATACCAGAGACCTGAATATCGCTAACCATAAGCTTAGACAATACTCCAGGGAATTGGAAAAGCTCCTAAACCAACTATTCTTGGAGAAACACACCTCCTGGTTCACAATCATCACAATAGCAACAACCGCAATTGTGGATACCCTCCTTTCCATCACCACCATCAGAAAGAAATTCCAGAAGCCCCCAACGATCAGCCCTTCTGCCGATCCAGCACCACCACCAGGTCCATCAACCATCAAGCCCAGGGTAAAACTCCATAGCCTCCTTAGCCCTGTCGAGGATATTGAATTGCAGAACCTCCCTTAAAAGTCGATGCTGTAGCATCAACTTTTTTACATGGATGCGAGTTGTTATATAAGTTATTCCATCGACTTATATGAAACCATCTAACAACAGTTCCCAAGCTGAGTCAGCATCCACGTGTCGTCTCAAGTTACCTTTCGACGACGTACATCCGTGAGAACTGCAAGCGCGGCGACAGCTTCGTCAGCGTTCTTAGGTTATAAATTATACATTATTCGTTATTACTTACAGTTCTGTCTAGTTTAGTTTACCACTCACTTTTGTCATTTTAATTGTTATAAAGTTTTATTGTTATTTTAATTATTTTCAAGTTTCTATTAAAAGTTATATTATTTGTGCAAGTATAAATAAAATCTTTTTTAAAAAGATAAATTTTGAAAGTGTGATAATATATATATATATATATATATATATATATATATATATATATATCCACCCCTTGTAAGAAACTGTAAGGTATAATTTCATCACCCTCCCCCCCCCTCCTTACGTAAGATATTTATTTTCTTAAATTCTTCATTTCAAGGATAAAATTATGAACATATATTGTATAATATAATAGGTATATCTATTGTAATAATAAAATCTGCAGATATTTCTGATCTACACAGAGTCATGTGCCAGATTGATGACTCAACACCACTGCGACTGACACAACAACAAGTCCAATTGCACCACCAGACCACTGATCAGAAACTGCTGAAAAGGAAAGAGAAGCTGCTTCATGGAAGATACATAAATGATGTCAACCAAGATTATGTCGACAGTGCAGCGTCGAACTACTGGTTGATCTCTGATCATATATTTCCTGAAACGTATCTAAAGAAGGCTAACGACGACCCGATTATATTGGAAATCCAAGATCAAGTACAAAATTACAAGCTGTACACCGCACTAAGATCGGACTATCTAAAGTACTTTAATAACATGTTAAGGCTGAGATCCTCAAATAAAGACTAGTGGTTGAACAACAACGACTGTACCAGTTGTTATATGCTATGGCATCCAAAATGCTTCACCAGGAAAGCCATGAATCCAAACTAGATATCTACACTGAAACTTCCGCCTTAGAGGAACTATCATTATACAGTCGGGAAATAATAATGGTTTCCGGGTAACAGCGAGATTATCCCTGCCGGGATAGATGGTAAAATGACGAACACTATAAATACAAACCAGAATTTGTTTTACAAAATAACAACTACAAGCTGCCAAATTATAATATATATAAATTTACTAAAGAGGATCCTTTGCATTTAACCGTTAAATACTCACAACATAAACATACCCAACTTTTTATTTTAGTAGGAGCAGCACTTTATAAAAATGAAGAGCAGATTGGCAACAATTTGACCAGACAAGATATATTTATTACAACAAAACTTGGTTTGTAATATAAATAATGTGCATTTACTATTCATGGTATTATTTAAAATTTCAGCTCCACAAGATCTAGGAGACAATGCATTTGAAGCCATAAAGACATCATTGAAAAAATTGGATTGTGGTTATATTGATCTATATTTGATTCACTGGCCTGGAGTACATGGTAGTAATGCCACATACGCTGAAAATAGCAAGAAAAGAGATGCGAGCTGGCAGCAGATTTGCGAGAATTAGAAATTAGTCGTACAATGTCACTGGAGAGCTCATTAAATCATAGATTGTGTTGGCAATTTTCAAAATTTTAAATTCATTTTATTAGAAAAGAACTAGTTATTTATGTGGTTGTTTGCACTTAGGCGTAATACATCACTCATAAATCGTAGACTACATTAGTAATGATTAAAATTTGAAAATAAAAAGGCTCGAAAAGCTTTCATATTTTGGGGAAAGTCACTAAATTTGAGCAAACAGCATATATTTTTTACCACTTAGATAAATTTAGGGGTCAAGAGCAATACACCATTTTGTTCCTCCTAAATCGTAGGTAATTTTAGGTTTTTTTATAAAACTAAAAATACGTTTTTTGTAGGTAATTTTCGCCCCTAGGGCAAATTAAAAGTTCGTAAATACCTCCTAATTCTTTAAGTTTCAAAATTATTATTTGTTTGTTTTAATGAGATGGCGGCTCTAACTTTACGTAATATTAGCACAGACAATGTTTTTTTTTTATTTTTTCCATACTAAAAAATGAATTTAAAATTCCGTTTAGATTAAGCGATTCTTAAATTACTTGTAATTCCCCTATATATTAAATTCAGTTTGTGTAAAATCATAGTGCCATGTTTATGGACCTCCTAATAACTATCATTGATTCTTATCAAGATATTAAATACGCATAAGTAAAAGTAAAGCAAATGAGCTGGAATTCCACACAAAATGTTTTTCTGATGCATTTGGCTAACTTTTAGTTTGTTTTACAGAAATATTTGCAACTGCTTACTAACTACATATGGAAAGTCGTTAATCAGAAAGAACGTCATCTGATGAACGCTTAAACGTATTTAATCATTAATTTAAGTGCACGTAATAAATTTATTAAAAAAATAACACTTTTAGGACTACTTGAAGTCGAAATTCGACCAATTGCGTCAATTCCTTACAAAATTCAATTTGTTTTTCATATGTAATTAATAGTTATTTGTGTGCACATTCTTAATGCTTAGCTTAATGATATAAGGTATGGCAAAGAGGTAGTAAATCGAAATTAAAGACAAAAATTTAATCAACATGAAATTTCTTACAATTGAATAATTCAGCTACTAACCAGTAAAATAATAATAAAAACGAATTATCGTAATCCCATTTGAATATAACTTACAAAATAATCTGTTTTATTTTACTTATTCAATTTACATTTGTACAGTCAATTAATAGGTGACCGAGCTTTACTCAAGGGTTCATCAAAAATGTTGGTACATAAATAGGTATAATCGGACATTTGCTCTAATTTTTTTCAAGAACAAATGAGTCAGTTTAATTTCAACTCTCTATCACTTATTAAAATACTCATAATAATTTCACTTTATAATATATTTCCACCACCCTGTATATGTAACTGCCTATGGACTGTTCAATATATATATAATACACTGTGTGTATGCAAGTGTTTATGGGCCACCCAATAAAGCATTTGGTTTCTAACATTTCTGGAATCACCCTGTATAATTATAATCTATTGTCCCTTATATCTTCGGCAATTTATATATGCATATAATAATATAATATACATAACTTTTGCCCATCCTAAAATCGCTTAACCAGCACTTTTTACATTAAAATCTGGTTCAACTGTAAAAATGTATAGAAAAACGCCAAATAGTGATAAAATTCTTATAAGATCCAACACATCAATTTGTATTAACAGAATTTTTCAAAAGCAATTTCATTCTCAAGTTACTCACAAAATCACCCTGTTTTGAATGAAACATAATTGTCACAATCTCGTTCTTTATCGGTACGATTTATCTCGATTTGTAACGCCAAAATCCCGAAATAGAATTTCGACAAAATCGTAGTGCCGTTGCAAGAATTACATATGAATAAGATGTAATACAAATAAACAAACATTTTATGTATTATATTATTAGATAAATAAGTATAATTATATTGGCAGTATATCATATCTCATTAAAAGAATACTGACTGACTGCTAATTTTTAGATGAGATGTTAAAATTAATTTAAAAGATTACCTTATATCAAATAAAACTGCAAAATGATTCGTCTTATTGTATTACTAATACTGTAATACTTTTCCAGTATCTTTTGCACATGGCATAAATATAAATAATTAAAAACATATTGGCATCAAATCTCATTAGTTTTTAGTACCTTTTGATAATGGATGCTTATGATTTTCCAAAATATTAGAAAATTGTTAGGTACTAGATTTGTGAGAAATTCATGACTGAAAGAATGTACATACCCAACTCATGAGGTTTGGAAATCAAATGTATCAATTAGCTTTAGAATCTCTAAATAGTGTACTTCCGTAAAACTTTTCATTTGAGTTCTTATGTAAATTCGCAAACTTATAAACTCATTCAATTTGGTCGAATCTGCGTTTTCCGGATTTTGACAGCGTATTTTTCGAATTAATCTATTTATATATCTGAACCACCATATAAACAAAGTTGTCCGACGTTTCACGCTCACTTATAAGGGGCTTTTTGAAGGATGAGAAATACAAATGTTACTTACTTTGCTGCGACTACATTCGTTTAGTCTTTCGGGGTGCAATGATTATTTCGTCGTTGGCTAGATCCAAAAGGTTAGTCATTTACAATTTGTGCGTCAGTGTGAGAAGTTTAATAAAGTGAAGTTTCAAAATATGTTTGTGAGAAAAAGACTAAACGAATGTAGTCGCCGCAAGGTAAGTAACATTTGTATTTCTCATTTTTGAAAAAGCCACTTATAAGTGTGGGCGAAACATCGGAAAACATTGTTTATATGTTGGTTCAGATATATAAATAAATTAATTCGGAGCCCAAATCCGGAAAACGCAGAATCAGCTATCACTCTCGCCGCGAAAACCTACCTTCTCATTCGATTTGGTCATTTCAAAAGTTGCTGTCGTCATCGTTTTTGTAATAAAGTATCGTCAAAAATGAACAGAAAAACAGGTTTTTAGAGCATACATCTTTGTTAATAAAAGTCGATTATTTTAGTAATATTTATACCTCGCTAAACGATTGTACACAATTGGGTTTTTAATGTCTACTGCTGTCAAATTTCGAACATTAGATTATCGCTTAAGCTACTTGTCCATAGTGGGCGCCACTCACTTTCATTTTATTAATAATTTATCGTTAAATTACTTATTTTAAAAATACATAAATAAAGATTTTTTATATGTTCTGCACTGAAGGTTGTCAATAGCTACTAAATAAAGAAAATCCGTTGAGGGACAGAGGAGAAAATGGTACCGAACCGTTTTGTCTTTGCCTATTTATATACAGAGATAATACAAATCATAATTTTGTAATTTTAAGTATTGTCGAAACTCTACTTGACATAAAATTATTGCTGGCTTTTAAGAAGTTCAGATTCTATTTGAAAAATGCTAATGGGCGTAATTTACATAAAATAATTCTGCGACGTAAGCAAGGTAGACTTGTTTAAAATTCAACGTATTGTTTCAAAAAATCGTTCACTCTTTTATGTATTGGAATTATATTTACATGAATTTACCACTAGGCAAGAGGTGGTTGAATATTTATTTAGAAAGTACAAAACTGTTCCTTGTTCAATATGTATCGAACTAGTATTTTATTTCAAATTTTAATTTTTTGTTCATATCAAGGAGTTTTCGCTAATCAAAATGTAACAAAAACCAAAAATCTTAAATTCAAATTAAACAATGGAGAGTATATGCCTGCAGTAGGACGTAAATGTTTTATAAGTATTAAATTTCGCAATTTTCAATATTATCAGATCATTTTCAGTGGGAACAGCAGGTTTAAGAGGTGAAGAGAAAATAAAAAATATTTTAGACTATGCCTTTGGAGCTGGTTATCGTCAATTTGGTAAGTATCAAAAAATATTTATTTATGTATTTATATAAAAGGAACTTCAGATTCCGCGGCAGTGTATGGGAATGAAGAGGAAATAGGCAAAGCTTTGAAGGTTTTATTACTCAAACATAATTTAACCAGGCAAGATATATTCATCACCACAAAGTTGGGTAAGTGATTTAAATTTCAACAAATCTTATGTTATGACATTGTGTACAAATTTAGCACCTCAAAATCTTGGGGAAAAATCATATGAGGCCTTGGAGACATCTTTAAGAAAACTGGACTGCGATTATATTGACTTGTACTTAATACACTCCCCGGCTAATTTTAGAAACAACGGTACTCCAAATGCCACTGAAAATATCAGAAAGAGAGATGAAAGTTGGAAACAATTGGTGAAGGGTGTTAGGAATGGTCTTACAAGAAGTATTGGTGTTTCTAATTATTATCCCAGACATTTGAAAGAGCTCTTGGCTAACGATTACGGTATCAAACCAGCTGTGAATCAGGTATGTTATGACAGACTATTATAACTGAGATGTTTTTGGAAAAAACTGCTAGTCTTGAACAAAAAGTATTTATTTATTTCAACCTATAATCTATTTTAAGATTTAAATTCTACTTCTTTTTATTGGAATTGCATTGGAAAGC
The DNA here is from genome assembly GCA_034190945.1 of Octodonta nipae. Taxonomy (NCBI): domain Eukaryota; kingdom Metazoa; phylum Arthropoda; class Insecta; order Coleoptera; family Chrysomelidae; genus Octodonta; species Octodonta nipae. Next base: position 85,093,472 of record CM067221.1, on the reverse strand, counting down.
TAATTTGAAAATGAAAAATTATAACTATCACTTTCATTTTTTTTCTATGCATTGTAGCACAAAAACTTTTATGTAGTATAAAGAAATTAAAAGAATTGTCTTTACTCAGGAAAATATTTCATTGCAATTCAATTGACAACCGAGTCTACTTTGGATCTTTAGATGTTTGGTATTTTTAAATATACAAGCTTCTACTTATGTCAAATCACCATTCTGATCAAAAATTGCATTTCGGCAAGCTCGTTTCAGCTACATTCCAATATTTGTTGCCAGTTTTGGCCTTAATCGATTTTCAATTGCACATCTTCATTTATGCTACCTTCACTTTTCACAATAATTTCTAAAAGGCAGAATAATCAATGCAAGACAACCACACACCACGGCCCCGACTCTTCAGATCATTTTACTCGACTGAGGACCATAATATATGGGTTAAAATACATTTGTCAGTTTTTTTTTCTAAAGAAGGTTCTCCCACACTTATATAAACCTAGCGGTCCCTTAATTATTTTTGATTATTTCGGAAATCATAACAGCACCTAATTTGCGCCTAAATAACACCTAATTCAAGTATAATTTTTGAACAAATATATGTTCTCTAAACAAAATTATACTAGATTTATATAAACCTAGCCGACCCTTAATTTTTCTCGATTATCTATGAAACTGTAGGAGCACCTAATATTTAATTCATGCACCTAAGTTGCATCTTAGCAAATTAGCACTTAATTAGAATCTAATTCTGAGAATTTGATGCTAATTGAATTTTGACCATAAACTTTCGTAACATCTTCAAAAATATCAAAACCATTTGAGTTTCGTCTGTTCTATAAATATCAAAATATCTTTTTAACTTCCGTCATTCCTTTAATTTTATCATGCTTTATTCCCTCTATTCTGCTGACGTCACAGCTTCTTCAAAACTTCATTTCCGTGGGTGCTATTTTTCCATCTTCGGCTGGTGTGTTTTATTAGTTTTAGTCTGTGTTAAATTAAGTACGTTTTTAATTGTCAATTTTGAACTTGTTCTTCTGTTAAATCGTTCGTTCTTAGCTATTATAAGTCCTAAATGTCTAATTTTTAAGCATGTTGATCAAATGCACTGGTGTTATTTTCTTCTTATATCTTCCTGTTACTGTGAATATAAGTATTCATAAAGTTCCTATATGTTGCAGATTATTTTATAATATTAACTTTCCTACCCTTAAACAGAATATGATGATAATATTCTATGTTTCGTTCAAATTCTAATTTCTAAAATTTAAAAGAAACTTTATTTTTAAATTTGTTGAAACTATCAGATCCAAATACAGAGTAAGGAGTTAACATAAAAATTTCTGAATACCTAATCAGGTATTTACAAACGTGTTATATACCACAAACAGAAAAGTAATTTCTAATTTAAATGAAAACTGCCAAGGACGAAAAAAATTAACCCGTAAATACTGAATAATTCAATCAGAAATTCAAATGAAGTAACCCCTAACATAATAATGTGACCTACCTACTAATTTGCCTTTTAAATTCTATGAAAATTGAATAAAATTATATTCATCTCTTGTCATTTCTTAGAATATTCTTGAAACTTAAATATGCTTACAAAAAGCTATAATAAATGACTTATGAAAATGTACCTATCAGTATTCTACAGTATTGTACAATTACAATTTAATGAGGCAAGCAACATAAGCTTTCAAAACTTCACATTTTTTAGAATTGTGAGAAATTCTCAACGTTAACCTTATTTTTTAAGGCGTCTGTAGAAATAGTAAAACAGTAAGTAACAGGATCAGCAATAATACTGTTAAAGAGGGTGTAAACGACAAGACAAGTTAAACAAAACATTTAAATATTAGAGAAAAGAACTGCTTTACCCTCAGAAGATGGTACTACACACAAGAGCGACTAAACACCTTCTGATTTCAAAAACTGAGTTCTTTTAGGAAGATAACATGAGCATACCTTCATAGTTGCCTTCGTAAAGTAAAAATGGGAGTAGAGTTTCAGCTGCCATCAAAGGCTTACTTGAAGTCTCAGTTCATTCGCATTGAAATGAAATATGGCACCTCCCAAAAAATATTATTGTTGTTCCTAGGGTATATTTGTTTACTAGTTTTGATTCGCTCCACTAATTTCGCATTTTCTTGACGAGCTCATAGTAAGGATGGCCCAGGATGGGGGTCATAGGCCATACAAGGAAGTTGTCGGTAACCAAAATCAGTTTCATTTCTATATTGAAAAAACAAATGATATTAGGACACGGAGTGGCATTGCCATATTCAAAGTAGATTTATAGGATCATAATACGATTTCAAACCACAACAAACAAAATGCCGAAACAATTTTTTTTAAATCACTATCATCTTTATTTTATCCTGTAGAATCTTTTTATGTCGAGAGGAGCACTGTCCATACGTTCATTTTTGAATTTCTTTAAAAATATAAATACTGATAAAATTAAATTAATATTCCATGTTTAAATTTTTCAATTTTTAGGGTTCCGTGTATACAATAAACGGATACACTTATAATATCACTCCGGATTTCTCCCTCTCTCATATAACATCCTAAACTACTGGACGCAAAAAGGTTGAAATTTGGTTTCAGTGTATAGTTTGGTGACCCGATGAGAAGTACATATCGTAAATGAAGAAACTATGGTTTTAGGAAAAAAATTAGAGATATAGGGCCTCACCTGAATTTTATCGGAAAAATAAGGAGAAACCTCTACTATTAATTTTGGGGGCAAATTACAGAATTAAATGGAAAATTTAAAATTAAAATTGTTTCTGACACATCATGTAATACGAGTATATATCAAATGAAAGGGCTCATTATGACGAAAACAAATATATTTTTTTCATATTTTTAAAATAAATTATTTTAAAGATAATAAGAAAATTATAAAAAAATGTACCCATTCCCCCTACCTTATCTCCGCAACTATAAGCCGTAAAATTTTGAAAAAAAATTAGAAACGTAGGGCCTCACCTGAATTTTGCCGGAAAAATAAGGAGAAATCTCTAATATTAATTTTGGGGGGCAAATTACAGAATTAAATGAAAAATATAAAATTAAAATTGTTTCTAAATAAATACTGAGAAATCTAATATTAAGTTTGGGGCCAAATTATGGAATTAAACGGAAAATAAAAAAAAATATTTTTTAACGCATCATGCAACTCATCAAATGGAAGGGCTCATTATGAGGAATAGAAATATATATTTCTCAAATTTTTAAAATTAATTGTTTACAACATATTAACAAAAGTTATAAAAAATTCTCATTACTCGCTTTATTTCCGAAACTATACTACCTAAAATTTTGAAAATAATTAGGGGTACAGGGACTCATTTGAAAAATCATAAGAAAAATTAGTAGAAAACACCAAAATTAATTTTGGGGACAAATTATAGAATTAAATGGAAAATAAATATTCAATTTTCAAACGCATCATGTAATATATCAAATAAAAGGCTCATTATTATGTGAATTACAACTATATCATATTTTTAAATTATTTGTTTAAAAGATATTACCAAAAATATTAAACATCGACTTAATTCCCACTTTAGAAACTACACTATCTAAAATTTTGAAAAATATATTTTATTTGTATTTTAAAATAATTTATTACCTAAAACTTGACATATTTTCCCCTTTATCTTTTAATTGACAGAGCCTAAAATTCAGACAGTAGATTATAAAAGGCTTCCCTGAAAGTTTATTGGTGAAATAAAACTCTAATGTTAATTGTGGGGGCTAAATTAGAAAATTAAATACATACGTATTTTTAAAAAATCAAGCGAATCATGTAGCAGATAAAATAAAAAGTCTATGTGTGGAAAATTAAAGTGTATATTGTTTATAAATTTAAAACGCTTCCTTTAAAAGATATTAGGGTAAATATAAGAAAATGCACTCATTCCCTGCTTGTCTGAAACTGAAATATTAGGATCTTGAAGGAGATACGGAACTCTTAGTATGCGAGTCCAACTCGCACTTGACCAAATTATAGTTATTATGACATTAAAATTTATCATAACAGCGTAATAATAAAACTAAAATTAATTGTCAACTTTTCTGAGATAATTTATTAGTATATTAAGTACGATAATACCCTAATTCCTATACAATTTCTCATTGAACATTTTCTCCAGTTTCATATCATCAAAATTCAATAAATTATCCAGACAATTAATTGCACTTTAGGTACAAATCAGGTGCACGAATTAAAACCACTGCACTAAATTTAAATGCTGATAAGTTGGAGATGATAGAAGGTTATCAAACTGTTACATATTTATTGATTAAATGATGTACCAAAAGTGTTAAATTATAAAAGAAGATAATTAAAAAATATTTTGGCACCGGATGGGATACATTCAACAAGACAAATATATTTTATAATTTAAATTATAAACTAAAATAAACGACTGATGGCATTATGCCACAATATTTCATTTACTTTCCAAATTAATGAATTGTCTATCAATATTTGTTTATTACAACTAATTTTTCCCAATTGTGCCTCATATTTTTTTGTATGTATGTTACCTGATTTCTTCTCTAGTTGTGAACCGATTTTTAACTGACTTCCAAAAAAGAGGGGGTTATTAATTCAGCCTAAAATTTCTGCTCTCGTGAAAATATTTAAATAATTGTTATTTTGTCTAATTGAATGTACATCACAATTTAAAGGAGTGAAATTTCGTACTGAAGACGTTTCACGCATGGTTTTAGTTATCCTGGTCGATTTAAACAAACCCCTTTACCCATTTGGATAATTTTTTAAATTTCATTCTATTAAAGAAACGTGGTACCATATAATTTTCTATGACTATATGAAAAACACCATCGAAGTGTTAACTGAAATCGTCTCATAAATATTTAAATTCCAACAGAATAGAAAAAATCTATGTACATCCCTAGCTAATGTGTATACAAACAATATAAAAAATATTCGAGAATAGAACAACAGTTGAAAGTAAAACACATCAAATTAACCGACTTCAAAGAAGAACTAAAAATGTTAAAATAACCAAACAGAAACATAACACCACACAGTAACTCCTCAACCTAACATAACCTAATCTTCGTAGCACCTATTGAAAAAATAACTACAAGAAATAATCGTTCATTTACACTTGCTAGATATCTATGGAGAAGTTACAAAGATAGACAGTAACATGTTCTTATCATATACTAATTAATTACCAACTACCCAGTAATTATTTGAAGTCGGTGCCAATTATAATTAACTACAGAAATCAGTTTTAAATCTGAAACCTGCTTATAAGTTTGATAAATTAGTAAAGTATACGGGATTTTGCTTGACACCGACAAAACTATACCTACTATATTATTAGCAATTAATTAGTATATAATAAGCACCTATTTATATCTATACTTATTAAGGCGCGTATTCATACAGCGAACGAAGACTGCAAACGAATTCGTTCGGATCAATGACTACTAATATAAATGAACCCAGACTCTCATATATAACCAAAGGCCAAATGGGTTGAAACATGAGACAAAAATAGAAAGAGACACAGATATGTTTGTTTGCAAATATTCCGGCTCCAACAGTAGCGTCCAAACTACATTAAATCAAAGGTCATGTTATTCAGATTCAAAATAATAAAAATACGTACCTAATCCATATATATAATTATATTAAAATCTCTTAAAAGCTGTGTACAATAACAAAAACAATTAGTAGCTAATATGTAATAGTAATTATCAAAACATTTATTTATTTTAATGACCTTTTGTAAAACTCAAACTCATTTAACACGTTTATGATCTGACACTTACCGGTGGAAGATAATTCGGCAAACGAATATATGCCGTTTTCCTGCATGTAAAACACTGACATAATACTTCATTATTGTTTTTTTACAATTATTCAAAACAATAACTGATTTCGAAAAAGTTTCAACCCGAAAACATTTATACTTTAAATTAGATTAGGTACCATTTTCTCCTCTGCCTCTCAACCGATTTTCTTCATTTTTGTTTTGTTTAGTAGCTACGTAGCTACTGACGACCTTCAGTGGAGAATGCTAATATTAATTTATAATATTGGTTCATTCATTAAATAAAATATAATAAAAGTTCATTATTTATGTCCATAATGTCAACGCCAAACAACTGAATGTGCCGCCACCGCCAAACTCAAAACATTGAGTAATTATATATAGAAGGACCAATGCTGTTATATACTTAGAGCATGTACTTCTGGAAGTGGCATGCAAGCGTTGTTATTGTTTAGTGGTAAAATAATCGTTGTATATTATAATTATGCAGAGCGATTCCAGATATGTTAAAAATCATTTTTTTCGTGGGTGGCACATAAGCAGTTGCATATATAGGGTGTTTAAAATATAGAGTAGAGTGCAATTATAACTGATAAAATAATTATATAGGGAAGGCCATTAGCGGTTGAATTTACAGGGTTCTGGGAATAGAAGGTGAAGTAGAAATACAGTTATACAGGGTGGTGCAAAAAATATTATACAGAAATTCATATACAGGGTGGCGGAAATGGAAATGCAACATTTCGTAACCCATAAGCAGTTGTATATATAGGGAAGATGAAATATAGGGTAAGAGGAATTATAGATATTACAGGATGATGATAAAAATTTCATAGTCAGGGTCATATACAGAATGGTTTACCGGGTGGTTCAAAAATGTTAAAGAATATTATGCGTGGTCCATGAGCAGTTACATATACAGGGTGGTGGAAATATATAATGAGATGGAATTATTATAATGAGGATTTTAATAAATGTTAGAGAATTGAGTGCAATTATAGTTATACAGGGAGGTTAGAAAAAATAAATATGTAGGGTAGCGGTTGAATTGTTGTCATATTAAATTAAGAATTACGAATTTGAACACAAAGTCCTATAAATTATATCTGAAAAAAACTTGAATTTCGTTACTTATTTGTAGAAGCGAGATGTAAGTCCGACTTCTAGGATTTGCGAGGAAACTATCACACAGAGGTTTCGAATCTGGATCCGTTCCGTGTAATTGCTGTTCTCCCTAAAGTCCTAGGATATAATGTCACGATAAAATTTTCAGGTTACTTAACTTGCCAGAGATATTGCCTGCTGGACATAAACGGCGTTATCGTCGTTCAGCCGTGGGACTCTGATAAATAGAAAAGTATTGTAGAATCCAAAACTGACGTCATTTTGTCGTCATAAGGCATAACCGTCGTATAACGATGATACGAGTTATGAGTGCCAACATTTCTAAAGTGACGTCACTTTTCGAGTCTACAAAAGTTTTCTGTTCATCCGAGTCCCAGGGCAGGCGTTTAGTCAATGCATTTGCTTACATATACCTAGATTTACGTCTTAGTGGTTACAATGGAAAGAAGTTTGGCATTGTTTACTATTTTCCGGCAAACATCTTTCAAGCCGTTTTTAATGTAAACAAGCAGGTCCTTTTATATTAGTAGTCATTGGTTCGGATAATGTGTACGTATTACCAAATGCAAACGAACGAATATGTTTGCGTTCTCTAGGGTTCGCTCATCAGGCGGTATTTCAAAGAAAATTCGGAAACAATTCCTTCGGTCGTGTACGGGGTAGGCCTACGCCTTCGTTCGCTTCATTCATCGTGTCCTGCTTAAAAAAATACGAGAAATTATTAACTTACTGTTAGAGTAAGTTTAATAGTGTACGGGGAGGTAGTACTAATTGGTTTGTTTGCTGTTCTAAATGTTATTAAACTTTAAGTAAACGGTGGAAGGGAGTATTCTACTTTTCTACAGCTCATCGATTTATTTCAGAACATCAGTGCCTTTGGAATCCTTTTCACAATGTTTATAAAAATAAAGTAACAAAGCTAGATGCCTGGCAGCGGATAAGTGAAGTATGAATTTTGAAAAAGACAGTATTTCATTTCAGCTGTTATGTCCTTTTTTAAGTCTGTCCCACTATAACAACTTCTATTTTAAACAAAGAAGTCATCCACCACCGTTTTTTCCTTTTTTGCCTTGAAGCCCTAGATCACTATCACTAATTATAATATAAACGGCACTTGCAACGAGTATTAAATTTTACCCTGTCGACATTTTTAAACAAAATGCTAATAAACCCGCAAAAAACAAATGAACACCTCAGAAAGTATTCGTTCGGTGGCATATGAACATGAATCAATTTTATAACGAATGCCGACGAATTCGGACGAATCCATTTGCACGAAAACTTTCGCCCTCGCTGGATGTATGAATACACGCGCCTTTAGGTACTTGTGAAGCTACCGAACTACTGTAAATGTGGGATTATTTTTTATAGGTCGTTGGTGTTTAGGTGCTTAGTAGATAACTACTTACTTAACTAGTTACTGTGGTTAATTTTTTTATGTTTTATATTTAGTACGTATGATTTTCTAGCTTTATAGCGATATATACATAATGGAGTTTGTATAAAATAAATTGCAAACTCAGAGAAGATTACCATTACACTGCTCAATCAGAAAGTGGGTGATTGAATTCAAGTGGATATTTCATTTGTAAGTGTTGCAATACCTTGAGATTTTTTCTTAATTTTTTTTATAGGTGAGATGGAATCCATACTCCCATAATGATGAACTATTGGAATTATGTAATAAAGAAGGCATCCTGCTAGAAGCCTATTTACCATTAGGTGATAAAAGTAGTAACCCAGTTTTAATAGAAGAACCTGAACTGATAAAATTAGCTCAGAAATTCGGAAAATCCCCAGCTCAGGTAATTCCCAATTGTGCATTGAACAGTCATTTTGACCAGATAGTATCCTTAGAATTTCACATTTAACTGAGCTAAAATTTGAATTTGTTTCCATAACTGTACTACAAACTAATATGTTGATCAAATTCATATTATTATTTTATTGCATTGATGATATAATCTGATGCCCCTGACGTTGGGTCTGATGAAGTGTGGAAAGTAACGTATCGTAAATCCACTTCCTACATTCATATCATGATGCTTGTTTTTCTTCCGATGTCGCCACACAATCGAAGTTAGACCTACGACTCCCGGGGGCGTCTTTATCATTTGGAATCTGCGAAACGCGTTAATATCGGACTAAACATTCCCCCTTTGCCGACTAAAACCAGCAAAATATGAGGCTGGGAAAACCTACAATTAGCCTCAATAAATACAAAGACTTAAAATAAACATATTGGACCTGAATGCGAACAGTTAGTCAAAGATAAGCCATTATTTTAATGATGTTAATCTACTTTATGTGTCTGAAAAAATCATTTTCTCTAGAATACGAAGATCCTATTGAATCTATCGATAGGATCTCTGTACGTAGCGTAAAAAATAGTGTAAATATAAATATTTTAAAGCCATTGACAACGAAGTCTAAACTGGTATTTTCTTTCAATTGTTATTCCAAGAAAACATAAAAATTAATCAAGAACATGCCACAAATAACATTTAGAAGACAAATAAATAGGTAAAACTGCGTTATGAAAAAACTAGGACAAATCAGACATGGTAAAAAAACTACCTACAATATAACAATTTCCAGATATTTGCGCTGAGTTTTATCGAATAAAGGCCGGAAATCATCGATTAATGTAACCATCAAAAGTCTAGATTATGATATCGAAAGACATACCAATTATATTGTTACGAGAATTCATCCGACAGTTGGTGCAATCGGCCATCAACCAATTCGTGGAAGGAACATTATTCCGATACATTCTGGGAATCCGAAATGTTTGTCTCTCAACAGGCCGACCGCTGCCGTTACTGGGAATTCCCTTAAAGCTTCCAGAACATGAAAGAGTTTCCCGATGGTTCGTGAACGTACCAGACAATTCCAAGATAAATATATAAATAAGAACAGCTGGCGATAGGAGGCATTCAGTTTTTGTCGGTCGTATTGTACAGTTGAGATAAAATGTAAATAGTAGTTTCTGAGAATATAAAATGTGTTAAAGTAGTGGAAATAAATTGGAGTGAGTTGGACTGTGTTTTTAAATAAATCCAAGAACTGAACCCGAGTGTGAAAATAAAAACATTACAGTGGTGTCAGGTGTGGGGTGAATTTGTGGAACTTTTAGAAGTGGAAAATAAATAAACTAACAATGTATAAAACAGTGAGTTTGGACCAATTGAAAGTGGTAGACTTAAAAAAAGAACTTGAGGAAAGAGATTTAGAAATTAGTGGGAAGAAAAGTGAATTAATACAACGGTTACGAGATGCTCTAATAAATGAAGATAACGATCCCGATATTTATTTGTTTGAAGTTTCTGGCAATGGTGACATGAGTATGTTATTAAAGCAAATGGAAAATTTAAAAGAAACCTTACAAGACAATTCTAAGTCTTTAGAGGATAAATTGCTAGAAAATTCTAAAACCCTAGAAGACAAATTACTAGAAAATTCGAAGTGTTTGGAAGATAAACTACAGAAATTACAGGAAAATGCTGAATCCTTAGAAGTAATTTGAAAAGCATGGTTCAGGAAAATTCAGAAATGCTGGAAGAGAAAATAGTCGAGAATGAGACTCGGATAGAGGAGCTAAAGCATATAATGGAGGGTGAGATCAACAAAATAAAAGAACAGGTCGTCACAATGCAAAGAGGAGAAACACAACAGTTTCCTCTGTAGTCAGAAGCACACATCATGCAGAAATGTCACCGATTCATGTAAGAATTTGAAACCAAACCAAAAAGCAAAATTGAGGGACATCGTTAGAAACTACCAGGATATCTTCGATGTAGGGAATGGGAAAAGAGGACGAACTGATCTGGTGAAACATAAAATTACTACTGGGGGCGCTCAATCAATTCGACAGTCGGCGAGAAGACTACCCCTTACTAAAAGAGAAGAAGCCGACAGGATAGTTTGCGAGATGGAGGAAGAAGGTATTATTGAACCATCCAACAGCCCTTGGGCTTCTCCAGTTGTCTTGGTTAAAAAGAAAGATGGTTCGACTCGATTTTGCGTGGACTATCGGCAATTAAACCACGCTACAAAGAAAAACAGCTATCCCCTTCCAAGAATAGACGACACCCATAGATACGTTGGCTGGATCGAAGATGTTTTCCATCCTGGACTTGAAGAGCGGTTATTGGCAGGTGGAATTTGCCAAAGAAGACCGCGAAAAGACTGCTTTTACTATTGGTTCAGGACTATACCAGTTCACGGTGATGCCGTTTGGATTATGTAATGCTCCAGCAACGTTTGAAAGATTGATGGAAACAGTGTTAAAAGGGCTTTCATGGAAAACGTGCCTGGTGTATCTTGACGACAGGTCGTCTTCGAAGTTGTAGCTGTTGTCAAACAGAAAATCAAAGCCGTCCTGGAATGGCCGATACCTAAAGATATCCACCAGTTAAGAAGTTTCCTGGGGTTATGCACGTACTATCGTCGGTACGTCGCCGGATTTGCCAACATCGCCAAGCCACTTACTAGACTCACAGAGGGGAAGGTGCAGTACCAGTGGGACGAGGAATTCCAACGATCATTCGAGACACTGAAAAGAGCATTGACTAGTGACCCCGTCTTAAGTTATCCTTTGCCAGATGGGAACTTCGTTTCGGATACCGACGCAAGCAATGTCGGAATTGGTGCGATTATTTCGCAGATCCAAGACGGTCAGGAGAAAGTCATCGGCTATTTCAGCAAGACCTTGAGCAAGCCGGAACAGAATTACTGCGTTACTCGCAGGGAACTCTTGGCTGTGGTAAAGGGGGTAGAACACTTCAACAAGTACCTCTATGGTAAAAGGCTCCCCCTGAGGACTGATCATGCAGCACTGAAGTGGCTCCTGCAGTTCAAAAACCCCGAAGGACAAGTGGCCAGGTGGATTGAGCGGTTGCAAGAATTCGACTTCCAGACTGAACATCGAGCTGGAACAAGCCATAAGAATGCTGATGCCCTATCGAAGAGACCATGTCCTGATGATTGCAAACATTGTCAGCGAGCAGAAGAAAAAGGAGCTGTTCTCTGCAGAACTACCGCCATCGATGACCATTGGCAATCTGCGGAGATCCATAAAGACCAGAAATTAGATCCAGATTTGAAAGAAGTTATCCGGTGGAAGGAAGAAGACCGCAAACGTACGTGGCAGAAGATTTCCCGATACTCACCAACCATAAAGTCGTCCTGGGCTCAGTGGAACTCCCTCATCCTGGAAAATGAGCTTCTCAAGCGCGTCCTGGAAACTCCAGAAGAGGAAAACTACAGAAAACAGATTGTAGTTCCCAGAAATAGGAGACCAGAGGTTTTATGAGAACTACATGATGGTACAACTGGAGGACATCTGGGAATAACGAAAACCCTGGGAAAGTTGAGAGAACGCTTCTATTGGGTAAAGCGTCCAAAAGCTCCCATGAAGCAATATAACGTGGGCAGTCCATTCGAAAGAATAGCCATTGATGTTGCCGGTCCATTTCATGAATCCGACTCTGGAAACAAGTACATTGTGGTGATGATGGACTATTTTAGTAAATGGGCGTATGCCTTGCCGAATCAAGAAGCCTTGACCGTTGCTGATGTCCTTGTTAAGGAATGGATCAGTCGTTTTGGTGTTCCCTTGGAGTTACACTCAGACCAAGGTAGATACTTCGAGTCTACTCTTTTCCAAGACGTCTGCAAACTCTTGAAGATCAATAAAACACGGACGACGGCATTACAGCCGCAATCCGATGGAATGGTAGAACGGATGAATAGAACCATTAACCGCCATTTGTCAAAGGTAGTCTCTGACCACCAAAGAGACTGGGCCAAGTATCTGCACTTGTTTCTAATGGCATATCGTTCGTCTGTGCACAAGTCCACGGGTCAGATCCCGGCCAGTATTATCATGGGACGAGAATTAAGACTACCATGCGATTTGAAGTTTGGATGTCCCCCAGGAGAAGAGATCGCAGGTGAAGACTATGTCAGCCAGCTATGTCAAAAGATGAACGACGTCCATGAACGAGTCCGGTTAAACATTGGGAATGCCAGTGGCCCAATGAAAGAAGCCTACGACATCAAAGCCGAGGGCGGAGAATTCCAAGTTGATGGTCTTGTTTGCTTGTATAACCCGCAACGTCGTCGTGGATATTCACCCAAACTACAGAGATCTTGGGAGGGGCCGTACCAAATTGTGAAGAAAATCAACGATGTTGTCTACAGAATAAAGAAGATACCTCAGGGAAAACCCCTGGTCGTACATTTCAACAGGTTAGCCCCTTATGCCGGAAGACATGACAGCTAAGATGACCAAGCCCAAGTCCGCAACATCCAACTACCCGATGACGAGATGACCTTCGAGCAGTTTATGGCACTGTACTCTGATGGGCAGAAAGTGCAGCACGACGTAACGAGAGAGGAACCCCGAGACCTGTTTGAGGTGCCCATACAATATACCCTGGCTCATTGTGTGGCTCGAGATCTCCAGATGTCCAGAGGAATAGCCAAGATGTTTGCCAAAAAGTACGACCAGTTCCAGAAGCTACGAGAGCAAGATCCAGTGGTAGGGAAGATTCATCTGGAAGATAAACAACCAGTGGGTACCAGAGACATCTTTTATTTGGTAACGAAAACATTCTCGCAGTACAAGCCAACATATAGCGATCTTTGGAAGACTCTGGTAGAATTGAGAAATATGATAATAGAGAAAAATCTGATGAAATTGGCGGTCCCAAAGATAGTCTGCGGGTTGGATGGACTGAATTGGAGGGTGGTGAGAAGTTGATGGCAACAATTTTTCGATTCAGTGGCATCAACATCCTGGTATGCTGTCTCAATATTCGCAGCCCAGATTCGAAGACCGTTGACTGTTACTTCCACCAAACTTCCCGTTGTCGAAATGGATAGTATCCTGAAAATGTCACACCAGGAAGGATTATAGGACATTCCGGGACGAAATGGTCTTAAGGAGAGGGCAATGTTAGGAGAATTCATCCGACAGCTGGTGCAATCGGCCATCAACCAATTCGTGGAAGAGACATTATTCCGATAAATTCTGGGAATCCGAAATGTTTGTCTCTCAACAGGCCGACCGCTGCCGTTACTGGGAATTCCCTTAAAGTTTCCAGAACATGAAAGAGTTTCCCGATGGTTCGTGGACGTACCAGACAGTTCCAAGATAAATATATAAATAAGAACAGCTGGCGATAGGAGGCATTTAGTTTTCGTCGGTCGTATTGTACAGTTGAGATAAAATGTAAATAGTAGTTCCTGAGAATATAAATTGTGTTAAAGTAGTGGAAATAAATTAGAGTGAGTTGGACTGTGTTTTTAAATAAATCCAAGAACTGAACCCGAGTGTGAAAATAAAAACGTTACAATATTGCCGCAGTCGAAATAATATCTGCCTTTTTCCAATTGAACAGTAACTGAGACTATCAAGAATGGAGTTCCGACGTTAATTTGCACGATACAAAAACAGCATATGTATGGAAAAGCATTCCTTTCCCTGACTGGAAAAATGTGGTAAATATTACAAGCATTACAAGAATTTGTGTAAATGTCGTCATACTTTCTACGTGAATAATATATTATCACAGCAAAACAGCTAAACTCCCAAAGTAACTCTAACAATCGTGCGAGAAAGAGTGAGTTTTTGTCCTGGGATTATTTACAAACTGCCAATATAAAAATTTGCACACAATTTAACAAAAAACTCAGAAAAGCTACAACTGACCGGCTGTTCGAGACGGAATTCTGATACTGATACATTTCATCTAAATTATTTAAAACTATATTGGAATCATATGCCAAGAAACATGCTGAGATAATGTATGATATAACAATAATGTGAGACTGCATCATGCATTAGAAGACAGTTCGAAAACCTAGTTTATGATCAATCTGGTAATTAGCGATCACATAAACATAGATGAAGCTGAAGTGATACACCACCTATAAGCACCTTTGCCATAAAATCAAAACAGACGTTAGTATCAGAAGAGCTAGCCAAGTGTCGCAGCTTTTTGACATACAGAATTAATTCAGCCTATACTTGATGGAATTCCATATCGGAGTTTCTATCGTCTTAAATCTAGTTGATCTCACAGCGTTTCTATAACTTTGGCTATACAATCGTCATCAGTTGTATGATGTGCAATAGTGAAAATATCACTATTCACGCAGTTTATTTCGTCGGCCAATCAGCGTATCGCGGTGGGCAGGAGGGGACAGCTGAAAAATGTGTCGTGAGCCATTAAAGCGTCCCATAAATTTGCTGACTTGCCCCCATGGGCCAAAAAACTGAATTGTGCCTCGCTCTAGGACAATTTTTTGTCCCATTTGCCCCTCTCTAGGCCAATTTTTTTTCACATTTGCCCCTCCCTAAACTAAAATCTTGGTACGCCCCTGGATGGAGAGGCTTGTGATTGATTCACGTGCTCCAAAAACGACTGTAGTTTCTTTCTCCGTGTTGCCAAATTACGGATGAGTCCTCGGCATACTTGAGCCAAAACTTATGCTCTTTATCATACCTTTTCTGTACCTGTTCTTTGAACCATTCCATGTAAATTTTGGCGAATATTGCTCACAATTGGGAACTCGTTGGTAGTACACCTTCTTGCATAAAGAATCGGTCATTCTCCTGAAAATAAAATGTAATGCAACGATGTAATCCATTATTGTAACTATCGGCAGTTACATCCTCTGCATAAGTACCAAAGGACCATGGCCGGAATGTAGACAACAGTTTTAAGGAAGGTTAGATATTCGGTGTTATACCTCAACTACAACTCGAACGATTCCACAGCAGCGAAAACTGGCATCTTAAAAATATTACTTAACAAGGTCAAAAACATCTGCAGACCTATAATTATTGTCAAATGAATATCCTGTAATGCTCATCAACCAGGCATTTGAAGAACTAAACTAACCATCAAGGCAATGGAACAAACCATGACAGCCATTTTAATATTACCCTATATCAGAGCCATGACTGAAAATATCAAGCTAATTGAGCAGCAGTGTGAGATAAAGATAATTTTCAAGAGCATCAAGACTTTGATGATTATGTTAACGAACATGAGTTCGGAGACTCTTACGGTATCACGAAAACGACCAAGGGCTCCACGGATAGAGAGCACCACATGGCTACTCAAAGGCCAAAGGTGACAAAGTCAGTATTAGCAAATCACTTAAAGAGCAAATACTAAACAGTTAACTGGGACCACACTCAAATGGTCCACAAGGAGGAGGACTGGTAGAGGAGAAAACCTATTTATTATTTCAAATGACAAAATTGTGAGAGAACCTAATGCCCTGATAATAAATATGTGGCAATCACTTCTTGAGCCGACACCGCCACACATCGAGCGACAATTAATGGATGTGTAGCCAAGCTGATTGATTCATTCTGATTGGTCATGTTCATTGCGTAGTTTAGTGATCATTACCAGTGACTTATGATTGGCTTTAAATTTAATACGAATCAATCTGAATTATACATCATTAACCTGATGAAGATAGCAGATCAAATTGGAACCTTATGGGATCAACCAGATTCAAGATGAAGAAAGTCCAAGGAAACTCCAAGAAGAACGTTGTATTGTCTGTCACCTTCAGACTAACTTGAGAAAATTCATTATAACAATTAACTTAACTGATTCTAATTTAAACAGAAATTAACCAAACAAAATTTATGAAACTTTTTAACAAGTGTCGATTTTGTTACTTATTATAAATATAAAACCCCTGGGTGTCTGAAGCTAAAAAAGTCTTCAGCCAGTGCGTAATGAGGACATCAGATGAAGAACAAGTGTAATGGATTATAAAGCATAGAGGAATCTACATTCGTCTCGGAAATCCCTGTCAGTTAAATTTTGAATTCAAATTAAGGTCTAACTAAATTTTAACTCGAAACAAAATCAATTTTGTCTTTCGTTACAGAAATCTTTTATTATTAACTCATTTTTACCTTCACATATATTTATATATATTATTAAAAATGACACTAAATTAATCAAAACAATTTTTAGGTACTTTTGAAATGGGCACTTCAAAAAAACATTGCCGTCATTCCTAAAGCTAGCTCACAAAAAACAATTGAAGAAAACATCGACTTGGATTTCACAATACCAGGAGAAGATATGACAATCTTAAATAATTTCCCTGAAATAAAACCGGTGTTTGATCCGGAAAATATCCCGTAATGATTTTCACATTGAATATGAAACTACTGTTTGCCGAATAGCTCTAGTTTTTTGTGTGATTGGAAAATGTAATAAATTAAAATCTGGTCACAAGAATTGCAGGAGTTTATTTTTCAGACCTAAAAACCAACAAAATAAAACCAACAATCAAAATTTCGGCCCTATTGCATTAAATTGTAAACATTATTGGGGTTCTTTTGTCAAAAGTATATTTTTATAATAATAAAATTG
Source organism: Octodonta nipae (assembly GCA_034190945.1). Taxonomy (NCBI): domain Eukaryota; kingdom Metazoa; phylum Arthropoda; class Insecta; order Coleoptera; family Chrysomelidae; genus Octodonta; species Octodonta nipae. The sequence continues at coordinate 85,076,107 of CM067221.1, read as the reverse complement.
AGGACAAATTGGAGAAGGAGGTGTAATGACCAAAACGGTTCACCTCATATTCACAAATTCATTGAAATAAAAAGAAAATAAAAATTTAATCAAATATAGTTATTAGAAATTATTTTGACAAATGACTGGAACAGCTGCTGGTAAATTGCTCGATATAATAACTGGAAGATTGTTCTTCCCAAAAGTTTCCATCATTTGCGATTGCAATCGAGTTTCTGCATATTAAAGAAAATAGATAAAAAACAACTCTCTAAAACTTCAATCTTTAATATATTCTGTATTGTCCTCTGACTGACAATTTTTTACACAATACCTTGAGAAGATTGTGATAATAATATATTAATAAAATAATTAGATTCACGTCAAAACAGAATATTTGATACAAAAGGTACTGCAACTTTCCCGAAAAATCAATACTGACCTACTACATTGACTATTTATTTATCATTAAACAATAACAACGCTTTTTGCTGAACTGTTGTGACGGGAATTTATCCGATAATTCGTGAAAGCGGCATTCATCGGATATTTCGGGGAATCCGAAATATTAAATTGAGTTATATGTACTATGTACATAAATAATTATTCGAGAATTCAATCAGTTAAGGGAAGCGCAACTGATGAAGGTTCTCGACAATAAACAATATATTGTCTTACGTTCAATGGATTAAAAAATTTTGAAAAATTAATATCGTAATTTCTTTGACAGGTTTTAGCAAACCTACGAATTTTTTCATGTTATTTCTATCCTAGAAATCACAGGGAAACGGCGTTACACACAGTAATCGAGCGATTAGGAGTGCTCTATAAGCAAGATTTTTGGCATGACGAATTAGTGGATATCGAAATTCATTTCGCGATAACATTTATTAAAATACTCATTATTAATCAATAATATATTTTCATTCGTAACTGACTTGTGGACAACCCAAGGCTATCTGTTAACCACCCTTATGTAACTATATTTTTACTCCGGACTATATTTTAACTACCCGGTATATACTGCTCATGGACCACGTAATATTTTTTAAAACTATTTCATCATGCTGTATATGCGACTGCCTATTATTAATTCTTTCTGTTTCTAAATAAACTACCTTCTGATGCAACTCAGCTACCCTATAAATGATTTCTTTTTTGACATTTTTTATAATCACCCTGTATAAATATAATTCCACTCACACTATTTTGCATCTATCCTATATATGCAACTGCTTATTGTAAAGCCATTAGTCAGAATAGACTTTGAAACGTTTGTTCAATATACGTCGTTTTAATTGTGGTGTTATTTTGTATTATGTTGTATTGATAATGTGTTTGTTATAAATTTGCCATCATCTTATATTGATCTAATTATCAAATACGCTGAAAATCAATACAAGTATGTGTAAAATTAAATTAGCAAAACATTTTATTAGAAAAAAAAAGATGTGGTGGTTTGCACATTAATAAAATAAATCATAAAATAAAAAATATATCGAAAAGACATATAATCGAGCATTTGCTCTATAAGCTAAGGTTTTTGGCATGACGAATTGATTACAGTTAAATTTTATTTCTCTAACATTTATTAAAATACTCATTATAATAATCTTCATAATATATTTTCATTTAACTGCTTGTGGACAACCCAATATCTATTAACCACCCTATGTAACTGCAAAATATATCAACATTTTAACGAGAAGTCGGAATTTAAAGAGTACGGACTTCTCAGGGATATCAAATTTCATCTTGAATTATTGCAAACAACTTCCCGGAAACCTATTTTAAAAACTACCCGGTATATGCACTGGAAACTGCTCATGTTATTCAAGACATCACATTTCAAAGTGAATATAAAATTAATATTTTAGAACACGTGAAACTAACACCTAAATCAGTAACTTGAAAAGGACAACAACTACCAAACTAAGGCTAAAATTTCATCATGCTAAGAATCACATAAAGTATATGCGACTGCATTACTTTGACTACATATGGGCCACCGTATTAATTCTTTCTAGATATTTACCATTTACATTTAAAAGAGAATGAGACAATTTGTTCAGAACTATTCGAATTCTCAAATTGCTAATCAATCTTTTATTCCCAGTCAACTCACAGCAACAATTTCGTCCATCTACCAGTAGACAACCACAAATGTTCTACAGACCGAACCCGAGTTTCTTTAACTACAAATACTTGAACAATCTATTCGGACCTCAATGACTATAACATTCTATATTTCAATCAAGATTATCACCCTAATGATTTCACATATATGCAACTCATGGTGTGCTACCCTATATCTGGAATGATTTCTTTTTCTGACATTTTTTATAATCACCCTGTACGGGTGCAAGATAAACCTATACGCTTCAAACAACGATTCCACATCCAAGGAATCACACGTCCCACACTATTTTGCATCGGATAACTGGGTTATCCTATATAGACTTTGCAACTGCTTATAGGCTACAATCTGTTTAGAACCCCGAACAGAACAAATATGTAAATTAAAATGTAAAAAGTTTTTTATCTGCCGAAATAGAAAAAGTTTATCTTTCCCGTGCCCTTGTTAAATATAAAGCCAGTTTTAAATGCAAATGCTATCCCCAAGACTGTTAATTTGACAATTTGGAACGAAGTCAGACTGAAAATTACTCTAAAAACTTGACTTACAATTATGAAACGTTTTGAACGAGGAGGAAGCCGGTTTTCCTTCACTGATACAAACGAAATACATTCGTCGTTTTATCGGTACCCCCAAATTTCGATTGTGGTGTTCGCCATGGGTAGTTCCCAAAAAACTAGACGCATCTGGTACCCAAAAATGGCGTGTCGTCGTCGATTATCGTAAAAAATGAACTTACAACATCCCCTACCGAAATTTCGGATTTACTTGACCAACTTGGCAGCCAATATTCATCACCCTCGACTTAGCTTCCGGGTTTCACCAAATCGAAATCGATACTAAAGACATCCAAAAAACAGCATTCACAGTTGATAATGGCCATTTCGAATTTGTTAGAATGCCCTTCGGTCTTAAAAACGCTCCATCCACCTTCCAAAGGGTAATGGATAATATTCTTTTAGGTGTTCAAAACGAGAGATGTTTAGTCTATATGGACGACATTATCGTTTATTCTCCGACTATACATGAGCACATAGCCCGACTTTCTGAAGTTTTCAAACGATTGCGAAAAGCCAATCTAAAAATCCAACCCGACAAATGCGAGTTTCTTCGCAAAGAGGTCGCGTATCTTGGCCACCTTATAACTCCCGAAGGCGTGAAGCCTAACCCCTCAAAGGTAGATTGTATCTTAAATTTTCCCCAACCAAAAAACCCAAAAGATATCAAGTCCTTCTTAGGGTTAGCTGGTTATTACAGGCGATTCATCCCCAATTTCGCCAAGATTTCAAAACCTTTGACAAGATTACTTCAAAAAGACACACCTTTCCAGTTTGATTCAGAATGTGTCAAATCTTTTGACGAATTAAAAAGAGCCCTTACTTCTACTCCCATACTCATATACCCTAATTTTGAAGAGCCATTTATTCTTACAACCGACGCCAGTTCATTTGCTATCGGCGCAGTGCTCTCTCAAGGCCCCGTAGGTAAAGATTTACCCGTAGCCTATGCCTCCAGAACTCTCTGCAATGCTGAAACTAAGTATTCAACCATAGAACGAGAACTCCTTGCAAGAGTGTGGGCGGTTAAACACTTTCGTCCGATAATTTTTGGCCGTAAGTTTTTACTTCTGACCGATCACCGCCCGTTAACTTGGCTGTTTTCTATAAAGGATCCTGGAAGTAGACTTGCAAGATGGCGCCTTAAGCTCGAGGAGTACGACTATCAAATAATTTACAAACCCGGCAAAGTAAATAAAAACGCCGACGCGCTCTCTCGCATTAAAGTTAACAACTTTAATGAATACATATCATTTCAAGCAAACAATCATCTAACACCATTTACAGTACTCCCAACAAACGAAACTGACGATGACTCACAAGAACCCAGACGAGAAGTCCCATTAATCTCCAACAAATCTCCGAAGAATTTAAAACTTTTGTCGAGCGATATCAAACCGTCTCTCTCATAGATTACGACAAAATTCAATTTTCTAATTGCCAACTCCTAGACCGAGGAAACAAAAACATCCTAGTATTTCCCCAAGGCTCTCTCATGAAAAATTTTCACCATGACATCATCGAAGACATTTTTGAGGAAAATGCTGATTTCCGTACCCCTAGAGTAAATGTCTTTGCAAGCAAAAGTGTCAGAAAAAGACGCTATTACATCGTCCCTCTCCCTTCTGACCCAGAAATAGTCAACGAGATTCTTTTCGCATCTCTGTATAATAGTAGAGATGTGTTTACTGAAAATGAAGATTCTGTGTTGAGAATAACATGAACTGCCCATTTTGAAATGCTTTCGTTTATCTTTTCCGAAATCGATATCAAATGGAAAGTTTGCCAAAATATCGTCCAAACGGTTGAGAAAGACCAAATACCTATCATTCTCGACCAATTCCATAACGGCAAAAATAATATACACCGAGGTATCAATGAAACTATCCGCAGAATAAAAGAAAAATACAATTGGCAAGGACTGACTAAGGACGTTGACAATTTTATCAAAAACTGTCAATCTTGCCAGAGAGCAAAAGTTTACCGGAAAAATCTCGACAGCCCACTTGTCATTACTGAAACCCCACGGACACCCTTTGAACGCGTCAACATCGATATTCTAGAAGTCCCGACAAAAAACTACGCATTAACTATCCGGGACGAACTAACAAAATTCTCAGGCCTACCCCATAACCGACAAATCCGCAAAAACCGTTGTTAGTACCTTACTACTTTATTTCCAACACTTCGGTACTCCATTACGGATACATTGTGATTATGGCAGGGAATTCGACAACACACTAATGAGAGACTTGTGTAAACTATTTGACATCAAACTATCTTATTCTAGTGTGGGACATCCCCAGTCAAATGGTTCATTAGAACGATTCCACTCGACCTTATTAGAGATGATTAGAATCCATAAACTAGAAAATCCTGACGAACACCCTTTTAACATCCTCCCTTATGCAATCATTGCATATAACAATTCTGTAAACAAAACTCATGGATTCACCCCTTACGAACTTGTTTATGGACATACTTCGAGTAGGACTCCAGAAACTCTCTACAACCAACAAGCCCTGATAACTAAGTACATCAGAGATCTCAATAATCGTATCTCTCACTATTATAAAATTGCTCGCGAAAGAACGGAAATCCAAAAACATAAAGCGAAAGTCAGATTTGATGAACACGTTTCTGAAAATCTCCCTAACTATCAAATAGGCGATAAAGTCTATATTAAAGAATCCCAGATCAAGGACAAACTCCAAAATAAATTCAATTGTCCTTTCGAAATCCTGGAGATTCACAGAAACTCCGCAACAGTACTAAACCCTAAAACTAACCAAAAATCAAAAGTAAATTTCGACCGAATGAAACCATTCTCAAAAAGTTAATTTCTGTTTCAGGTTTTGCCTGCTGTTCGGGTCAGCAGTACCCCAATTTCAAATACAACCAATAAACAATACTTTAGGTATCTACTTCCATAACGAAGCAGAAATAACTGTATCCAATGATAAATGGACACTTTTAGTACACAGAAACATTTCTACACTAGAATAAGTATTTACAACAAATAACAGAATATTACAAACTCTTGTAAAAACTGTTAACTTCAATTCTTTTGCTATGAACTACTTTCGCGCAGACGTACAAACCCACATTAACCTTCTCAATCAAATTTCGAACTCAATCAAACAGAAATTTACTGACATTCACATGGACACTAAAAGACACAAACGAGGTATACTTGATGGGGCAGGTACCCTTTTTAAGGCAATCACCGGCAATTTAGACGCCGCCGACGGAAAATACTTTACCGAAAGCATAAATCGCTTAAATCAAGGCCAACTTCATATTGAGAACTTACAAAAAACCAAATAAGTGTCACCACATCCGTAATTAAAAACTTCAACGAAACTATACAAAATCTTAGAATTGACGAGAAACTATTTAACGATAACATGATAAAGCTGGAAAACACTATCGGAAAAATTAATGATAAGGTCGCCTACGTCGAATCAAAACTCGCACTACTTGAAATGTGTGAAAAATTTATGGAGAACTATCTCTACTTAGAAGAAAATTTAAATGATGTTTTAAATTCTATCACATTCGCGCGTCTGAAAATAATTCACTCTTCAATTTTAACACCAGAACATCTTATTATCTCATTACAGGAAGTATCGCAAAATTTAGTCAAAAGTAACCTTCCATTGGCTGTAAAGTACTCGAGCATCGCACAATATCTAGAAATCATTGAACTAGAGGTATTTCAAACATATACCGATCTTATATTTGTGTTAAGAATCCCTTTAGTCGAACAACATCCTTACACAGTCTTTCATTTATATCCTATCCCTATATACGATGAAAGAACAGGTTTACATCATATGCTATCCTTCACTCAAAAATATCTTGCAAAGAATGATGATTCTTTAATGTTTATTCCGATCAAAGACTTAAGTGCGTGTAAACCGTTATCCACTCGTAAGAAACTGTGTTCTGAACTTTACGCATATCCTATTGACATAAACGCGTTATGTGAAGCTCAACTTCTAAAGAATGTCTAGAAGGTACCAGACAACTGTAAAAGTTCACTAATATTCACTCAGGGATACAACGTTCAAAAACTAGAATCCAATACATGGCTCATAATTACTTCTGAACCCATAAGTGTTACAGTGAATTGCGCTCAAACAAATCCAAAAACTCTTACAATCTCCCTCAACTCCATATTGACTCTTCAATCAGAGTGTAGTGCGCTTAGAGGAATTACAAAAGTCCAAGCCGAATCTGGTAAACAAACCGATGTTCTAGAAACCTTCCAACCAGTAACAGTGCCGTTCAACTGTTGCGACGCAGTGCCAGAAAAAATTATAATTCCTGAACTTCAGCCCCTGAAGCTGAACACGCTTAATGTAGAAGAATTAGACGTAGCAAACCACAAATTGGAACAATATTCCAGAGACCTCGATGGTCTCATAAACCAGCCGTTTGTAACCAAAAATATCTCTTGGTTTACCTATACAACCATAGCTGCTCTCATGATCATAGCAGCACTCATCACCTTCCAACCTGTCAAAAAGAGGATTTTAAAACCTCCAAAGGACTGCAATCCTGACCAGACTTCAGTGCCTCAGCCAAGACTCAAATTCTTCCCCAAGCTTAGGCCTGTTTTGAAAACAGAACAAAGCTTAGAGACGCAAGTTTAGGTATACCCTTTATGTTCTCTAAAAACACCATTTTTAATATTGATTTATATCATTTACCTTTTTATTTTTCTACACATTATTTTTATTCACATTTCCTTTTACTTTATATTTTATTTTGATATGTCTAGGTTAAACATTTAATTATTACTCGTATTATTTTATTGCTCATTTATTTTAACATATTTTGATTTTATTTTACAAATATCAATTTGATTTTTACCTATTACTTTATTTTATTCATATTTTATACACTTATTACTTATTATTCATACCATTCAAACATCATTTTATATTATTTTATGTTTCTGTTCCTAAAAGTTGATGTTATAGCATCAACTTTTGATATGTAAGGGGAGTTGTTATATGCAAAATATATCAGCACTTAGTTCACACAGTCGAGAAGTATATCAAATTTCATCTTGAATTATATGCAAACAACTTCCCGGAAACCTACACGAGTCCGTTTAACCAGTAAAAACGCAGACTTGCATCAACACTTTTGTCAATGTTATAAAAGCAACTGGAAACGTTCTCGTGTTGTCATTCAAATAATATCATTTATAGTATTAAGTTATTCAAGTACTTTAACTATTTTAATTGTTCATAATTTTTTTTAAAAAGTGAATTGAATCAAAGTGAATATAAAATACATATATATATATATATATATATATATATATATATATATATATATATATATATATATATATATATGTATAATACACTCACTGTGTGTATGCAACTGTCACCCAATAAAACATTTGGTTTCTAACAATTCTGGAATCACCCTGTATAATTATAATCTACTGTGCCTTATATATCCGTAAAATCTGGTTCAACTGTAAAAATGTAGTGCTAGAAAAATGACAAATAGTGATAAAATTCTTATAAGATCCAACACGTCATTTTGTATTTAAAAAAAATTTCCAGAGCAGTATCATTCTCAAATAAGTCACAAAATCACCCTGCATTGAATGAAACATAATTGTCACAATCTCGTTCTTTCTCGGTAATACGATTTATCTCGATTTGTAGACGCCAAAATCCCGAAAAAGAATTTCAACAAAATCGTAGTGCCCTTGCAAGAATTACATATGAATAAGATGTAATACAAATAAACAAACATTTTATGTATTATATTATTCAATCAATCAATCAATCAGTCAATCATTTATTGGTTTTGTAAATACAAAGTATAAAACAGGTCACAAAAAAAAACAAATTACAAACTAAGTACAACAATACAAAGTAGGTAGGGACAAAACTAATATAAAGTAGATAAAAGTAAATCAGAAAAATATAATTTGTGGAAAACTCTAATATAGTTGGCTTCCAAGGGATCACCTACTTGAGAACATCTGTAATATGATAAAAAATGTTTTCATGTAAGTATTTTTTTAAGTAACTCCTGAAAATGTTGTAACCCTCTACTTGTGTGATATTTTCTGGAAGTTTATTAAAAATTCGAATTCCCATACTTAGTGGGCCATTAAATGCAAGTTTCATTGTATTAATAGGGGTTTTAATCAGATATCTAGTTCTGGTGTTATAACGATGTACATCACTCTGAGTGATTAGTGTATTTTTATTCCTGTAAATATAACTAGCAGCCTCTAAAATATAGAGACTTGGTAAAGTTAAAATATGTTATGAAGAGAAGAGAGATCTGCAAGGATCATTCCATTTTTTCATCATAATAATTTTAATACATTTTTCTGTAAAACAAAAAGCATTTTCTGAAGTGAAGAAGATCCCCATAATAAAATACCATAAGTTAACCTTGATTGTACTTCTGCATAATAGAAATTTTTTAATGCTTCTAAGTTTAAAACTTTCACTAGACATCTCAACTGAAATACCTTAGTATTTACTATTTTTATTACTTCATATATATGTTCTTTCCATGTTAGGTTCTCATTTAGTGTAATACCAAGAAATTTTGTTGTATTGCTGCGTGCTACTATTGAATTTTGGGTTTTAACTGTTATATCCTGGACTACCTTTTGTTTGGTATGAAAGAGTACAAAATGTGTTTTTTGCACGTTTAGATACAAACCATTATTCGAAAACCAAGTTTCCAACTTATTTAGTAAATCAGCGCATGACAACTGTATCTGGTGATGAGACTTTCCAAATATTATAATTGAAAGATCGTCTGCAAACATAATAATTTTATGATCTCTAAGATGACTCACTATATCCGCTATAAACAAAGAAAACAATGTTGGCGATACCCCCCTTGAGGAACTCCCATATTTATCTGCGTAGTATCTGCCGTGTAAGATTTCCTGATTCCATTGTTTGAATGTTGAATCTCAACGAACTGTTTTCTACCAGTCAAGTAAGATCTTAACCAGTCAAAGACAGCACCTCGAATTCCACAGTCCCATAATTTATCTAATAATCGTGCATGGGGAACACAATCAAAAGCTTTGCTGAGATCACAGAACAGTCCCACAGGACATTGTTTTTTATCTAGTTCATTCAAAATTTCAATATAAAAATCGATCGTAGCAGTACTGGTTGATTTGTTCCTTCTAAAACCATGTTGCTCTGCTGGTATTAGTTGGAATTTGTCTATAAATGCATTGAGTCTATTCAACATACAGTATTCAAATATTTTAGAAATGCTTGAGGTGAGCGAAATTGGCCTATAATTATTAACTTCTGATTTAGAATCTCTTTTATGAACAGGAACAACTTTTGCCACTTTTAATCCTTCTGGGAATTTTCCTTTTTCAAAAGAATAGTTAATTAGATGTACCATTGGACTTACAATTTCATATTTGCAGTCTTTTATAAGTTTACAGGGTAATTCATCTGGGCCACTTTTATTTTTTAATTTTGACAACATTGAAAGCATTTATAGGTATTTTCTTTATTATATCATATGGAGTATTGACAAAGAAATAATTAAAAGCATTTGCTATCTTTTCAGGAGATGATAGACAGTGTCCATTATGCAATAGCTCTATGTTGGCCCTTTTAGTGGCGTTTTTGTTGCAAGTGTCTTTTATTATATCCCATGCAGATTTGTTTTTATTTTTAGACATCGTAATTTTCTTATTATAATATTTTTTTTGTATTGTTTACTAATTCGATGTGTTGTCTTTTCTCCTCTATAAAAACAGGAGTCAGGAGTGGATATAATTTTTGCATTTTATGTAGATCTTTTAAATTTTGACTGGATACTCTTATTTCATCAGTTACCCAGTTTTTTTATTACATGGACTTTACTTTTTAATGGAAAAATGTTGTTAAAATGTTTTACAATTATTGATGAGAAAATATTGAGTTTATTATCTAAGTTTGTTTCCAGATACATGTCTGTCCAAAGCTCTTCATGGAGAATCTGTTTTAATTTGTTTATTTTGGTTTTACTAAACTTTCTACTCATTTGTGAATTTTCTATGACAGTTGTAAAATTGGGACCAAGATAAACCTATGATCAGACATATATGTATCAACAACATCTGTAGATATGTCTAAATTTACAAAGATATTGTCAATTGTTGACTTACTTGAACTTGTTACTCTAGTATAATCATTTACAATACTATTTAACCCAAATTGAGACATAATATTTAAAAGCTTTTCCCTATATCTATTTCTGTGATCCGTAATATCCACATTGAAATCGCCTGTAACCCAAAGAACTGAGTCTGCAGTAAAAATACTATCTAAGATAATTTGTAATTTTTCTAGAAAAAGTTCAAGTCAGCAGAAGGAGATCGATATATTGCTAATATTTTATGTATTTTATTATTATAGGATTTCCATTCACATCCACAGCATTCGATAATTTGTTCAATATTGTGCTGAGCTAAAGATAGTTCATTAATTATTATTTCTTTTTGTACCCAGATTGCAACTCCCCCTCGAATATGGTGAGTTCTGCAAAAACTAGTTGCCAGAGAATAGCCGTTCAAAGGAAAACTACTGATTTCCACTGAATGAAGCCAATGCTCGGCAATGGATATAAAAAGAGGACTACCTAGGTTACTTAATTAGATAAATAAGTAAAATTATATTGGCAGTATATCACATCTCATTAAAAGAATACTGGCTGACTGCTAATTTTTAGATGAGATGTTAAAATTAATTTAAAAGATTACCTTATATCAAATAAAACTGCAAAATGATTCGTCTTATTGTATTACGAATACTGTAATACTTTTCCAGTTTCATTTGCACATGGCATAAATATAAATAATTAAAAATATATTGGCATCACATCTCATTAGTTTTTAGTACCTTTTGATAATGGATGCTTATGGTTTTCCAAAATAATAGTGAATTATTAGATTTGTGAGAAATTCATAACTGAAAGAAAGTACATACCCAACTCGTGATGTTTGGAAATCAAATGTATCAATTAGCTTTAGAATCTCTAAATAGTATACTTCCGTAAAACTTTTCATTTGAATTCTTATGTAAATTCGCAAACTTATAAACTCATTCAATTTGGTCGAATCTGCTTTTTCCGGATTTGAACAGCGTATTTTTCGAATTAATCTATTTATATATCTGAACCACCATATAAACACAGTTTTCCGACGTTTCACCCTCACTTATAATGGCCTTTTTGAAGGATGAGAAATACAAATGTTACTTACTTTGCTGCGACTACATTCGTTTAGTCTTTCGGGGTGCAATGATTATTTCGTCGTTGGCTAGATCCAAAAGGTTAGTCATTTACAATTTGTGCGTCAGTGTGAGAAGTTTAATAAAGTGAAGTTTCAAAATGTGTTTGTGAGAAAAAGACTAAACGAATGTAGTCGCCTCAAGGTAAGTAACATTTGTATTTCTCATTATTGAAAAAGCCTCTTATAAGTTTGGGCGAAACATCGGAAAACTTTGTTTATATGTTGGTTCAGATATATAAATAAATTAATTCGCAGTCCAAATCCGGAAAACGCAGAATCAGCTATCACTCTCGCCGCGAAAACCTACCTTCTCATTCGATTTGGTCATTTCAATAGTTGCTGTCGTCATCGTTTTTGTAATAAAATATCGTCATAAATGAATAGAAAAACAGGTTTTTAGAGCATACATCTTCGTAAATAATCGCTACACCATTGTACACAATTGGGTTTTTAATGTTTACTGCTGTCAAATTTCGAACATTAGATTATGGCTTAAGCTACTTGTCCATAGTGGGCGCCACTCACTTGGATATTATTAATAATTTATCATTAAATTACTTATTTTAAAAATACATAAATAAAGATTTTTATACATATTCGGCACTGAAGGTTGTCAATAGCTACTAAATAAAGAAAATCCGTTGAGGGACAGAGGAGAAAATGGTACCGAACTGTTTTGTCTTTGCCCATTTAGGTATATATAGATAATACAAATCATAATTTTGTAATTTTAAGTATTGTCAAAACTCTATTTGACATAAAATTATTGTTTGCTTTTAAGAAGTTCGGATTCCATTTGAAAAATGCTAACGGGCCTAATTTACATCAAATAATTCTGCCACGTAAGCAAGATATGACTTGCTTTAAAATTCGACGTATTGTTTCAAAAAATCGTTCACTCTTTTATGTATTAGAATTACATTTACATTAATTTACCACTAGACAAAAGGTGATTGAATATTTATTTAGAAAGTAGAAAACTGTTCCTTGCTCAACATGTATCGTACTAGTATTTTATTGCAAGCTTTAATTTTTTGTTCATATCAAGGAATTTTCGCTAATCAAAATGTAACAAAAACCAAAAATCTTAAATTCAAATTAAACAATGGAGAATATATGCCTGCAGTAGGACGTAAGACAATTATTAATGTTTTTATAAGTTTAAATTTCACAATTTTCAATATAATCAGATCATTTTCAGTGGGAACAGCAGGTATAAAAGGTGAAGAGCAAGTAAATAATATTTTAGACTATGCCTTTGGAGCTGGTTACCGTCAAATTGGTAAGTACCAAAAAATATTTATTTATGTATTTATGTAAAAAGAACTTGTAAATTCAGATTCTGCGGCAGTGTATGGGAATGAAGAGGAAATAGGCAAGGCTTTGAAGGTTTTATTACTCAAACATAATTTAACCAGACAAGATATATTCATAACAACAAAGTTGGGTAAGTAATTTAAATTTCAACAAATCTTATGTTATGACATTGTGTACAAATTTAGCACCTCAAAATCTTGGGGAAAAAGCATATGAGGCCTTGGAGACATCTTTAAGAAAACTGGACTGCGATTATATTGACTTGTACTTAATACACTCCCCGGCTAATTTTAGAAACAACGGTACTCCAAATGCCACTGAAAATATCAGAAAGAGAGATGAAAGTTGGAAACAATTGGTGAAGGGTGTTAGGAATGGTCTTACAAGAAGTATTGGTGTTTCTAATTATTATCCCAGACATTTGAAAGAACTTTTGGCTAACGATTACGGTATCAAACCAGCTGTGAATCAGGTATGTTATGACAAACTATTACAACTGAGATGTTTTTGGAAAAAAAAGTCTTGAATAAAAAGTATGTGTTTCTTTCAACCCATCATGTATTTTAAGATTTAAATCCGACTACTTGTCAATGGAATTGCATTGGAAAGCTAATTGGAAAATTTTATTTGAAAACCAGGAATAAATGCTAATACAAAAAAAATAGATTTATAATGTACTGCACATACAGAGGCAATCTAGTGTTGCCTGTACGTAGAACTGGGATATAACTGCTAATTAATATTCTTAAAACTAAAAGCTTAAACTAACAAATGCTAACAAAATCCGAAATTATATAATAATAAAATAAGTATATAGACTTCTCTTGTTTCATATTTATACAATTTTATAATAGTATAGATTATAGTTATTTTATATTTATATTATACTTATATTGATATTATACTTATACTCTTAATACTCTTGTTTGATATTTACTGAAAGGAAAATCATTAAAATCATGAAACGTTGTTCAGAATCCATTGTTTTAATTTCTTTTTTCTCTGGTGTTCTCTAAGTGTATTGAACTCATTAGGAAGCTCATTAAACAATTTAATGGCCATGACAAGACTTCTTTTCTCGCTGCTTCTCTTTTTCATCTTCGGCAACTGTATACTTTTACATCTGGTTTTGGAATTGAATGTAATGTATCCATTAATTCTCTATAGTGATATAATAGAGATTGTAGCGGGAAAATTTGATCCGAATTCAGTGGGTTTTTGTTAGAAATATATTTATTCTTGTTTCCAATTTTTGATATTCTATTTTGTAACCGTTGCAGGAGGTTAAGATTATTGTCATAGGCTCCTCCCCATGCTATATTGCCATAATTAATAATACTATAGAACAGAGCGTAATAAACCGTTCTCAATGTTTCAGTGTCCATATATCTGGATATTTTATAAAAAATAAAAATCAAATATTTGTTTTTTTTTATAATGTATTCAATATGTTTGTCCCATTTTAGATGGGGATCAAAAATGACACCTAAGTACTGATTCACCTTACGTACGTTCTTTCCGTTTATATGAACGTCAATAGAATGTGGTTAAACTGTCGCATCAATTTCCGAAAAGCATTTAATCTGTTTTATCGATATTTAAGGATAATTTATTTAAGGCTAGCCATTCCGATATTTGATTAAGGCCGTGATTCATTTTTGATTCTACACCTTGCCAACTTTTGTAAGTAATTATCACAGTATCATCAGCGTAAGAAAAGATGGTGTTATCAGTTATATCTTCTAGAAGGTCATTAACATACAATATAAACAACAGAAGTCCAAGCATTGTTCCCTGAGGAACACCGGTAGTTACGGACATAAATTCACTCACTGCATTATTAATTTTTAGTCGGTGTAGCCTGTTGCCTAGATAGCTCACTAACAATTTATTCGCAATACCTCTGATTCCATAGCTGCCTAGTTTTTCAAGTAGGATTTTGTGATTAACTGTATCAAAAGCTTTTGCTCGGTCAACAAAAGTTGTAGCTATTGGTAAACTATTATCCATCTTTTCTAGAATCAGATTTGTGACCACATCAACGGCATCAGTTGTTCCTTTATTTTTAATAAAGCCAAATTGCTTTTTCGATAAGATTTTGCAATTGCTCAAAAAGTTCATAATTCGGTTGTAAATAATTTTTTCAAATATTTTAGCAATATTAGAAATCAAAGATATTGGTCATTGGTCTGTAGTTTGTTGTTAAGTGTTTATCGCCACTCTTATATATAGGGATTATTTCAGCATTTTTTAATACATTGGACCATGTAGATTGTGAAAAGCTTATATTAATTATATATCGTAACGGTTCTACAATGAAGTAGGAGAGACTTTTGATTACTTTCGCATGAATTTCATCTATCCCACCATTTTTAAATTTCAAATGTTTAATTTCTTTGTGTATTTCAGTTATGTTAGTTTGATATAGGTACATTGTTTTATAGTTATATGATGGTAGTTTAAATCTAGAGTTTGGCGGTTGATGAATTCTTTCACTTAATTCCTTACCTATATTGCTGAAACATTTATTCATAGTATTGGCAACTTCACTATGATCATCAATTTTAATTCCATTTTCACCGAAAATATAATCAATGTTGTTCTGTTTTCTGGCTTTTTTGCCTATTCTGGTACTTATTATGTTCCATAGCTTCCTAGAATCGTTACTATTTCGTCTAATCTAATCAGATTCATAATTTAATTTTGCTTTGTTTATAATTTTGTCTCTACTTTTGACGTAATCTTTGTACTCCGTTTTGGCTTGCTCATTATTTCGATGAGATTCCATATGTTGTAAAGAATTTCCTTAGTTTTACAGGAAGTCATGATACCAGTAGTTATCCATTTCTTTCTAAGGAACTATTTTGCATTTCTTACCGTTACTTTTGTGTTTTACTGTTGCTAGGTTTATGCATTTAGTAATAGTTTGTCCGTTGCTAAGTTTGGACCACCCATTGACAGAATCGCTTTCCAGTCTTGCTCTCTGGCTACTTTAATTAGTTTAAAGTAATTAATTGTGGGGAAATATTCGTTATGATTAGATTGTTTAAGTTTCAGGATATAAACGATGGATAATGATCTGTAAAGGGTACTGTTAACTTAAAGGTTTTAGCGGAAATTGAATTCGATTTTATAAAGATGTTATCAATGCATGTTCCTCCTTTAGCATTTTTAGATGGTCTAGTAATACCGCGAAACCCAGGAACAAAACCCTTTTCCATGAAATTATGAAGGTGTTCCTGATTGATGTTGTCAGTTTCTAAGAGATCGATATCAAAATCACCAATGACTAGGTGATTTTTAATGTTCTTTTTATCTTGTAAGAATGTGTTTATATTATATAAAAATTCAGTTTTAGGTAAATCATGACATCTATATAAAGACGAGGTTTCAAGTTTAGTGTCATTTTCTAATTTTACACTAGAATTAATGATTTTTAAATTTCCGTAATTAATTATTTTTGTTTCATTGGAAATGTCGTCTTTAATATAAACAATTACTCCATCAGCTCTATTAATTGTACTACCATTATAATAAATGTTGTAGCCTTTCAAACTAAAATATTTATAATGTTTCAAGATCCAGGACTCGGCACATATAATTACTTGCGGCTTTACCGATAAATTTTCAACAAAGAGTATTAATTTAGAAAAATTGGCGCTAAGACTTCTGATATTTACAAATAGGATAGTATCCTTACAAACAGAAAGGTACTTTTTCAACTCTAAAGAATTAGAAAAAGCTTTTTCGCTTTCTATAGAGTCATTTATATTATCTAATATTTCAAAACTTTGATCCATAAAATTATTAATTACCTAAATTCTAAGACAAAGTTAAGTCTAATAGACAAATTTTTAATTACTTCTTTGTTAATGTAACTGAAAGTCTGTTATAACCTGAAGTCCGCGATGTCGTTGCCTTGTTCTTCTTGTCATGCTGTTCTTAGATAGAAAAGCCTTAACTACTTGATGATTTCTTTGGTCACTGGATTTATCAGTAGATGGTCTTGCTACACCCAAATATCTTGGTAATGTTGGTTTTACCGTATAGTCGGTGCGTGAAATAGTTTTGTTAATCCATTTTTTTAAGGATTTCGCATGCGTCACACGCCATATGATCAGCTATTGGCCATTGTATTTTAGATTGGCGTAGGTGCAATTAGCGCACTTCATTATTTTTGAATTACAGTCTTGTGCCATGTGGTCTCCGGCACAAAATACACACTTATTGGCATTACTACACTTTTTTGGTCCATGGTTAAACCTTGAACATTTATTGCAGATACTAGTATTAAATTCATCATAGGTTCTGCAGCATTGATGTCCTACATATATTCTCCAATTACTTTTTATAACATGTTCATAAAGATCACCAGATAATTCGATTATTGCGCCCTGTTTATTATTTTTGCATTTAAAATTGTATAACACAACACATTAACAATACATAAAAATTTATGTCATTCTGTAGAATTTCTTTATCCATATTATTATCTATTCCCAAGATTTTTAATTTAGGTTTTTGTTTCTGTTGTAACATCACTTCAAAACTATTGCCCAACTTATGCTGTAGCATTGTAGTGATTTTTGGAGCGTCTTTATCATTTACACATTGTACTATTGTGTCATTAGCTTTTGTATTGAAAACACTTTTAATATTAATAGGAATTTTTATATCATCCTGTATTATTTTGTTTATAGTCTTGATACTTCTACCTTTTTGGTTATTTTCAGATTTGTTGAAAATTTTGATAGCAGGTGCTTTAGTTTGGGTAACAATTTTTGGTTGTATGACTTCCGAGTACGTAGGTTACTGTTTTTCATTAAATCAATTGTATTAATTTATAGTTCATTATTATTTGTAACTTCCTCATAAAGTTGTTTATATAGTTGAATTTGTGCTACTAAAGCAGTCATGTCATGTCCGCCATCGCCAGACAGTATAGAGTTACCGTGAGACTGAGCCGAAGAATCAGTTGACTTAGAGTTATTAATGTCACTTTGTAATTGTTCTAATGCTTTTTTTCCTGAAGTTTTATTTCTGCAATAACTATTCTTGCCTCTTCGCTCACCTCGGTTTGTCGATTTTAGATGTTATGTTCCCATGGTTTTTACATACTACAAAAATATCACTCACAAAACTAATATTTTTTAGTCGACTAAATTCTGCTGAGAGATATAATTCCTCACATATAATACACACAACGAAATTAGAATTCGCTTTTGGGTGTCATTTATATGCTTTGCCAGAGTGTTTTTCAGTTTTGTCTTTACCTCCCGCCATTTTCGGAGGGTAAAGGTATCAAATCTATTGTTTTTTGTTTATTTGTATTTCATTATGTTTTCTTCGTAGCGGTGCCCGGAGACCGCATAAATCGATACGCTCTTTTGGCTTGATTTGCGTCAATTTTTGTGTAGCTACACCGAAAATATTATTCTGCGTTTACTTGCAAGGATTGCAGCAGATGGTCTGCATCTGTTAAAACCACTGACCGTTCAGCCCTTTGATATGGGTGTGAAATACTTAACATGGAAAATTATAGCTATTAAGATCTACTGTTTTTTTTTTCTATGTCGTATAAAGAACTTGAATGAACTGTCTTTAAGATTTATTTGTAGAGCATCTGATCTATACATGATTAATTCATACTTTTTCGTAGATTTTCGCTTATGTTTAGGTTAAATAGTCATGTCAGCAAAATATTTCATTGCAATTCCATTGACAACCGAGTCTACTTTGGATCTTTAGACGTTTGGTATTTTTGCTTATGTCTGATAGTTATTCCTAAGTAGTATTTAAATATAATTTAGAAGATATTCTTGAAGCGATATTTAAATTCTGTATGAAGGTAAACATCAAAAACTACAAATTGGTATTTTAACATCTAAGTAACACAGCTGTCAAATAACTATTCTGATCATAAATTGCCTTTCGGCAAGCTCGTTTCACGTAGATTCCAATATTTGTTTCTAGTTTTCTCCTTAATCTATTTTCTACTGATAATTGCACATCTTCATTTATGCTACCTTCAATTTTAAAAAATGTTTCTGAAAGCCAGAGGAATCAATGCAAACAACCATACACCACGGCCCCGACTCTTGAGATCATTCGACTCGACTGAGGACGCATGTCACATGAAAACTGCATAAATGATGTTTAATATGTGGGCTAAACTATATTCATGTCATTTTTTTTAAGAAGGGTCTCCCACACTTATATAAACCTAGCGGTCCCTTAATAATTTTCGACTATTTCGGACACCATAGGAGCACCTAATTTATTCCTAAATAACACCTAATTAAAGTATAATTTTTGAACGAATATATGTTCTCTAAACTAGGTTCGTCGTCCCTTAATTTTTCTCGAATATCTGTGATATATATTTAATTCATGGACCTAATTTGCAAATTATCACTTAATTAGCATCTCATTCTGAGAATTTGATGCTAATTGAATTTTGACCATAAACTTTCGTAACATTTTCAAAAGTATCTCAACCATTTGAGTTTTTTCTGTTCCTTTAATTGTTTCATGCTTTATTCCCTCTATTCTGCTGACATCACAGTTGCCTCTTCAAAGCTTCATTTCCGTTGATGTTATTTTTCCATCTACGACTGGTGTTTTTATTAGTTTTATTTGTGTTAAATTAAGTACGCTTTTAATTGTCAATTTTGAACTTGCTCTTCCGTTAAATCGTTCGTTCTTAGCTATTATAAGTCCTAAATGTCTAATTTTTAAGCATGCAGATCAAATGTACTGGTGTTATTTTCTTCTAATCTCTTTCTGTTACTGTGAATATTAGTATTCAGAAAGTTCGTATATGTTGCAGACAATTTTATAATATTAACTTTCGTAACCTTAAACAGAATATGATGATAATATAATATATATAAATAGTTCACAATTCCTAAAGGGTAAAATTTATAAGAAAATTTATTTCGAATTTTTTGATACTATTCAGATCCAAATACAGAGTAAGGAGCTAACATAAAAATTTCTGATTACCTAATCAGGTATTTACAAACGTGTTATATACCACAAACAGAAAAGTAATTTCTAATTTAAATGAAAACTGCCAAGGTCGAAAAAAATTAACCCGTAAATACTGAATAATTCAATCAGAAATTTAAATGAAGTAACCCCTTACATAATAATGTGACCTACCTACTCATTTGCCTTTTAAATTCACTGAAAATAGAATAAAATTATATTCATCTCTTGTCATTTCTTAGAATATTCTTGAAAATTAAATATGCTTACAAAAAGCTATAATAAATGTTTACCTATCAGTAATCTACATTATTGTACAATTACAATTTAATGAGGCAAGCAACGTAAGCTTTCACAACTTCACTTTTTTTTAGAATGGTAAGACATTCTCAAAGTTACCCTTTATTTTTAAAGCGTCCGTTAGAAATAGTAAAACATCAAGTAACAGGATCAGAATAATACTGTTAAAGAGGGTGTAAACGACAATACAAGTTAAACACAACATTTAAATATTAGAAAAAAGAACTGTTTTACCCTCAGAAGATGGCGCTACACCCAAGACCCACTAAACACCGTCTGATTTCAAAAAGTGAGTTCTTTTAGGAAGAAAACATGAGCGTACCTTCATAGTTGCATTCGCAAAGTAAAAATGGGAGTATAGTTTCAGCTGCCATCAGAGGCTTACTTGAAGTTTCAGTTCATTTGCATTTGAAATGAAATATGGCACCTCCCACAAAATATTATTGTTGTTCCTAGGTGTGTTTACCAGTTTCGATTCGCTCCACTAATTTCGCATTTCCTTGACGAGCTCATAGTAAGGATGGCCCAGGATGGGGGTCATAGGCCATACAAGGAAGTTGTCGGTAACCAAAATCAGTCTCATTTTTACATTAAGAAAACAAATGATATTAGGACACGGAGTGGCATTGGCATATTCAAAGTAGATTTATAGGAACAAACAAAATGCGGAAACTTTTTTTTAAATCACTATCATCTTTATTTTTTCCTGAAGAATGTTTTCATGCCGAAAGGAGCACGGTCCATACGTTCATTTTTGAATTTCTTAAAAATATATATACCCAGGAAAATTAATATTCCATGTTTAAATTTTTCAATTTTTAGGGTTCCGTGTATACAATAAACGGAAACACTTATAATATCACTCCGGATTTCTCCCTGTCTCACATCACATCCCAAACTACAGGACGGAAACAGTTGAAATTTGGTTTCAGTGTATAGTTTGGTGACCCGATGAGGAGTACATATCGTAAATGAAGAAATTTTGATTTTTGGGCATACTTCTGGGGGGGGGGCTAAATAATCGACTATTTCCCCCCTTATCTCCGAAACTATAAGTAAAATTTTGAAAAAAAAATAAAGATATAGGGCGTCACCTGAATTATCGGAAAAATAAGGAGAAACCACTACTATTAATTTTAATTAATCATGTAATATATCAAATGAAAGGGCTCATTATAACGAAAACAAATATTTTTTTTCACATTTTTTAAATAAATTATTTAAAAGATATTAACAAAAATATAAAAAAATATATCCATTCCCCCTATTCCGCAACTATAAACCGTAAAATTTTGAAAAAAATTAGAAATGTAGGGCCTCACCTGAATTTTACCGGAAAAATAAAGAGAAACTTCTAATATTAATTTTGGGGGGCAAATTAAAATTAAAATTGTTTCTAACACATCATGTAATATATCAAATGAAAGGCGAAAACAAACATATTTTTTTCATATTTTTAAAATAAATTATTTTAAATATATTAACAAAAATATAAAAATTTTTACCCATTCCCCTACTTTATCTCCGAAACTATGAGCCGTAAAAATTTGAAGAAAAATAGGGATATAGGACCTCACATGAACTTTACTGTAAAAATTAGGAGAAACCCATAATATTAATTTTAGAGGGTAAATTACAGCATTAAATGTAAAACATAAAACTAAAGTTATTTCTAACGCATCGTGTAATATATCTAATCAAAAAATGACAAATTACAAATATATTTTCATATTTCCAAAATGAATATTTTAAAATATATTAACAAAAATATTTTAAATAATACCCATTCCCCACTTTATTCCCCAAATTATAAGACCTAAATTTTTTGTTTACAGGAAAAGTAAGCAGAAATCTAATATTAATTTTGGAGGCCAAATTATGGAATTAAACGGAAAATAAAAAAAATATTTTTTAACGCATCATGCAATTCATCAAATTGAAGGGCTCATTATGAGGAATAGAAATATATATTTGTCAGATTTTTAACATTAATTGTTTACAAAATATTAACAAAAGTTGTAAAAAATTCTCATTTCACGCTTTATTTCCGAAACTATACTACCTAAAATTTTGAAAATAATTACTGGTACCAGGGCTCATTTGAAAAATTATAAGAAAAATTAGTAGAAAACCCCAAAATTAATTTTGGGGACAAATTATAGAATTAAATGGAAAATAAACATTCAATTTTCAAACGCATCATGTAATATATCAAATAAAAGGCTCATTATTAAGTGAATTACAAATATGTCATATTTTTAAATCATTTGTTTAAAAGATATTACCAAAAATATTAAACATCGACTTAATTCCCACTTTAGAAACTACACTATCTAAAATTTTGAAAAATTTATTTTATTTGTATTTTAAAATAATTTGTCTAACAGATTAAAAATTTATTATTTAAAACTTGACATATTTTTCCCTTTATCTTTTAATCTACAGAGCCTAAAATTCAGACAGTAGATTATAAAAGGCCCTGAAAGTTTATTAGTAAAATAAAACTCTAATGTTTTGGGAGCCAAGTGAGAAAATTAAATACATATACATTTTTAAAAAATCAAGCGAATCATTTAGCTAATAAAATAAATAAATACGTGTGGAAAATTATAAGTATATATTTTTTATACTGTTACGAGAATTCATCCAATTCGCGGAAGGGACATTATTCCGGTACTTCTGGGAATCCGAAGTATTTCGTCTCTCAACAGGCCGACCGCTGCCGTTACTGAGAATTCCCTTAAAGCTTTCAGAACATGAAAGAGTTTCCAGATGGTTCGTGGACGTACCAGATAATTCGGAGAAGAATATAAATATGGACAGCTAGCGGTAGGAGGCATTCAGTTTTCGTCGGTCGTATTGTACAGTTGAGATAAAATGTAAATAGTAGTTTCTCTGAATATAAATTGTGTTAAAGTAGTGGAAATAAATTAGAGTGAGTTGGACTGTGTTTTTAAATAAATCCACCCAAGTGTGAAAATAAAAACATTACAGTGGTGTCAGGTGTGAAGTGAGTTTGTGTAACTTTTAGAAGTGGAAAATAAATAAACTAACAATGTATAAAACAGTGAGTTTGAACCAATTGAAAGTGGCGGACTTAAAAGAACTTGAGGAAAGAGATTTTGAAATTAGTGGGAAGAAAAGTGAATTAATACAACGGCTACGAGATGCCCTAATGAAGGTAACGATCCCGACACTTACTTATTTGAAGTTTCTAGTAATGGAGATATGAGTATGCTATTTAAGAAAATTCTAAGGCTTTAGAAGACAAATTGTTAGAAAATTCTAAAAACATTAAAGATGCGTTAGAAGATAAGCACAGAAATTGCATGAAAATGCTCAATTCTTAAAAGAAAATTTGAAAAGCATGGTTCAGGGTAATTCAGAAATGCTGGAATAGAAAATAGTTGAGAATGAAATGCGGATAGAAGAGCTAAGACAGATAATGGAGAGTGACATCAGAAAAATAAAAGGACAGGTAGTCACAATGCAAAAGGAAGAAACACAATCAAAAACCGAAAGCAGAAACAGTCCAGAAGTAGTGGATTTGAAAATTGGCCTCGAGGGGACAAGACACAAAATGAAACCTCCCCAATTTGATGGAAAATCATCATGGGCTAATTATAGGCGCCAATTCGAGGCAATAGCACTAACCCTCGCCTTAAGAGGGGATGCTACAGATATTTTGCAAACCTTGAATGCCTCTGAGCAAGAAGACTACGAACAATTAGTCAAACATTTAGAATTGAGGTGTGGCCAGACACATTTGGAGCACGTCTACCACTCCCAATTGAAAAATCGCCACCAGAAATCAAATGAATCCCTCCAAGAGTTTGAAGCTGATATTGCCCGTCTGGTTCGCCTTGACTATCCAGCCACACCGGAAAATGTTATACAAAGGTTAGCAGTCTAGGCGTTTTTGGATGGGCTTGGGGACCACGAAGCCAGGCAAGCATTGACCCTAGCTCGACCGACTCAATTAGTTGATGCACTGGCTCGAGCTCTGGAATTCGAGGCTGCGAAAAATACCTGCAGAGGTCAAGCCAGAGTCCGAATCGTTGGCGGAGTGTCCGAAGATGGAGGAAACGATGAAGCCTCTGTAAGAAAGACAATAGAAGAAGTCCTTACCGAAAAAAGACTAGTTAGATGTCGGAAGTGTCGTAAAGTAGGACATGTCCAAAGTCGTTGCAAGGAGAGCAAAGGAGTACAGACTGCCTTGTCGGGAAACTAAAGAAAGTCAATATAAAGGAACCATCGTCGACCTGTAACCAACAAGTCCCAACTACCAACGCATATGTGGCTTCGCTACGATGATAAAATCAACAAAATGGCAACTGCGAACAGCGACAGGAGAAGCAGCGAAAGTCCATGGTGAAATAGAGGTTGAAATGACCTTGGGAAACACAACCTTCCTACATCGGGCATTAGTAGCAGATATCGAAGACGAAGTAATCGTTGGAATGGATGTCATGAGCTCCAAGGGATTCCAGTTAAACTTCAAAGATGGAATTCTGCTAGTGAATGACGAAGAAGTGGTGCTTCATGGAAAGGATGGCATAATGCTGCGAGCCATCTTAGCAGAGGATGTCAATGTTCCGGAAACAGCGGAAATCATTATAGATGCTTGCTTAGATGGGAAAGCTAAAGCTGGATCAGTAATGATGTTTGATCCCGAACTTAACGACGGAAATGTAGGCAGAGAAGTCGCACTGGGGAAGACTCTGTTTCGGGTCAAGGAGATTGTGCCAGTCAGAGTAATGAACCTGAATCATTACTCGGTTGTGCTACAGAAAGGAACAACTTTGGGCCATTGTTCAACAGTTTCCTCTGTAATCAGAAGCACACACCATGCAGCAATACCACCAGGTAAACTACCTGAGGAACTGGAAAGACTCATCACCGATTCATCTAAGAATTTGAAACCAAACCAGAAAGTAAAATTAAGGGACATCGTGCAAAACTACCAGGATATCTTCAATGTAGGGAACGGCAAAAGAGGACGAACCGATCTGGTGAAACATAAAGTTAATACTGAGGACGCTCAACCTATTCGACAGTCGGCGAGAAGACTACCCCTAGCTAAAAGAGAAGAAGCCGACAGGATAGTCCGCGAGATGGAGGAAGAAGGTGTTATTGAATCATCTCTTGGGCTTCTCCAATTGTCTTGGTTAAAAAGAAAGATGGTTCGACCCGATTTTGCGTGGACTATCGACAAAGAAAGACAGCTATCCCCTTCCAAGAATAGACGATACCTTAGATATGTTGGCAGGATCGAAGATGTTTTCCACCCTGGACTTGAACAGCAGTTATTGGCAGGTGGAACTTGCTAAAGAAGACCGAGAAAAGACTGCTTTTACCATCGGCTCAGGATTTTATCAATTCACGGTGATGCCGTTTGGACTGTGTAATGCTCCAGCAACGTTTGAAAGATTGATGGAAACAGTGTTAAAAGGGCTTTCATGGAAAACGTGCCTGGTGTATCTTGACGACATTATCGTGGTTGGAAAATCTTTTGAAGACCACGTGAGGAACCTGGAGGAGGTATTTCGGCGGCTTCGGAGTTCCGGACTAAAGTTAAGCCCGAAGAAGTGTCACTGTTCCAAGAAGAGGTGCAATATGTTGGACATGTGGTTTCCGCAGAGGGTGTAGCTGCTGATAAACAGAAAGTCAAAGCTGTCCAGGAATGGCCGATACCTAAAGGTATCCACCAGTTAAGAAGTTTCCTGGGGTTATGCACGTACTCTCGTCGGTACGTAGCCGGATTTGCCAACATCGCCAAGCCACTTACTAGATTCACAGAGAGAAAGGTGCAGTACCAGTGGAACGAGGAATGTCAGCGATCATTCGAGACACTGAAAAGAACATTGACCAGTATCCCCATTTTAAGTTATTCTTTGCCTGATGGGAACTTCGTTTTGGATACCGACGCAAGCAATGTCGGGATTGGTGCGGTGCTTTCGCAGATCCAAGACGGTCAGGAGAAAGTCATCGGCTATTTCAGCAAGACCTTGAGCAAACCTGAACGGAATTACTGCGTTACTCGCAGGGAACTCTTGGCTGTGGTAAAGGGGGTAGAACATTTCTACAAGTACCTCTATGGTGAAAGATTCCTCCTGAGGACTGATCATGCAGCACTGAAGTGGCTCCTGCAGTTTAAAAACCCCGAAGGACAAGTGGCCAGGTGGATTGAGCGGTTGCAAGAATTCGACTTCGAGACTGAACATCGAGCTGGAACAAGTCATAAGAATGCTCATGCCCTATCGAGGAGACCATGCCCTAATGATTGCAAACATTAGCAGCGAGCAGAAGAAAAAGGGGCTGTTCTCTGTAGAACTACCGCCGTCGATGACCATTGGCAACCTGGGGAGATCCAGAAAGACCAAAAATTAGCTCCAGAACTAAAAGAAGTTATCCGGTGAAAGGAAGAAGACCGCAAACCTACGTGGCAAGAGATTTCCCAATATTCACCAACCATAAAGTTGTACTGGGCTCAGTGGAACTCCCTCATCCTGGAAAATGGACTTCTCAAGCATGTCCTGGAATCTCAAGAGGAGGGAAACGACAGAAAACAGATTGTAGTTCCCAGAAATAGGAGACCAGATGTTTTACGAGAACTACATGATGGTACAACTGGAGGACATCTGGGAGTAACGAAAACCCTGGGGAAGTTGAGAGAACGTTTCTATTGGGTAAACTGCCAAGTGGATGTCAAGGACTGGTGCCGGAAATATACTGTTTGTGCAGCAAGTAATGGGCCTCAGAAGCGTCCAAAAGCTCCCATGAAGCAATATAACGTGGGCAGTCTATTCGAAAGAGTAGCCATTGATGTTGCCGGTCCCTTTCCTGAATCCGACTCTGGAAATAAATACATTGTGGTGGTGATGGACTATTTTAGTAAATGGGCTGAAGCGTATGCCTTGCCGAATCAAGAAGCCTTGACCGTTGCTGATGTCCTTGTCAAGGAATGGAATAGTCGTTTTGGTGTTCCATTGGAGTTGCACTCAGACCAAGGTAGAAATTTCGAATCTACTCTTCTTGAAGATCAATAAAACACGGACGACAGCATTACACCCGCAATCCGATGGAATGGTAGAACGGATGAATAGAACCATTAACCGCCATTTGTCAAAGTAGTCTCTCACCACCAAAGAGACTGGGACCAGTATCTGCACTTGTTTCTAATGGCATATCGTTCGTCTGTGCACGAGTCCACGGGTCAGACCCCGGCCAGTATTATCATGGGACGAGAATTAAGACTACCATGCGATTTGAACTTTGGATGTCCCCCAGGAGAAGAGATCGCAGATGAAGACTATGTCAGCCAGCTACGTCAAAAGATGAACGACATCCATGAACGAGTCCGGTTAAACATCGAGAATACCAGTACCCGAATGAAGGAAGCCTACGACATCAAAGCCGAGGGCGAAGAATTACAAGTTGATGATCTTGTTTGGTTGTACAACCCGCAACGTCGTCGTGGATATTCGCTCAACGCTCAAGCTACAGAGGTCTTGGGAGAGGCCGTACCAAATTGTGAAGAAAATCAACGATGTTGTCTACAGAATAAAGAAGCTACCTCGGGGAAAACCAAAGGTCGTACATTTCAACAGGTTAGCCCCTTATGCCGGAAGTCATGACAGCGAAGTTGACCAAGCCCAAGTCCGCAGCATCCAACTACCCGATGACGAGATGACCTTTGAGCAGTTTATGGCACTGTACTCTGATGGGCAGAAAGTGCAGCACGACGTAACGAGAGAGGAACCCCGAGACCTGTTTGAGGTGCCCATATAATATGCCCTGGCTCATTGTGTGGCTCGAGATCTCCGGATGTCCAGAGGAATAGCCAAGGTGTTCGCCAAAAAGTACGGCCAGTTCCAGAAGCTACGGGAGCAAGATATAGTGGGTACCAGAGACATCTTTTATTTGGTAACGAAAACATTCTCGCAGGACAAGCCAACATACAGCGATCTTTGGAAGACTCTGGTAGAATTGAGAAATGTGATGATGGAGAAGAATCTGATGAAATTGGTGGTCCCAAAGATAGCCTGCGGGTTGGATGGACTGAATTGGAGGGTGGTGAGAAGTATGATGGAAACAATCTTTCGATTCAGTGGCATCGACATCCTGGTATGCTGTCTCAATATTCGCAGCCCAGATTCGAAGACCGTTGATTGTTACTTCCACCAAACTTCCCGTTGTCGAAATCGAGAGTCCTGCAAATATCGTCACACCAGGGAGGATTCTAGGACATTCCGGGAAGAAATGGTCTTAAGGAGGGGTCAATGTTACGAGAATTCATCCGACAGCTGGTGCAATCGACCATCAACCAATTCGCGGAAGGGACATTATTCCGGTACTTCTGTGAATCCGAAGTATTTCGTCTCTCAACAGGCCGACCGCTGCCGTTACTGGGAATTCCCTTAAAGCTTCCAGAACATGAAAGAGTTTCCCGATGGTTCGTGGACTTACCAGACAATTCGGAGAGGAATGAAAATATGGACAGCTGGCGATAGGAGGCATTCAGTTTTCGTCGGTCGAATTGTACAGTTGAGATAAAATGTAAATAGTAGTTTCTCTGAATATAAATTGTGTTAAAGTAGTGGAAATAAATTAGAGTGAGTTGGACTGTGTTTTTAAATAAATCCAAGAACTGAACCCGAGTGTGAAAATAGATAACATTACAATACATTTAAAACGCTTTCTTTAAAAGATATTAGGGTAAATATAAGAAAATTCAATCATTCCCTGCTTGTCTGAAACTGAAATATGAGAATCCTAAAGGAGATACGGAACCCTTAGTATGCGAGTAAAACTCGAACTTAACCAAATTATTTTTATTATGACATTAAAATTTATCATAACAACGTAATAATAAAATTAACATTAATTGTTAACTTTTCTGGTATAATTTATTAGCAGGTTAGGTATGACAATACCCTAATTCCTATACAATTTCTCATTGAACATTTTCTAAAGCTCCAGTTTCATATCAACAAAATTCAATAAATTATCGATGACAATTAATTGCACTTTAGGTACAAATCAGGTACACGAATTAAAACCACTGCACTAAATTTACATGCTAATAAATTGGAGTTGATAGAAAATTATCAAACTATTACAAATTTATTGATTAAATGCTGTACCAAAAGTGTAACATTTGATACTTAAATTATAAAAGAAGATAATTAAAAAATATTTTTGGCATCGGATGGGGTACATTCAACATGACAAATATATTTTATAATTTAAATTATAAACTAAAATACACGACTGATGGCATTATGGCACAATATTTCATTTACTTTTCAAATTAATAAATTGTCCATTAATATTTATCTATTACAATTAATTTTTAACCGACTCTGAAAAAAAGAGGAGGATCCCAATTGTGCATGATATTTTTTTGTATGTATGTTACCCGATTTCTTCTCTAGTTGTGAACCGATCTTTAACCGACTTCCAAAAAAGGGGAGGTTATTAATTCAGCCTGAAATTTCTTTTATATACCTAATTTCTGCTCTCGTGAAAATATTTAAATAATTAATAATGTACATTACAATTTAAGGGAGTGAAATTTCGTACTGAAGACGTTTCACGCATGTTTTTAGTTATCTTGGTCGATTTAAACAAACCTCTTTACCCATTTGGATATTTTTTTAAATTCCATTCTATTAAAGAAACGTAGTCCAATATAATTTTCTATGACTATATAAAAAACACCATCGAAGTGTTAACTGACATCGCCTCATAAATATTTAAATTCCAACGGAATAGAAAAAATATATGTACATCCCTAATGTGTATACAAACAATATAAAAAATATTCGAGTTCAAAATAGAACAACGGTTGAAAGTAAAACACATCAAATTAACCGACTTCAAAAATGAACTAAAAATTTTAAAATAACCAAACAGAAATATAACATCACAAAGTAACTCCTCAACCTAACATAATCTAATCTTTGAAGCACCTATTGAAAAAATAACTACAAGAAATAATCGTTCGTTTACACTTGCTAGATAGCTATGGAGAAGTTACAAAGATAGACAGTAACATGTTCTTATCATATACTAATTAATTACCAACTACCTAGTAAATATTTGAAGTTGGTGCCAATTATTATTAACTTCAGAAATCTGCTATAAGTTTGATAAATTAGTAAAGTATACGGGATTTTGCTTGACACCGATAAAACTATTCTTACTATATTACTAGCAATTAATTCGTATACAATAAGCGCCTATTTATGCCTATACTTATCAAGGCGCGTATTCATACAGCCAACGAAGACTGCAAACGAATTCGTTCGGATCAATGACTACTAATATAAATGGACCCCGCACTCTCATATATGACCAAAGGAAAAATGGCTTGAAACATGAGACAAAAATAGAAAGAGACACAGATATATTTGTTTACAAATATTCCGGCCCCAACAGTACCGTCCATACTACATTAAATCAAAGGTCATGTTATTCAAATTCAAAATAATAAAACTACGTACCTAATCGACAAATATAAATATATTTAAAACCATTAAAAGATGTGTACAATAACAAAAACAATTAGTAGCTTAATTACTTATATGTAATAGTAATTATAAAAACATTTATTTATTCAGGTAAAATGTAGTCTTATTTACTGCTTAAATGACCTTTTGTAAAACTCATTTAACACGTTTATGATCTTACACTTACCGTTGAGAAGATAATTCGACAAACGAATATATGCCGTTTTCCTGCATGTAAAACACTGAAATAATACTTTATTATTGTTTTTTTCCAATTATTAAAAATAATAACTGATTTCAAATAAGTTTCGACTCCAAAACACTTTAAAAATCATCAATTACGAAGTTAACCTCAAATAAAAATGTAAATAAGCAAACTTGCGCTATTGCCTGCTGGACATAAACAGGGTAAAGTATCGCGGTTCAGGCGTTCAGTCAATGCCTATGCTTACATATACCTAGATTTACATCTTAGTGGTTACAATGGAAAGAAGTTTGGCATTGTTTACTATTTTCCGGCAATTATCTTTCAACCCGTTTTTAATGTAAACAGGCAAGTAAGTCCTCTTATATTAGTAGTCATGGATTCGGATAATGTGTACGTACGAGGGTGAATCAAATATGAACCGGACTTTTCTGTTTCTCGCCCTGTAGGTAATTCGAGTGGCGTGACGTCTCGATATATGTTAGGTAGGGATGTTAAGAAGAGGGGAGTTCGTCGGTTTGGCGAGGTGTAGTCGATGCGCTGTTTCTCTTTGTATGATCTGTGGCGCTGTTAGTAGCATCATGTCAGAGCAAGAGGTGCATACGTCTGTTGCGCAACGTGTTGTTATCAAATTTTTGGCGCGGGAGGGCGTTAGACCGTCTGAAATTTTGCGTCGACTATCTGCACAGTTCGGCAATGAAACACTTTCAACGACCCAAGTGTACGACTGGCACAAAAAGTTTTCAGATGGCCGAGAGACAGTGGAAAATGAGCCTCATGCACGCCGTCCCACGACAAGCATCAATGAAGCGAATATCTACGCAATTCGTGAGCTGATTGAAGGTGACCGCCATCTTACAGTATTGGCAATTGCTGAACACGTTGGAATATCATACGGGAGTGCTCAATCAACCATTTCAGATGAGTTGGGTTACCGAAAAGTGTGTGCAAGATGGGTACCTCGCCTTCTAAGGGAAGAACAGAAAGCAAACCGTCTTGCCCTATGTGAAAGGCTGTTAGCAAGATATCGAGCAGAGGGGGATGAGTTTTTGAGACATATTGTCACCTGTGATGAGACATGGTTGCATCATTATACCCCGGAGTCCAAACGTGCAAGCATGGAGTGGCGAAAACCTGGAGAGGCAGCACCGCGGAAAGCCAAGACCCGGCTTTCTGCAGGGAAAATTCTTGCAACAGTTTTTTGGGATTCGAAAGGCGTACTCCTGATCGATTTTCTGCACGAACGCCGTACAATTAATGCTGAGTATTACTGCGAACTACTCCAACAAGTGAAACTTGCCTATCGGCAAAAGTGTGATTCTGTTGCATGACAACGCTCGGCCACATACAGCTGCATTGACTAAAGGAAAATTGAACAAAATGCATTGGGAAACCCTTGAACACCCACCTTACAGTCCCGATTTGTCGCCATGACTACCACATGTTTGGGTCACTTAAAGAAGAACTGGCAGGCCACCACTTTGAGGACAACGAAGGTGTAGAAACGTTTGTGCGCAATTAGTTATTGACACGACCAGTTTCATTCTTTGAGGAAGGTATTAAAAAACTTCCGATTCGGTGGGAAAAATGTATACATAAGACTATGTAGAAAAATAATATGTATTAAAATTTGTATTGATCGTACCAACAAAAGTCCGGTTCATATTTGATTCACCCTCGTATTATCAAATGCAAACTAAGGAATATGTTTGCCTTCTCTAGGGTTTGCTCATCAGGCGGTATTTCAAAGAAAATTCGGAAAGAGTAGTACGAGGTAGTACTATTGGTTTGTTTGCTGTTCTGAATGTTATTAAAGTTTAAGTAAACGGTGGAGTGGAGTATTCTACTGTGCTACAGCTCATCGATTTATTTCGAGAACATGAGTGCCTATGGAATCCTTTTCATAATGATTATTAAAATAAATAAAAAGTTAGGTGCCTGGCAGCGCATAAGTGAAGTTATGAATTTTGACGGTATTTAATTTCAGCTGTTAAGTCCTTTTTTAAGTCTGTCCCACTATAACAACTTCTACTTTTAAACAAAGAAGTCATCTATCACCATTTCTTCCTTTTTTGCCTTGAAGCCCTAGATGTTTCACTATCACTAATTATAATAAAAGCGGCACTTGCAACAAGTCTTCCTCCATCGACATTTTTTTAACAAAATGCTCGTTTTTTTGGTGCTGAAAGCTTTGTGGCTGTATACCCGTACAAGTCTATAAACCCGCAAAAAACAAACGAATACCTCAGAAAGTAGTCATTCGGTGGCATATGGGAATGAATCAATGTTATAACGAATGCTTCATTCGCTGTATGAATACGCGCCTTTATGTACCTACTTTGTGTGAATCTACCAAACTACTGTAAATGTGCTATAATTTTTTATAGGTCGTTGGTATTTAGGTGCTTAGTAACTAACTAGTTACTGTGTTTGGTTAATTTTTTATGTTTTATATTTAGTACGTATGATTTTCTTACTTTATAGCGATATATAATGGAGTTTGTTTAAAATAAATTGCAAACTCTTAGAGAAGGTTCCATTACACTGCTCAATCAGAAAGTGAGTGATTGAATTCAAGTGAATATGTCATTTATAATTGTTGTAATAATAATAGATTTTTTGTTCATTTTTTTATAGGTGAGATGGAATCCATACTCCCATAATGATGAACTATTGGAGTTATGTAATAAAGAAGGCATCCTGCTAGAAGCCTATTCATCATTAGGTGGTCAACGTAATAATTCAAATTTAATGGAAAAACCTGAACTGAGAAAAATAGCTCAGAAATTGGCCAAATCCCCAGCTCAGGTAATTCCCAATTGTGCCTTCAACAGTCATTTTCACCAGAAAGTACCCTTAGAATTTCATATTTAACTGAGTTAAAATTTGAATTTGTTTCCATAACTGTACTACAAACTAATACGTTGATAAAACTGTAATATAATCTGATGCCTCTGACGTTGGGTCTGATGAAGTGTGAAAAGTAACGTATCGTAAATCTACTTCCTACATTCATATCATGAAGCTTGTTTTTCGTCCGCACAATCGAAGTTATACGTCTCCCAGGGGCTTCTTTATCATTTGGAATCTGGGAACCGAGTTAATGTCGGAGTAAACATTCCCCCTTTGCCCACTAACAGCTTATGATTTGCCATCAATCTAATCTAAGAAAAACCAGCAAACCTACAATTAGCCTCAATAAATACAAAGACTTATATAAATATATTGGGACTGAATGCGACCAGTTAGTCAAACACACGTCATTATTTTATCAATGATGTTAATCTACTTTATGTGTCTGAAATAATCATTTTCCCTGGAATACGAAGATCCTATTGAATCTATCGATAGGATCTCTGTACGTAGCGATAATCGAATTATCAGCGTGAAAATCGTGTTAAATATAAATATTTTAAAGCCAACGAAGTCAGAATCGACTTTGAAACGTTTGGTATTTTCTTTCAATATACAGCTTTTTTATTTCAATTGTGCTGTTATTCCCAAGAAAACATAAAAATAATCAAGAAGATGCTACAAATAACATTTAGAAGACAAATAAATAGGTAAAACTACGATATAAAAAAAATAGGACAAATCAGACATGGTAAGAAGAAATATCTCCAATCTAACAATTCCAGATATCTGCGCTGAGTTTTATCGAACAAAGGCCGGAAATTATCGATTTATGTAACCACCAAAAGTCTAAATTATGTTCTCGGAAGACGTACTAATCATATGGCCTCAATCGAAATCATATCTGCCTTTTTCGAATTGAAAAGCCCTGAAAAGACGGAATAGTAACTGAGACTATCAAGAAAGGAGTTCCGACGTTAATTCGCATGATACAAAAACTTTTCAGTATACATGTTGAAAAGCAGACCTTTCCCTGACTGGAAAAATGTGGTAAATATTACAAGCATTAAAATGATTTGTGTAAATGTCGGCAAACTTTCTACGTGAATAATATATTATCACAGCAAAACAGCTAACTCCCAAAGTAGTTTATGATCAATCTGGTAATTAGCGATCACATAAACATAGATGAAGCTGAAGTGATACACCACCTATAAGCAGAGTATCAGAAGAGTGTAGGCAGCTTTTGGACATACATAATTAATTCAGCCAATACTGATGGAATTCCAAATCCGACTTTCCTTGGATTTCCATCGTCTTAAATCTGGTTGATCTCACAACGTTTCTATAACTTTGGCTATACTATCGTCATCAGTTGTATGATATGCAATAGCGAAAATATCACTATTCACGCAACTTCTTTCGTCGGCCAATCAGCGTCCCTGTATATTGCTTAAGAGGCATCGCTAGATAGTGATTCGGTTCTGCCGATGAGTACCAATAACGGCTCAAGAAGAGATCGCTGCTTTTTTCTTATTAGGACACTGAGGTCATTTGAAATTATGAATGTCGTTTGTCGTTCACTAAAATTTTTCCTGTGCATTAAGAAAAGGTAAGAATTTCTTTCTCCCATCTCCATGGTGAATTTGATGGACGCATGGGCGTATTGCGGGGGGCAGGAGGGGGCAGCTCAAAAATGTGCCTTGAGCCATAAAACCGTCCCATAAATTTGCTGACTTGTCCCTCCTGGGCAAAATTGTTTTTCCCATTTGCCCTTCCCAAAACTAAAAGCTGTGTACGCCCCTGGATGGAGGCTTGTGATTGGTTCAGGTGCTCCAAAAACGACTGTAGTTTCTCTCTCCGTGTTGCCAAGTTATGGATGAGTCCTCGACATACTTGAGCCAGAACGTATGCTGTTTATCATACATTTTCAGTACCTGTTCTTTGAACCATTCCATGTAAATATTGGCGAATATTGCTCACAATTGGGAGCTCGTGGGTAGTATACCTTTTTGCATAAAGAACCGGCCATTCTCCTGAAAATAAAAGGTAATGCAAAGGTGTAATCCATTATTGTAACTATCAGCAGCTACATCCTCTGCATAAGTACCAAAGGACCATGGCCGGAAAGTAGGCAACAATTTGCAGGAAGCTTAGACATTCGGTGTTATACCTCAACTACTTCTCGAACGATTCCACAGCAGCGAAAACTGGCATCTTAAAAATATTACTTAACAAGGTCAAAAACATCTGCAGACCTATAATTATTGTCAAATGAATATCCTGTAATGCTCATCAACCAGGCATTTGAAGAACTCAACTAACCATCAAGGCAATGGAACAAACCATGACAGCCATTTTAATATTACCCTATATCAGAGCCATATCTGAAAATATCAAGCTAATTGAGCAGCAGTGTGAGATAAAGATAATTTCCAAGAGCAACAAGACTTTGAGGATTATATTAACGAACATGAGTTCGGAGACTCCTACGGTATCACGAAAACGACCCTGGGGCACCACAGATAGAGAGTACCACATGGCTGCTCAAAGACCAAAGGTGACAAAGTCAGTATTAGCAAATCACATAAAGAGCAAATACTACACAGTTAACTGGGACTACACTCAAATGGTCCACAAGGAGGAGGACTGGTATAGGAGAAAACCTATTTAATATTTCAAATCACAAAATTGTGAGAGAACCCAATGCCCTGATAACAAATTTGTGGAAATTCATTATAACAATTAACTTAACTGGTTCTAATTTCAACAGAAATTAACCAAACAAAATATATGAAACTTTTTAACTAGTGTCGATATTTTTACTTATTATAAATATAAAACCCCTTGGTGTCTGAAGCTAAAAAAGTCTTCAGTCAGTGCCAATGCCAGTGCGAGGACATCAGATGAAGAACAAGTGTTATGGATTATAAAGCACAGAGGAATCTACATTCGTCTCGGAAATCCCTGTCAGTTAAGTTTTGAATTCAAATTAAGGTCTAACTAAATTTTAAC
Source organism: Octodonta nipae (assembly GCA_034190945.1). NCBI lineage: Eukaryota > Metazoa > Arthropoda > Insecta > Coleoptera > Chrysomelidae > Octodonta > Octodonta nipae. The sequence goes on along the minus strand of CM067221.1, from coordinate 85,038,936 downwards.
TCGAAACAAAATCAATTTTGTCTTTCGTTGCAGAAATCTTTTATTATTAACTCATTTTTACCTTCACATATATATATATATATATATATATATATATATATATATATATATATATATATATTATTAAAAATAACATTAAATTAACCAAAACAATTTTTAGGTACTTTTGAAATGGGCACTTCAACAAAATATTGCCGTCATTCCTAAAGCTAGCTCACAAAAAAGAATTGAAGAAAACATCGACTTGGATTTCACAATACCAGGAGAAGATATGGCAATCTTAAATAGTTTCCCTCAAATAAAACCGATGTTTGATCCGGAAAATATCCCTTAATGATTTTTACATTGAATATAAAACTACTGTTTGCCGAATAGCTTTAGTTTTTTGTGTGATTGGGAGATGCAATAAATTAAAATCTGTTCACAAGAATTGCAGGATTTTATATTTCAAACCTAAAAACCAACAAAATGTAACTAACAATGAAAATGTCGACCCTATTGCATTAAATTGTAAACATTATTGGGGTTATTTTGTCAAAAGTATATTTTTATAAAAATAAAGTTGAGGACAAATTGGAGGAGGAGGTGTAATGACCAAAACGGTGCACCCCGTATTGACAAATCCATTGAAATAAAAAGAAAATAAAAATTTAATCAAATATAGGTATTAGAAATTATTTTGATGAATGATTGGAACTGCTACTGGTAAATTGCTCGATATAATAACTGGAAGGTTGTTCTTCCCAAAAGTTTCCATCATTTGCGATTGCAATCGAGTTTGTGAATATTAAAGAAAATAGATGAAAAACAAGCCTCTAAAACTTCAATCTTTAATATATTCTTTATTGTCCTCTGACTGACAATTTTTTACACAATACCTTGAAAAGATTGTAATAATAATATACTCGTATTAATAAAATAATTAGATTCACATGAAAACAGAATATTTAATACGAAAGGTACTGCAACTTGCCCGAAAAATCAATGACCTACTACATTGACTATTTATTTATCACTAAACAATAACAACTCTTTTCGCTGAACTATTGTGACGGGAATTTATCCGATAGTTCGTGGAAGCGGCATTCATCGGATATTTCGGGGAATCCGAAATATTAGTGGCCTGGCGCATCGAGGTCGGCGGCTTGCTTTGATGAAGCTCCCGAAGAATTCTATTCTAGTTTTAGCGGCTCTTTGACGTTCTGGAGAATTCCGAGAAAAACTATATAAATACGGAGAGCTGAGGAAGCATTCAATGAATTGAAAAATATCGAAAAGTTAGTATCGTAATTTCTATATAACAAGTTTTAGTAAACCTACGAATTTTTTCGTGTTATTTCTATCCTAGGAATCACAAGGAAACGGTGTTACACACAGTACGATTCCCGATTTGAGTCTCTGTGAGCTAGAGTTTCCTGAAACTCCTCGATGTCGCAATTCATTTCGCGATAAAATATTAAATAAAGTTATTTGTACTATATACATAAATCATTATTCGAGAATTCAATCAGTTAAGGAAAGCGCAACTGATGAAGGTTCTCGACTAGAAACAATATATTGTCTTGATGCAATGGATTGAAAAATCTCGAAAAGTTAGTATCGTAATTTCTTTGACAGGTTTTAGCAAACGTACGAATTTTTTCATGCTATTTCTATCCTAGAAATCACAGGGAAACGGCGTTACACACAGTACGACTCCCGATTAGGAGTCTCTGTGAGCTAGATTTTCCTCAAATTCGTAGATATCGAAATTCATTTCCGAATAAAATATAAAAATTGTTGTTATTATCAAAATTATTTTTCGTAATAACACAACCCAAGGCTTTGCCTTAGGTATATTATGAATTATGTATTCCTATACTTGTAATTTTATTTACTAAATTATAAAATTAGATAAGAATTACTAAACAGGCCCAAAAAGAGTTACAATTGTTTTAAAATTTATATTATGTTGTATTGAGTTTGTCATAAATTTGTCACTTTATTAAATTATCAAATTATTAATAAAAATGTATAAAATTTTAGCAAAACAAAGAAAATTAATAAAATAAAATAAAATAAAAAAAATTTTGTCATGACGAATTGATTCAGTTAAATTTTATTTCTCTAACATCTATTAAAATACTCATTATAATAATTCTACTTCATAATGTATTTCCATTTAACTGCTTATGGACAATCCAGTATCTGTTAACCACCCTATGTAACTATATTTTTACTCCGGACTATATTTTAACTACCCGGTATATGCAACTGTTCATGGACCACGCATCACATTTTTTAACATTTGTTGAACCACCCAGTAAAACTAAAATTTCACCATGCTGTACATGCGACTGGCTATGGGCCACCGTATTAATTCTTCATGTTTCAACATTTTTTAAACTACCTTCTGTAACTACAAATTTACTCCACTCTATATTTCAATCATCATATATATGCAACTCATGGTGTGCTACACTATGAATGGTTTCTTTTCTGACATTTTTTATAATCACCCTGTATAAATATAATTCCACTCACACTATTTTGCATCTATCCTATATATGCAACTGCTTATAGGCTACGAAAATGTCTAGCATTTTTTAAACCAAACGGTATAACTATAATTCTACCCAGCACATATTTCCACCGTCCTGTATTTGCATATCTGTATAAAAATTTTGAACTAGCCTGTATAACTATAATTCTACTGTGCCCGTTTTTCCAAGTATAGAGTAAATGCTAATGGGCTATCATATATAACTGTTTTTTCTAACCACTATGTATACCTATAATGGCATTCCACTCTATACTCTGTTTTAACAGCGCCTTATACATCAGTCAATTTATTCTTTTACTTTAAAATCGTGAGTGGTTCAGCTGTAAAAATGTAATGCTAGAAAAATATCAAATAATGATAAAAGATTCAACACATCAATTTTATTGAAGGATTTTTCAAGAGCAGTTTTATTCTCAAGTAGGTTACCAAATAACTCTATATTTAAAGCTTGGAATTTCTAGACAGCTGTCATAATTGCACAATCTCTTTCTTTTCGGGTCATACGATTTTCCTGAGCAATTTATAGACGCATAAACGCTGAAATGGAATTTCGCCAAAATCGTTTGTGTTGTTTTCGAGTACTTAATTATATATAAATGTATGTATACAAATATACAAACATTATATGTGTTATTATATTATTAGATAAATAAGTAAAAAAATGTTTGCATCAGATCACATCTCGTTAAAAGAACCTTCAACAATTCTTGATTGATTGCAAATATTTTACATGACATGTTAAAATTAATTTAAAAGATTATCTTATATCAAATCAAACTGCAAAATGAGTGATAAATTCATGACTGAAGGTTACACTTAACATTTTATTATATTTAATGGAACCAACGAATATAGAACATATTCGAACAATTAGAGGACTTGGAGGTTTCTCAAATATAGCATGTATATATTGCTGAAACTTCTAGACCCCTAATTGTTCGAATAAACAAACACAAAAATTACATAAAAAAAAGACAAAAATCTAAAATTTGTGAACAAACTTGGGACCTTGATCAGAAAATATACTTTCAATATTCAGTTATATTACTGTAACGTTTTTTTTATTTTCACACTCGGGTTCAGTTCAGTTCTTGGATTTATTTAAAACCACAGTCTAACTCACTCTAATTTATTTCCACTACTTTTACACAAATTTAAATTCACAGAAACTACTATTTACATTTTATCTTAACTGTACAAACGACCGACGAAAACTGAATGCCTCCTATCGACAGCTGTTTCTTATTTATACATTTATCTTGGAATTGTCTGGTACGTCCACGAACCATCGGGAAATTCCATCATGTTCTGGAAGCTTGAAGGGAATTCCCAGTAACGGCAGCGGTCCGCCGGTTGAGAGGCAAACATTTCGGGTTCCCAGAATTTATCGGAATAATGTCCCTTCCATGAACTGGTTGATGACCTATTGCACCAGCTGTCGGATGAATTCTCGTAACATTGACCCCCCCCCTTAAGATCATTTCGTCCCGGAATGTCCTAGAATCCTTCCTGGTGTGACGATATTTGCAGGACTCTCCATTTCGACAACGGGAAGTTTGGTGGAAGTAGCAGTCAACGGTCTTCGAACCTGGGCTGCGAATATTCAGACAGCATACTAGGATGTTGATGCCATTGAATCGAAAGATCGTTTCCATCATACTTCTCACCACCCTCCAATTCAGTCCATCCAACCCGCAGGCTATCTTTGGGACCGCCAATTTCGTCAGATTTTCTCCATCATCACATTCCTCAATTCTACCAGAGGCTTCCAAAGATCGCTATATGTTGGCTTGTCTTGCGAGAATGTTTTCGTTACCAAATAAAAGATGTCTCTGGTACCCACTGGTTGTTTATCTTCGAGACGAAGGACCTTCCCTACCGCTGGATCTTGCTCCCGTAGCTTCTGGAAGTGGCCGTACTTTTTGGCAAACACCTTGGCTATTCCTCTGGACATCCGGAGATCTCGAGCTACACAATGAGCCAGGGCATATTCTATGGACACCTCAAACAGGTCTCGGGGTTCCTCTGTGGTCATGTCGTGCTGCACTTTCTACCCATTAGAGTACAGTGCCATAAACTGTACGAAGGTCATTTCGTCATCGAGTGGTTAGATGCGGCGGACTTGGGCTTGGTCATCTTCGCCGTCATGAATTCCGGCATAAGGGACTAACCTATTAAAATGTACGACCTTTGGTTTTCCCCGAGGTAGCTTCTTTATTCTGTAGACGACATCGTTGATTTTCTTCACAATTTGGTACGGCCCCTCCCAAGATCTCTGTAGCTTGGGCGAATATCCACGACGACGTTGCGGGTTATACAACCAAACAAGATCATCAACTTGGAATTCTCCGCTCTCAGCTTTGATGTCGTACTCTTCCTTCATTTGGGCACTGGCATTCTCGATGTTTAACCGGACTCGTTCATGGATGTCGTTCATCTTTTGACGTAGCTGGCTGACAAAGTCTTCAGCTGCGATTTCTTCTCCTGGGGGACATCCAAATTTCAAATGGCATGGTAGTCTTAATTCTCGTCCCATGATAATACTGGCCGGGGTCTGACCCGTGGACTCGTACACAGACGAACGATATGTCATTAGAAAGAAATGAAGAACTGGTCCCAGTCTCTTTAGTGGTCAGAGACTACCTTTGACAAATGGCGGTTAATGGTCCTATTCATCCATTCGACCATTCCATCGGATTGCGCGTGTAATGCTGTCGTCCGCGTTTTATTAATCTTCAAGAGGTTGTAGACTTCTTGGAGAAGAATAGACTCGAAATTTCTATATTGGTATGAGTGTAACTCCAAGGGAACACCAAAACGACTGATCCATTCCTTAACAAGGACATCAGCAACGGTCAAGGCTTCTTGATTCGGCAAGGCATACGCTTCGGCCCATTTACTAAAATAGTCCATCACCACCACAATGTACTTGTTTCCAGAGGCGGATTCAGGAAATGGGCCGGCAACATCAATGGCTACTCTTTCGAATGGACTGCCCACGTTATATTGCTTCATGGGAGCGTTTGGACGCTTCTGAGGCCCATTACTTGCTGCACAAACAGTACATTTCCGGCACCAGTCCTTGACATCCACTAGGCAGTTTACCCAATAGAAACGTTCTCTCAACTTCCCCAGGGTTTTCGTTACTCCCAGATGTCCTCCAGTTGTACCATCATGTAGTTCTCGTAAAACATCTGGTCTCCTATTTCTGGGAACTACAATCTGTTTTCTGTCGTTTCGGTTCTCTGGAGTTTCTAGGACGCGCTTGAGAAGTCCATTTTCCAGGATGAGGGAGTTCCTTTAAGCCCAGTACGACTTTATGGTTGGTGAGTATCGGAAATCTCCTGCCACGTAGGTTTGCGGTCTTCTTCCTTCCACCGGATAACTTCTTTCAAATCTGAATCTAATTTCTGGTCTTTTTGGATCTCTGCAGATTGCCAATGATCATCGATGGCGGTAGTTCTACAGAAAACAGCCCCTTTTTCTTCTGCTCGCTGACAATGTTTGCAATCATTAGGGCATGGTCTCCTCGATAAGGCATCAGCATTCTTATGGCTTGTTCCAGCTCGATGTTCAGTCTCGAAGTCGACTTCTTGCAATCGCTCAATCCACCTGGCCACTTGTTCATCGGGGTTTTTAAACTGCAAGAGCCACTTCAGTGCTGCAAGATCAGTCCTGAGGAGAAATCTTTTACCATAGAGGTACTTGTAGAAATGTTCTACCTCCTTTACCACAGCCAAGAGTTCCCTGCGAGTAAAGCAGTAATTCCGTTCAGGCTTGCTCAAGGTCTTGCTGAAATAGCCGATGACTTTCTCCTGACCGTTTTGTATCTGCGAAAGCACCGCACCAATTCCGACATTGCTTGTGCCGGTATCCAAAACGAAGTTCCCATCTGGCAAAGGATAACTTAAGACGGGGGCACTCGTCAATGCTCTTTTCAGTGTCTCGAATGATCGTTGGCATTCCTCGTCCTACTGGTACTGCACCTCCCCCCCTCTGTGAGTCTAGTAAGTGGCTTGGCGATGTTGGCAAATCCGGCGACGTACCGACGATAGTACGTGCATAACCCCAGGAAACTTCTTAACTGGTGGATATCTTTAGGTATCGGCCATTCCTAGACAGCTTTGACTTTCTGTTTATCAACAGCTACACCCTCTGTGGAAACCACATGTCCAAGATATTGCACCTCCTCTTGGAACAGCTGACACTTTTTCGGGCTTAACTTTAGTCCGGAACTCCGAAGTCGCCGAAACACCTCCTCCAGGTTCTTGACGTGGTCTTCAAATGATCTTCCAACGACGATAATGTCGTCAAGATAGACCAGGCACGTTTTCCATGAAAGCCCTTTTAACACTATTTCCATCAATCTTTCAAACGTCGCTGGAGCATTACACAACCCAAACGGCATCACCGTGAATTGATAAAGTCCTGAGCCGATGGTAAAAGCAGTCTTTTCTCGGGCTTCTTTAGCAAGTTCCACCTGCCAATAACCGCTCTTCAAGTCCAGGGTGGAAAACATCTTCGATCCAGCCAACGTGTCTACGGTATCGTCTATTCTTGGAAGGGGATAGCTGTCTTTCTTTGTAGCGTAGTTTAATTGCCGATAGTCCACGCAAAATCGGGTCGAACCATCTTTCTTTTTAACCAAGACAACTGGAGAAGCCCAAGGGCTATTGGATGGTTCAATAACACCTTCTTCCTCCATCTCGCGGACTATCCTGTCGGCTTCTTCTCTTTTAGCTAGGGGTAGTCTTCTCGCCGACTGTCGAATAGGTTGAGCGTCCCCAGTATTAATTTTATGTTTCACCAGATCAGTTCGTCCTCTTTTACCATTCCCTACATCGAACACATCCTGGTAGTTTCTAACAATGTCCCTCAATTTTGCTTTCTGGTTTGGTTTCAAATTCTTCGACGAATCTGTTATGAGTCTTTCCAGTTCCTCAGGTAGTTTAGCTGGTGGTATTTCTGCATGCTTCGTGCTTCTGACTACAGAAGAAACTGTTGAACAATGGCCCAAAGTTGTTCCTTTCTTTAACACAACCGAATAATGATTCAGGTTCATTACTCTTACTGGAACAATCTCCCTGGCACGAAACAGAGTTTTCCCCAGTGCGACTCCTCTGCCTACATTTCCGTCGTTAAGTTCGGGATCAAACATCATTACTGTTCCAGCTTGAGCTTTCCCATCTAAGCAAGCATCTATAATGATTTCAGCTCTTTCCGGAACATTGATATCCTCTGCTAAGGTGACTCGCAGCATTATGTCATCTTTTCCATGAAGCACCACTTCTTCGTCATTCACTCGCAGAATTCCATCTTTGAAGTTTAACTGGAATCCCTTGGAGCTCATGACATCCATTCCAATGATTACTTCGTCTTCGATGTCTGCCCGATGTAGGAAGGTTGTGTTTCCCAAGGTCATTTCAACCTCTATTTCACCATGGACTTTCGCTGCTTCTGTCGCTGTTCGCAGTTGCCATTTTGTTGGTTTTATCATTGTCTCTAAAACAATGTTGGGCCTTATTACTGTTTTCGTCGCACCAGTATCCAGCAGCATTGCAAATTGCCTCCTATTAATAAGGCCATCTACGAAAACACTGTTAACGTGGTTGCGTAGCGAAGCGACATATGCGTTGGTAGTTGACACTTGTTTGCTACAGGTCGACGATGGTCCCTTTACATAGGCCTTATTTAGTTTCCCCGGCGAGGAAGTCTGGGCAGTGTTGCTCTCCTTGCAACGACTCTGACACTTCCGACATCTCACTAGTATTTTTTCGGTAAGGACTTCTTCTATTATTTTTCTTACATTGGCTTCATCGTTTCCGCCATCTTCGGATTCTCCGTTAACGATTCGGACTCTGCCCTGACCTCTACAGGTATTTTTCGCTGCCTCGAATTCCAGAGCTCGAGCCAGTGCATCCACTAATTGAGTCGGTCGAGCTAGGGTCAATGCTTGTCTGACTTCGTGATCCCGAAGTCCATCCAAAAATGCTAACCTTTCTTTCACATTTTCCGGTGATAAACGTGCTCCAAATGCGTTTGTCCATACCTCAGTTCCAAATGTTTGACCAGTTGTTCGTAGTCTTCTTGCTCAGAGGCATTCAAGGTTTGCAAAATATCTGTAGCGTCCCCTCGTAAGGCGAGTGTTAGTGCTATTGCATTCTCCTCTGCCGACCATCCGTTTAACTTTGCTGCAGCTTCGAATTGGCGCCTATAGTTAGTCCATGACGATTTTCCATCAAATTGGGGAGGTTTCATTTTGTGTCTTGTTCCCTCGAGGCCAATTTTCGAATCAACTACTTTCGGACTGCTGCTGCTTTCGGTCTTTGATGGTATTTCTCCCCTTTGTTTTGCCACTACCTGTTCTTTTATTTTGGTGATCTCGCCTTCCATTATCTGTTTTAACTCTTCTATGCGCCTTTCGTTTTCGACTATTTTCTCTTCAAGCATTTCTGAATTTTCCTGAACCATACTCTTCAAATTTTCTTTTAAGCATTGGGAGTTTTCGTGTAATTTTTGTAGGTTATCTTCCAAAGACTCCGAATTTTCTAGTAGTTTGTCTTCTAGAGTTTTAGAATTTTCTAGCAGTTTGTCTTCTACTTTTTTTCTACTAATTTTCTACTAATTTGTCTTCTAACGCCTCTTTCAAGTTTTTAGAATTTTCTAGCAATTTGTCTTCTAGAGTTTTAGAATTTTCTAGTAGTTTGTCTTCTAACGCCTCTTTCATGATATTAGAATTATCTTGTAATGTTTGTAACTTATCCTCTAAAGTCTTAGAATTGTCTTGTAAGGTTTCTTTAAAATTTTCCATTTGCTTTAATAGCATACTCATGTCACCATTGACAGAAACTTCAAACAAATAAGTATTGGGATCGTTACCTTCATTTATTAGAGCATCTCGTAGCCGTTGTATTAATTCACTTTTCTTCCCACTAATTTCTAAATCCCTTTCCTCCAGTTCTTTTTTTAAATCAGTCACTTTCAATTGGTCCAAATTCACGTTTTTAAACATTTTCAGTCTATTTATTTTCCACTTATAAAGTTCTACAAATACACCGCACACCTGTCACCACTGTAATGTTTTTTATTTTCACACTCGGGTTCAGTCCAGTTCTTGGATTTATTTAAAAACACAGTCTAACTCACTTTAATTTATTTCCACTACTTTTACACAAATTTATATTCACAGAAACTACTATTTACATTTTATCTTAACTGTACAAACGACCGACGAAAACTGAATGCCTCCTATCGCCAGCTGTTTCTTATTTATACATTTATCTTGAAATTGTCTGATACGTCAACGAACCATCGGGAAATTCCATCATGTTCTGGAAGCTTTAAGGGAATTTCCAGTAACGGCAGCGGTCCGCCGGTTGAGAGGCAAACATTTCGGGTTCCCACAATTTATCGGAATAATGTCCCTTCCATGAACTGGTTGATGGCCGATTGCACCAGCTGTCGGATGAATTCTCGTAACATTACACAAAGAAGAACACAACACAAAACGAAAACTAAGAATCTACTTTAATTTTTAACCGACTTCAAAAAGAAGGAGGTTCTCAATTCGTCTGTATCTATGTTTTTTATGTTTGTTTACCGATTACTCGTAAACAGCCAAGGAATTTCGACAATTTATACTGGATCCTGTTCCGGGGGATCGCGAAGTGGTGCCATATTTTTTTCATTAACATAGCTCGTACCGTTTCTTAGAAAATGGGCAAAACAATTTTATACCTAATCACAAATTCTCTATTCCTTGGTGGAGTCGACGGTTTTAAAAATATGGAAAAAAATTATTAGGGACATGGGACAAACTGAAAAGAAATTGGATTAGTTGATTCACTGACATTTAATTTTGATTAATCCAATTTCTTTTCAATTTATTATTCCCCAAAGTTTCATATTTTACTACCAACAACTCCACCAAAGTTTTTCCTGATTTTCTTAAAAACGGTACAAGCTATGTTATTGAAAAAAATATGGAACCACTTCGGGATCTCCTGGGACTAATCCAATTTCCTTTTAATTTAGTATACCGCAAGTTCGGAACAAAAGGATTTCCATATTTATAATATCAGCAACTCCACCAAAGTTTACTGTATAAGAAAGTCGGTAATTTTTTTCCTGATTTTCTAAAGAACCGTGCAAGCTGTCGAACCACTTCGGGATACCTTGGAACAGGGTCCAGTATAAACGCACAATTCCATGAGCCGTTTGCGACTAATCGCTGAAAAAAAAAACATAAAAAAATAGATACAGACGAATTGAGAACCTCCTACTTTTTGAACTCGGTTAAAAACCTGAAGCATTTGCGGATATATGTTCAAAGAAAGTTTCCGTCATAAAATGACTCGAGGAAGCACATCTTGAAATCTTTCGCACTTATTCATTTACACCCTGTATATTGTGCATGGGCAGTATGGAAGCAATTAATTATTTATTTTATTTTATGAGTGAACCCATATTAGAAGTGAATGTCAGCTTTCTCCAATTGATATATATATATAATATATATATAATATATAATATATATATATATATATATATATATATATATATATATCCACCCCTTGTAAGAAACTGTAAAATATAATTTCATCAACCCCTTTCCTTACGTAAAATATTTATTTTATTAAATTCTTCAATTCAAGGATAAAATGATGTACATATATTGTATAATATAATAGGTATATCTATTGTAATAATAAAATCTGCGGATATTTCTGATTTACACAGAGTCATGTGCCAGATTGATGACGCAACACCACTGCGACTGACACAACAACAAGTCCAATTACACCACCAGACCACTAATCAGAAACTGCTGAAATGGAAGAGAAGCTGCTTCATGGAAGACACATAAATGATGTCAACCATATTATGTCGACAGTGCAGAGTCGAACTACTGGTTGATCTCTGATCAAGTAATTCCAACTAAGAACTGTGTATCTAAAGTACATCGTTAAAGATCCTTCTATTAACAACGACCCGATGCTAAGGCAAAAATACTTCACCAGGAACCAGCACTGAAACTTGAACTATCACAGTTTGTGAGATTCCATACTATAAATACAAACCAGAATTTGTTTTAGAAAATAACAACTGCAAGCTGTACTGGGACCACACGATACTGACTGATCGAACTGTTGCTCACAATAGACTAGATATAGTTTTGGTAGATAAACTTTCTCGGAAAACAACTTTAATTGTCATACCAATTCCTGAGGACAATATAATACAAACATCAACCAGGCTGAGAAAATAACCAAATATAGGGATTTGGAATTTCAAATAAAGACTCAATGGAACATGAACAACACACGAACTGTACCAATTGTTATATCAACGACAGGACTAATCCCAAAACATCTATTAAACAATTTAATATACCTCGGTATGTCCTGTTAGGAACAGCCCGGACGGTCAGGAAATTCATGGGAAACTGCCGCCACGAATCCAGCCATGGGTCTGAAAACCTGGCAAGGGCTCCTACAGAACTAAACCCTTTTGATATCTAGGATATCTGGGGTTTAGTGAATTTCCCCTCAAAAAGCATGCCATACGTGCCTTAGAGGGAGTGTGCTGCCATACATTATATGGTCAAGTCGGGAAATAATAATGGTTGACCAAGAAGTTACCTACTTTATGGACGACATTTCTCTGTATGATCTGTGGCCATCTGCTCTCTTCAGGTCGGTTCGCATAATTCTCGTAGCCTTCTGCTTAGGCTTCTAGTTACTCGAATACTGTATTCGAGCAACTAGAAGCGTTGTGTTGGTGGAAAACGTAAACGCTAAATTATAATGTAAAGTTTGAGCGGTAAACTAGAAAATAAAAATACTAAAATTAATCGCGATTATAAGAAACGTTGACGGTATGTGAAATGAACTCGTTTTGTACCAAATCATTGATAATTCTTTTGGTAAACTATAGGTACTCCTTATTTCTTATTTCATTCATCCTAGCCCGTAACATTTAAGTGGCTTACTAGATATGACCAATGGCTATCTTACTTAAATCCGCCCCTGGATGTGAGGTATAACGTAGGTGCTGTAATATCTATAATTACAAATACTTAGTTTACTTATTGGAAATGTAATATTTATATTTCCTTGAAGAGTTCACACTAGTTTTATTCAAATTCATTTTCTATTTAAATGACTATGGGAACGGCAATATAAACATGATGACCTTGGTGTTGTCATTGTACATTTTTCAATTAATGGGAGTTTGCATATAAGTACTAGGTAAGTACTACAGCAATTATGATAAGCGTTAATCTATAGCAATCTGTTCAAGTTCAAAATGATACGAAGCCGAATTGTGTCAACATTTGTTATACTATTTGTATGCCAAGTAGTTATGTCGGACCAAAATGACGACAAAGCTAAAAATCTTAAATTTAAATTGCGTAGTGGAGATTTGATGCCTGCAATTGGATGTACGTTTTTTTAAAATAATTTAACTAAAGAGGATCCTTTGCATTTATCACCCCTATTTAATTTGAGAATTATTTCAAGGTTAAATACTCATGTTGTCAACATAAACATAACCAAACTTTTTATTTTAGTAGGAACAGCTGGAATAAAAGATGAGAAGCTCGTAGAAAATGTACTAGATTACGCCCTGGGATCTGGTTATCGCCAAATAGGTAAAAATAAATTCTACCTCATACCTATACCTACTATTTACTATTTAATATTTCAGACACTGCAGCACTTTATAAAAATGAAGAGCAGATTGGCAAAGCCCTGAAAACAGTTTTACCAAAATACAATTTGACCAGACAAGATATATTTATTACAACAAAACTTGGTTTGTAATATAAATAATGTGCATTTACTATTCATGGTATTATTTAAAATTTCAGCTCCACAAGATCTAGGAGACAATGCATTTGAAGCCATAAAGACATCATTAAAAAAATTGGATTGTGGTTATATTGATCTATATTTGATTCACTGGCCTGGAATACATGGTAGTAATGCCACATATGCTGAAAATAGCAAGAAAAGAGATGAGAGCTGGCAGCAGATTGTAAAAGGTGTCAAAGATGGACTTATAAGGAATATTGGTGTTTCAAATTATAATATTGGTCACTTAAAGGATTTGTTGGCAAATGATCATGGTATCAAACCAACTGTTAATCAAGTAAGTAAAGTTCCTGTATCATGAGGCTGAAATTAGCAGCAAATTCTTAGCAGCAAATTCTGAGCAGCAAGTCAGAATAAACAATAATGAAAAAATATTTATATTTATTTGAAGCCAACTTTAAATAGCAATAAACATGAGATGCATGCCATTATTCACCACATGTGTTGAAGTAAACTAAAGCGGAGAAAATTAGAAGGGTAAACTGGGTAGATATAGGAGGAAATACCACATAGACAAATAGCCACTATTTCTTAGTTTTCTCTGAATAACAGTTAATAAATACTCTCGCTCCCTTATGAATATCTATCTATTTGATTTTAAAGGTATTCTAGAATATATCAAGAAAATTCTAGACAATTCTTTCGTTGCAATAAAAATCTACATAGGAAAATAACCATATATTTGGAGTTTTCTCTGAATAACAATTATTAAATACTCTTGCTCCCTTATAAATAGCTATCTATTTGATTTTAAAGGTATTCTAGAATATACCAAGAAAATTCTAGACGATTCTATCATTGCAATAAAAATCTACATAGGAAAAAAACCATATTTTCAGAGTAGTATTTAATAATTGTTATTCAGAGAAAACTCCGAAATAATGGTTATTTTCCTATGTAGATTTTTATTGCAACGATAGAATCATCTACAATTTTCTTGGTATATTCTAGAATACCTTTAAAATCAAATAGATAGCTATTTATAAGGGAACAAGAGTATTTAATAATTATTCAGAGAAAACTCCGAAAATATGGTTATTTTCCTATGTAGATTTTTATTGCAACGATAGAATCGTCTAGAATTTTCTTGAAATATTCTAGAATACCTTTAATATCAAATAGATAGCTATTCATAAGGGAGCGAGAGTATTTAATAAGTGGTATTCAGAGAAAACTCCGAAAATATGGTTATTTTCCCATGTAGATTTTTATTGCAACGATAGAATCATCTAGAAATTTCTTGAAATATTCTAGATTACCTTTAAAATCAAATAGATAGCTATTCATAAGGGAAGGAGAGTATTTATTAATTGTTATTCAGAGAAAACTCAGAAAAAGTGGCTATTTGTCTATGTGGTATTTTCCCCTATATCTACCCAGTTTACCCCTCAAATTTTTCTCTGCTTTAGTTTACTTCAACACATGTGAAGGGTTCAGCTGTAAAAATGTAATGCTAGAAAAATATCAAATAATGATAAAAGATTCTACACATCAATTTTATTGAAGAATTTTTCAAGAGCAGTTTTATTCTCAAGTAGGTTACCAAATAACTCTATATTGAATGGCTTGTAATTTCTAGACAGCTGTCATAATTGCACAATTTCGTTCTTTTAACAACATGACATGCATCTCATGTTTATTGCTATTTAAATTTGGCTTCAAATAAATATAAATATTTTTTCGTTATTGTTTATTCTGACTTGCTGCTCAGAATTAGCTGCTAAGAATTTGTTGCTAAGAATTTGTTGCTAATTTCAGCCTCATTCCTGTATCGTGACAATATCATTATAGATCCATATAATGTATACATTCTATCATTGAGATACAAATCTAGCAAAATATTTCTTATCTTTTGCTTTGTTTAGCTTCTTGCCATGTATGCCTTTTCTTTGTGAGCAACTCATCTATTGTATTGTCCCTTTTCTTTTTTTAGGCCTGCTCCTCTGCCTTTTTTAAACAGTTAGACTTTCTGTACCTCATAATTGGTCTATTATTTCATATACATTGCATGTGGTGATCCCACATTTGGATTCATATTCATGTTTCTAATTCATTGTGGTCTTATGACATTTCTAACCCCCTTCAATTTCAAAGAAATCTCGAACACATTTATGTTTGTGTTTCATCATACAACACTTTTTCCTGATAAGGCTTTATTCACAGCATGCTTGAATTTAGGGCCTTTTATTTCTGTCTTATTTTCTATTAAGCCATTTTCCTTAAGTATGAAACATTTCTCACCAGCTTTGGCTTGCTTGACATAAATGGTTTTCAATGAAAAAAATTAATGTAGACAGTTGAACGATAATTGTGGCACCTCTAGTTTTTATATTTCTGAGTCCAAACATTTCAAAGTCTAAATCAGACCCTGTTTTCAATGGTATTAACACAAATGAACAAGAAATTAAAAATTAAAAAGATTTGTAATTACAAATTTTGTAAATCACAATTTGTCATTTGGACTTTTTGAAATATACAGACTTTCAAGTTTATGTGAGTTTTACTTCCAAAGAACTCAGAATTATTATTATATGGCAGTTATTTTCAAACTCAAATAACAGACCTACAAAATAATTGAATTTTTAAAATTCAGTTCAGAGTAAAACAAAGGAAATATGCTCATATTTTAGATACATTTAAGTAAATAATTATTATAAATGAAGGATTAAATAACAAGTAGGGGTTATATTTATTTTCCTAATGATTTAAAAATAACCAAGCTCAATAATAGTTGCAAAAACTGGAAAAATATGTATCTTTAATTTTTAAATAAACATTCTCATTCATGCATATATCTTTTTACAATACCTAATCTCTAAATGTGTGCTTTTACAAATGGTATGAGAAACTCATTTTTCTCTGGATATCTGTTGTTTGAAATATAATTCACAAAACTACAATGTTTTGTTGGTAATATGGGTATGTAAAAAGGTTTAATAATTTTTTATATAACTTAAATGACTCTGTACTCAGTGGATTATGTTTGTACCTATAACAATACTCTTAAAGGCTCATTGGTCTCAAATTCTCATAGATTTTGTTTTTTCCTGACATTCTAGTTCCAGGTTTTCACAATAATCTTTAAGATCTGCTCACTATATGTTGTCACCATCACATTTATCAACAAAACCCATTAAGAGTTTATTAGAATCATATATTATACATTAAACTTATTAAATGAGCTCAAAATATGGGGGTGAGGAATCTGGAAAAATGTCACCAAATTTAATTTAAAGGCGGGAGGGGGGCAATAAAAATCTAATATCAACTTTTAATTTAGAGGATAAATGAACACCTATGTTATTAAGTTCAGGATCAATTTATATTAAAACTTATATTAAGCTGAATGTCTGTTATCTTCCTTATATTAGATTTATTTAAATTCATCTATCACCTTAAATGTAGTATAGTTTTTTACCTCTTATTCCACAGAAAAATGTACAGGAAAACGGTATTAAAACTTAAGTATGTACATAAAGCAAATAGATGAAGGGAATTTAATTATTTAAATATTACGGACTAAACTGAGTGAAGAGGGGGTCTCAGTATAAAATTTTACTACTACTATATCTGTACTTCTTTTGATTATTTCGTCCAAATTATCCTTATTCATATATATATATATGAATTCATCATCATCATATGCAGCTAATTTCGACCATTATTTTATGGTGTAGCCTCTCTTACATATTCGTTTTGCAAATCTCTCCATGTTGTTCTGTTGTACGCTTTTTGGGACCAGGTTATGCCTGCTATTTTCTTGATGTCATAGTCCCATCTTACATTGGGGCGTTTCCTTGGTCTTTTAACACCCCTAGGATACCATTGTGTGATTTTTGTTGACCACCTATTATCTTGTCTTCTTGCCAAATGCCCTGCCCATTGCCACTTCAGAGTTTTCACTCTGTGGATAATATCTATTACCTGGGTTTTGTTTCTTATCCACTCTATTCTCTTCCGATCTCTTCTCGTTATTCCGATCATGCATCTTTCAATAGACCTTTGTGCTACTTGTAGTTTTCTTGTAAGTTCGGTTTTCAGAATCCAGGTTTCACAACCGTATGTCAGTACTGGTAGAACACACTGATCAAATACTTTCTTCTTAAGGCGGAATGCCATTTGTGACTTGAAGATTATGGAGTTTCTTCCAAACGTCATCCATGCAAGTTTGATCCTTCTGTTTATTTCTGGTAGTAGCGAACCTGATATGTGTATTAGTTGACCTAGGTATATATATTGTTCTACTATTTCCAGAACTGTGTTATCTATTGTGATGTCTTGTGTGTCTATTAGTTCGTTGTACATTATCTTTGTTTTTCCGATATTTATTTTTAGGCCTATTTCCTTGCTTACTCTGCTAAGTTCATTGATTTGATTTTGTAGTTCTCCTGCGTTATTGGCAATTAGGACAATGTCATCGGCGAATCTCAGATGATTTAGATATTCTCCACTAGGTTCAGTCCTTTGTGGTCCCAGTCTAATCGTCGAAAGATACTCTCTAATGCCGCTGTGAATAGCTTCGGTGATATTGAATCACCTTGTCTGACTCCTCTGTTAGTAGGAAATTCAGGGCTGCCTTCGTATATTCTGATTTTGGCTTTGGCTTCCTTGTATATATTAGCCAACGTTTCTATGTATGGCTTATCTACACCTTGTTCACTCAGGGCGTTGATTACCGCCTTCGGATATATAGTGTCGAACGCTTTTTCGAAGTCAATGAAGGCCAAGGCAAGTGGTAGTTCGACTGATAACTTCCCTTATAGTGTGTATGTGATCGATTGTGCTGAAGCCACTACGAAATCCGGCTTGTTCTCAGGGTTGAGCGGAATCTAGTGTACTCTGTATTCTGTTTTGTATGATTTTAGTGAATATTTTGTACACTACCGGCAGGAGACTTATCGTTCTGTAGTTCCGAATGTCTTCTTTATTGCCTTTCTTATGGATTAATACTATGAGGGCGCTATTCCATTTTTCTGGGATGTGTCTGGTTCTTAGGCAATTCGTATATATTTTGGCTAGGCGTTTCCATGCTTCTCTACCAGCGTATTTTAGTAGTTCAGCCGTTACAGCGTCGTTACCTGCTGTCTTGCCATTTTTCATTTTGTTGACCGCTGATTCCACTTCCTCCACAAGTATTTCAGGTATTTCTTCTTTCGTCAGCTGTATTTCCAGAGATTCGGGGGCTTTGTATAGATCCTTGTAGAATTTCGTGACATGCTCCATTATTTTGTGTCTATCCGTTATTCTGATATTTTCTTCTGTCAATGCGATTACTTATATATATATATATATATATATATATATATATTAAGTTTTCGCGGGCACTAAATGTTTTAGGTTAGTCTAAGATCCCGTCATAAAACGACCTTCACCGAGATGCTTATTTAATGAAACGTATTTTATATTTAATTTAATATGTCAATAAATATAATCCATATGGGTTGCCTAGCAAATTTCAGTCCAGAGTATGTTTAATTAATAATTTAAAAAATATATTTTTTTAAACATTTCACTGGTATGATTATTAGATAAATTCTATACCAATCGAAAGTATGAAGCCCATAGAATATGCAAACATTAGGTTGCCTATTCTTTTCCGGTCACAACTATCGGGTTGCCAGGTATAAACAGGTAAATCTGTACTAGCATTTTGCAACGGTCTGTTTATTGAATGAAATTTAAATGAAATTAAAGATTATTTTATTCTGAACACGGTGGTATAAGGTTGCCTGCGAAAAATCAGTCCAGAATTGCGGTTGTCATCGGACATAAAACTACGATCTTCAACTTCTGAATCTTCTTCATCATCACTCACTGTTTCACCTTTTTCGACAATGTCTTCTATCTTTAAAGGCGTAAGATCCCCAATGAATGGTACTGGTTTTAAATATTCATCTAAGAACCATCCGCAGTTCTCAGGCTGAAGTTTCACGCATATTGGATCCGTTGCATTAAGCCACATGGAATTTACGAAAATAGTTCGTAAAATTTTCTGACACGGATTCTGAATAATTTAAAAAAAATGTATTTCTAATTTTTTACAATAAATAGAAGTAATTTTTTAATTGTTGTTTTTTATTGTGTCTTCTTATAATAAAAATAAAATTTGCAAGATTACCCGGATTGAAAAAAAACACTTTTATGAGTTTTGAATTTTTTCCAATAGTTTCAATTGATTTCAATTTCTCTGTATACATTTATAGATTTATAATTTGCATGTAGTAAATTTTTTAAATTTTTTTGAATCAATATTTTTAATTAGGGTAGTATTATATATGTATCACTATAACCTTCTTTTTTACTAAAGATGTATATATACTTTAGTGTCACATAAAAAATATACACATAAATAATTAATTGAGAAAAAAAAATTAAATAACTATTTCTCTATTTTAATAATAAACTACTTCAAAATGATGCATAGTATATACGAGTCTATGGCTACCCTTTTCTTTTCCAAGCCCAAATAGCATGCGCAGTCTCTTTCTTTAAATGGGCGGACTTTAAACAGCTGCTATGCTGTGTCCTCTTCTATCGCATGGGATGGTTGGTTGGGACCTCTCAGTCGCACTCATTCACTCGGAGCAATATTTAACTTTTTAAAATTCGACAACCGCAATTCTGGACTGATTTTTCGCAGGCAACCTTATACCACCGTGTTCAGAATAAAATAATCTTTAATGTCATTTAAATTTCATTCAATAAACAGACCGTTGCAAAATGCTAGTACAGATTTACCTGTTTATACCTGGCAACCCGATAGTTGTGACCGGAAAAGGATAGGCAACCTAACGTTTGCATATTCTATGGGCTTCATACTTTCGATTGGTATAGAATTTATCTAATAATCATACCAGTGAAATGTTTTAAAAAATATATTTTTTAAATTATTAATTAAACATACTCTGGACTGAAATTTGCTAGGCAACCCATATGGATTATATTTATTGACATATTAAATTAAATATAAAATACGTTTCATATAATATAAGCATCTCGGTAAGGTCGTTTTTCGCGGGCACTAAATGTTTTAGGTGGTTTCCGGGAATTCAACCGCGTAGTTGACAACTGAACCCTGCCGGGATCGATGGTAAAATGACGACGTTTCGGCAGAGTCACATCTGCCCTCTTCAGGTCGGTTTTTCATAATTCTCGTAGCCTTCTGCTTTCGCTTCTAGTTACTCGAATACTAAGATTTTCAGAAGCGCTCGCCCTGTTATATAGTCGCGGCTCGGCGCCTATTGGTTGGCACCGTGAACGGCTGCGTGTGATTGGCCCTGGGCGCTCAGTGGGCACGCCTCCCGCCTGCTGATTTATTAATTCCGGTTGAGTTGTTATTGGACGGGTCCGGGCCGGTACGGTGTTTAATTGAATTTTCCAACAATTCGATAAGTTCCAGAACGCTGTAAGAAAGCAGGAAAAAACAACATCCATTGCGGAACACGCCACCACGATGTCACGCCGACTAGACTTTGAGAACACCAGAGTACTGGTAAATATAGAACACCCGAAATCAAGACTCGTAAGAGAGGCAATTGAAATAGCGAAGAGGCCTCACAGTCTAAACGCACGCAATGAAATTCAGAACTTAGCCAATCTCGGCTATTCTCGCTATATGAACCGGTTTTAATTAATTCAAAAATAAATGTTTGTTTCTCAGACGTATTACAGATTTATGTGCGCGTTTAGAAATGGTGGACTTATTTTAAAAATCCCCGAAAGCCACTTTCTTGGTATACCTTATAAGGGATAAAAAAACCATATGTGGAAAACAAAAGACTTTCTTTCAGAGTTTGTGCACATAGAGACTTTTGACCCACGATTCAAATAAATGTTGAAAGTCAGTTTCTTGATATGCCCCATAGTGGACAAAAATCAGTTTTGAAGGAAATATAGTGAAAACAAAATACACAGAATTTATG
This sequence comes from Octodonta nipae, assembly GCA_034190945.1. Lineage (NCBI taxonomy): Eukaryota > Metazoa > Arthropoda > Insecta > Coleoptera > Chrysomelidae > Octodonta > Octodonta nipae. Next base: position 85,017,595 of record CM067221.1, on the reverse strand, counting down.
TTCAATAAGTTCACGGCTATCAAACGGCAAAATTTAAAACAAAATAGACGAGTACCATTTTTCGTAAAAGTGGGGCGGCGTCCTTATTCAAACTCGATGACTAACACACATCGTAACCTTACTTTTCTTGTAGAAATAGAATAAGACTTGTACAATATACTTAACATTTAAAAAAACATTTTAAACAAATAACAAGACTTAAAACAAATAAACATAAATAAAAATAAACGAGCGGCAGTCATTTGAGACTGAACGATGGAAGCGAAATCTTCTTACGAAATATTCTTCTCTTTTCTCGTTATCCCACTGTCTCTATTTTTCTTTATTTGTGTCACTCTTAGTAATGGATACAAATATTAGGTGAATTAACATAATTGTCACTATTTTGTTACTAGTCAAGTATTAATCCTTAATTTAATTCTTTAATTAAATATATCTGCCAAGAAATATAAGTTTAGATATTGAGTAAGTGTTTTTAAATAGTTTTGTTCATCTGAATAAGTATTTGAAGACAAGACGTCAAGGAAAAGTTCGTTTTGTTCTTAGCTAAAATTATTACAAACACATAATATTTATACAAAACAATAAATTATATACCTATATATTCAACGGTAGCAACAATTCAAAAATTTTAAGTTCTTATTCTATATAATATTAAAATGAGTTTTATTCATTTTCTGTGTATTGACAATAATAACTAAAATTAATTAATAATGACATATTATTTAAAAAAGTATAATTGTTCTCGGTTTCGAACCCGAGAACTTTGGATTCACAGTCGTGCGCGTTTGACTCTGGACTACTTGTCTTTAAAAGATATAAAAGTTCCGGATGTATGTAATACATCAGTCCCTCTATTGAGTGGTAAACGTAATTTGTTTATTAAGATAGCAAATCGATGTTTTGCTTAATGTTTATCCTTCTATGAGTCTATATTCGTTGACAGGGGCGGCGGTCCCTTAAGTGCACTCGTGCGCTGAACCACCAAATTTAATAAGCTTTTAATAAGGTTAAAAATCAACACAAAATGTTTAATAAATATCATTTTAATACCAACGAATTTATCAAAAAACAATGTAAGCTCTAATCCAACCTTGAATTAAGACTTATATTCGTTTGAAAGAATATTTCACCGTGCACTTCGGCTAGCGCACGGTGAAACTTATATAGCTTCTATGAGATACGATATAACACCCTTAAAGCCTGAGATAGAGGATAGCTAATGCAAACTATATAGAGTAATTGACTGATTCTCGTACGCCGCACGGAGACACCCGAGCTGTGCTGATATTGACCGGACCTATCCCAACGTTTCAATAATTCAAATTTTTGTTTATGTGATTTAATTAGTGGTTGCTTTGTTTTTGTCCTCGTAGTCTATGAAAGATAACTACATAACTGTGAAAATGTGTATCAACTTTAACATTAACTATATTAAAACCAATAATAAATCGTTTCAAAACAAATTAGATATAAAATTGGCTGGTCCACCTAGGCCATATCTTAATTGAAAACAAGAGTGCAAAATGAAAAATAAAGTATTTACAGGAAGTTTTAAAATTGAAATTTTTAATAAAAACAAATGGTTATGTGGATGTTATCGCATCAATAAAGTGCACCATCAGTTTCAGAACCCACCAGCCGCCACTGTTCGTTAATAATATGAAAATTTAATTCCAAGCTGCCTTTTTGTTTGGTATTCTTTTTAATTTCTGACGTATATAAAGTCTCCAATTTAATATATCACAAAGAGAGAATTGGAGTGTTTATTAGAACGAAAAGCAAATTTTGTGCAGGTATTATGTATTATTTGGATGGTTATATTGCTTTATTTCCTATTTATAATTAATTTTCTATAAAAGAAGAGACTCTTCGAATATTACCTGGTCCGTGTTTTTTACACAGAGGACTGAGTTGGATGGGTATTTCAAGAACGAAGCAAATGAAATTTAAAGTTATTCATTTCATTCCCCTGCTCACTTATTTTCATATGTGTAAGTTAAGAAGCTTTTGCTTCAACAATATTAAAAACATAGTTAGCTAGTTTACTACATATTTAAATAATATGAACAATAAATAATAATTGTACAGTCACATCTATCTTAATTTTTATCAGATTTGGTATGGTATAAATTTGACCTCAATTTTTTTGTGTATTTTAACTCTACTTACTTGTTTATCCCAGTGTGTAATTCTTCTACTACAAACTAAAGGATATTACATTTGTCCAGAATGTGTATATTACTGTAATTTATGATTAGACTCTGAATATTTAAAATATACAGATTTTACATTTGACATGTCGGTAGAATAGTAAGATTAATACGTAGGTCGCTAGAAAATATTTGAAATCTATAGAACTACTTAAAAATTCGTAGAGTTGACAATTCTGAAACGCAATTTTGTGATTGTTGTTCAGTTTTGTGAGAAATTTCAATTTCGCCCAAAATATTAAAATAAGTAAGTACTTCATCATCCATAATCCCTAATTCATTAGCTAATAGGAATTTAATTTTAGTGATTTTTGATTACTACCCTCATTCTTGTTCTCTACAAAATGCAACAGCAAATTTATTGAAAATGGATGTCTCTAAATTAATTTTAAAAAATCCTAAGCTGGATTTGCAAAACTATTTTTTATTAGTTTTATTAAGTATCTGTTTCTGTTTACGTATACATTAATCTATTCATTTCACCAACGATAAATAAACTATTAAGGTGTCACCTCTGTCTTTAACACGCAATTTTAAATCATTTGTTCATTTCCCGATTTTACATTATACTTCGACGTGTCACAGTCCAGGGCCGAACTCAATTTTACATAGGTACTTTAATAAAATTATTTTTGAATGTAATTTTCATTAAGAATATTTCAGAATTAATTCAAAAAATTTGTCACTTGTCTCTTAATTAGTATTCTTAAACATCAACAATCTTAATTCAAGTAATTCTTCTTTCGTAATTATATTTTATAGTTGTTTTTAGTGGCATAATTATAACAGAAACGTTAGAATTAAAATTTTGTGAGAATAACTACCGAATTTTTTCTAAAAATTTGAGTGATTGTTTTTATCTTGTACTGGAAACTTATTTGCAATTGTATAACAATTACATGTGTTTTCTTTATAAATTCGCTATTTTATGACAAACAAAATTTATGAAGCATCATGTACGAGGGCTGCCTTTTATATATCGGGATTAGAGAACAAATACAAATATTAATCATTGAAAATCGCTTTATTGTTTTTCAACATATTCCCCATGAAGATCTATACACTTTTGCATGCGTTTGAACCAATTGTCGAAGCACTTTTTCCACTCTGATTGAGGTACCTCCAAAACATGCATTCTGAACGCAGCAACCGCTTCTTCAGGTGTCGAAAAACGTTGACCTCTCACTTTGTTTTTTACGTACGGGAATAAAAAGAAGTCATTTGGTGACAAGTCAGGACTATACGGCGGATAACTCATCAAATCGATGTTTTGAGTGGTCAAAAATGCAGTTGTTTGAGCCGATGTGTGAGAGCTCGCATTGTCGTGGTGAAGAGTGATCCGTCTTCGGCGGTTGGTTTTCCTCATTTCTTGGAAGACAACTGGCAAACAAATGGTTGTGTACCACTCAGAATTGACTGTTCTACGGTGTTCTAGTGGTACGGTTGCGACATGTCCAGTTTTTCCGAAAAAACAGGCGATCATTTGCTTGGAAGTGCTTCGTGCGCGAACAACTTTTGTTGGATTCGGCTCATCTTGAAACACCCATACAGTCGACTCCTGTTTACTTACCTGTCACTATGTCATAAACGTGTTTTGAAGCACCGTGATCGTATTTTTTGAGCTTTTCTTTCGACCAATCGACACGAGCCTTTTTTGAACGATTGACTAATTGTGTGGGATCCAACGCGAACAAATTTTTTTGACATTCAAATGTTTATGCAATATTGAATGTATGCTGGTCTCACTAATGTGTAAGGTTGACTCAAACTCACGATAGGTCACATGACGATCTTGCAATATCAGGTCGCGCACAGCATCAATGGTTTCCGGAACAACAACTGTTTTTGGAGGACCTTCACGAAACTCGTCTTGGAGTGAACTACGACCTCGATTGAATTCACAATACCATCGATAAACAGTTGTCCTTGATGGAGTTTCTTCGCCAAAAATTAAATTAAGTTCATCCATGCCCTCTTGCTGACTTAACCCACGTCGAAAGTTGTAAAAAATAATCGCACGAAAATGTTCACGATTTAATTCCATTTTTTGGCCGAGATGAATCCTTTAAGTTACTGTAAACAACACATAGCGCTCGTATGTCAAAACGTTCTGAGTACGTATAACCTCAAAAATGTCAAACTTTACAATAGAGCTGTCAGTTGTCAGATTGCAACACTAGGGTCGTCCAATCCCGAAATATATAAGGCAGCCCTCGTACATTGATTAAAGTTTTAACAATTTTAATAAAAATCCGAATTAAGGAATCTATATATAAATAGGCTAAGACAAAATGATTAGGTACCATTTTCTCCTCTGTCTCTCAACCGATTTTCTTCATTTTTATTTTGTTTCGTAGCTACTGACGACCTTCAGTGCAGAATGCTAATATTAATTTATAATAATGGTTCATTCATTAAATAAAATATAATAAAAATTCATTATTTACGTCATAATGTCAACGCCAAACAACTGAATGTGCCGCGTTCCGCCACCGCCAGACTCAAAACATTGAGTAATTATATATAGAGGGACCAATGCTGTTTATACTTAGAGCATGTACTACTGGAAGTGGCATGCAAGAGTTGTTATTGTTTAGTGGTAAAGTAATCGTTGTATATTATAATTATACAGGGCGATTTCAGATATGTTCAAAATAATTTTTTTCGTGGGTGGCACATTAGCAGTTGTATATATAGGGTGTTTAAAATACAGAGTAGAGTGCAATTATAACTAATAAAATAATTATATAGGGAAGCCCATTAGCGGTTGAATTTACAGGGCTCTTGGAATAGAAGGTGCAGTAGAATTACGGTTATACAGGGTGGTGCAAAGAGTATTATACAGAGATGCATATACAGGGTGGCGGAAATGGAAATGCAACATTTTGTAACCCATAAGCAGTTGTATATATAGGGAAGATGAAATATAGGGTGAGAGGAATTATAGATATACAGGATGATGATAAAAAATGTTAGAAACGGAAATGATTTATAGAGTAGCCCACGAAGAGTTCCATATATATATATGATGATTGAAATATAGGTCAGAGTAGAATTATAGTTACAGAAAATAGTTAAAAATTTCATAAACAAAAAGAGTAAATACCGTGGCTCATAGGCAGTGGCATATACAGAATGGTTTACCGGGTGGTTCAAAAATGTTAAAAAATATTATGCGTGGTTCATGAGCAGTTGCATATACAGGGTGGTGGAAATATATAATGAGATGGAATTATTATAATGAGGATTTTAATAAATGTTTGAGAATTGAGTGCAATTATAGCTATACAGACAGGTTAGAAAAAATAAATATGTATGGTAGCCCATTAGCGGTTGCGTTGTTGTCATATTAAATTAAGAATTACGAATTTGAACACAAATAATGTCCTATGAATTATATTTGAAAAAAACTTGAATTTCTTTACTCATTTGTAGAAGCGAGATGTAAGACCGACATCTAGGATTTTCGAGGAAACTATCACACAGAGGTTCCTAATCTGGATCCTTTCCCTGCAATTGCTGTTCTCCCTTAAGTCCTAAGATAGAATGTCAAGATAAAATTTTCAGGTTATTTAACCTGCCAGAGATATTGACACAATTGGTCGAATTTCGACCACTGGGCGACAGCTAGTATATGTAATTTGGTTAAAATTGATTACCTACTTGTAGTTCTAGTGAGGAAACAGCTTTGGTAAATATTCTTTCAGACGAATCACATGTTATATATTCCGTATATTTTTTGCATCACATTTTTATAGCTAGTCATTTACGGTTTCTTAAAGCTGTATCAACGAATATAGAACCTTATAGAAGGACACGCCTTAAGTAAAATTGTCCCTTGTTTACCTGTTAGTATGTTACCCACGCGATAGGGGCGCTGGTATTTCAGTTAATGTGTCATGTATTTACAATATTGAAATATCACACAATTGAAGCGATAGCCGAGCGCTTAAAGCGCCGGCCAACAATCTAATGTTCCCTGGTTCAAGACCCAAGAACAGATTTTTTTTTTTTTGGTTTTTAAATATATGTCCTTATGAATTAATTTGACGAATCAATTTTATGTACCACTTTCATTATTTGCATTAACATAATCCGTTAATATTGACAAAAAGATCATATGAAGTATTTAATAGTTGCAAGTTGGTAGTTTTTTAATGCGAGCGCAAAAATCGCGACAAACCATTAGTTTTTTATTGGCAGGTAACAAAACTGCATATCATTACAGTTTACATATTGTAAAATCTTATAATCTCTCCATAAGACGTGCGCTTCTATAAGAGTCTATATTCGTTGGCTATATGCTGTTATTATAAGACGTTAATATTTTTTGTGAGGAGTACATAATACAATTAGCTACCCGAACAGTTATGAAAGGATATTACGCATAGCATCAACAGCTTCAATATTGTTTCACAAAATGAGTATTTTTTGAGAGTATGTCGCAAGTTTCTCACCAAGGGAACACCTGCAGTAGGGACGAACATCATGCCTACATCATTTAGTTCAGTATTGTTTAACTGAATTAAACAATGAAAAAAAAATTTCAAATAACGCATTACCAACAAACTTTTTTTTTGTGAACTGTACTACGAGTAATCTATATCCAAAGGAAAACGCTTTCTTGTAGCATTTGAAAAGCTCACCTATATCAGAATAGGTGTTAAAATGTTTGTCTGGAGAAAAAATTCCTGGCTGCTGGTGCGGAATTTTTCGTTCTTTAGGAAAATGGCTCATTGAATAACAATAACTGAATCTGAATTTTATTGCAGTTGTTTTTTTTTAGGTTGAATGGCATCCACATTATCATCCAGACGAATTATTAGAATTCTGCAATAAAGAAGGTATTCAGTTAGAAGCATATTCTTCATTGGGTGGTACAGGTAATACTGATTTGTTGGAGGATCCAGATGTAAAGAAAATTGCTCAAAAGTTGGGTAAATCTCCAGCACAGGTAAATACATGTTAGTGTACAAAAATATGCATATACTGGGTTATGGTATTGTGTATTTAATAATAGTAATTAATTGTTATTGTTTAAATGCCATACACAGATAAAATATCGAATCCATATTGTATAACTACAATGGCTTGCAGTGGGCCGTAGTTTGTGACCATCTGGTGTACTCACCTGATACTGATATTGCATCAATATTTGGAAAAAAATAGTAAATATTAGTAATAAAAAAACTTAAAATTCAGCAGTTATTATAGCTATTACTTGTGAAAGCAGTACTCTCTAAAACTAGAATAAAAAATAAAATGCTTATACTATGGATTTATTGTAAATTTCAAAGGTATATCTTATTTTTCATTTTGAATGTTATGGGTGATTACTTCCAATTGATTAATTCATTTAGTGAATTAAGTAAGCTCCATAAGCTATAGAAAAATGTAAATTTTTAAATTTCTTTTCTATCTACGTGAATTTATCTGGTTTATATCATTTCAGAATTTTGTAAAGGTATGGTATTTTCATGATTCTAAGTATAATACAAAATTGCTTTGTGATGTTTAAGGTGGTTATGCATATTAAGCTACCCTTGAGGTTACCAAAATATGAAGAAAAGTGGCATCTTCGACCACCATAGATAAACCGCATACACGCTTACGAATTAAGCTGCCAGATCAATCAAATTGACATTGTGAAACTGCCAAACACAAACTGAAATTTAAAATGACTGTCCCAACAAATATTATGATTTTCATTACAGACATTTAAATACATTTACAACAATAACCCATTATTGCTTGATTAAACGAAGTCATAGCCCACACATAGCCCTACAAACAATCAACAAGGAAAATTAATTCTTAAAAGCACTAAATCCCTAAAGCAAAAACAATTGATTTTGTAAGCCTTAAAAATATGTAATAAATACTGCCAAAATGAACAACAGCTACCTCAATAACAGAGTCTTGATATATGATACCGAGGATGGCATCCAAGAGTATAGAGTAACGGGGGGAGTTCCTCGGTGTTCCGTGCTTAGACCACTACTATGGAGTATAAGTATGATGGAATGCTTAAACTTCCATTGCCACCAGAAGTAGAGCTTACGGCATTTGCAGATGATGTTTTCGTATCCATTACTGCAAAATAGCATGAGGTGTTGCAAAATAAATTTGAAATAACATACAATCTTAAACGTACCGAGAGGACCTGAAAAACCTGCCATGGGCCATTAAAGCTTCCCATAAAATTGTTGACTTGCCCCACCTGGACCAAAAAATTTATGATTTGTCCGTCTCTCTCGGACATTTGCATTCTGAGAGGTTTGCCGGAATATTTTGAAAAAAATTTCTCAGGTTCATAAAAAGTTTTACTGAGTTCTTTTTTTTGTTGTTGTGAAATTGTCTTGACATTTAAAATCCATAGTTCCATAGGTTAAATCTTATTTTCTTTCAGGGGTTTAGTTTAGCTACGAATTCTAACATAAAAGCTTGCACATTTCTTACTTATATTTAGAATACTAGATTGTAAATATTTAAATAAGATAGGCCATAGATTGCGTCACACGATTTGAAATATTCATTGACCCCCTTCCAAACACTACATATGTCAAATCTAAGGCACTCCCTTATACGTAAATTATAGATGTTCCCCAACTGACAAAGGCAGGTATTTCAAAATAGATTTTGGAAAAACCATTCTGATATCTAGCATTAAATCAATTGTGAGTATATTTCTACAGCATATTCGGATCTTGGTTGTTATAAAAGTTCTGTCTGCTATTCTCTAACGATTACAATAAAATTTATTTGACTTTCAGGTAAATACCTATTTCCACGTAGAGTTAGTTATACTAATTCACTTTAATTATTAATTAATATAAATAAAATGTAATGTTGGTTTGGTCTAGTCTTGGATGGAAAGTCATTAAACTTGTACTTATTAGACGTCTTTATTTTTACTTTTTCTGTCTATTAGTTTCCTGATATCATACAGTCGATAAGGTGACTTTATCCCACTAAAACTATTCGTAGCGTCTTAGAAAATATCTTTCAAAAGTTTGATTGAAACAACAAATGACTTAACGTAAATGGAGAACATCTCAATCATTGAGATTTGCTAATAATAATGCTTTATGTGCCAAAAATTCAGGGGTACTTCAACAACAAATAATAAATGAAATAATCATAAATATAAACATCAAAAAGCCGAAGATGATGGACAGTGAACTGGTAGGCAGTCCGGGGATAACACTCAATAATACAAAGCTGAAAATATTGGAAAAATATATACACTTGAGAAATTTAACACATATATTAGGTTTGCTACTACTAAAAATAAGCAGAAGGATCAAACTTGCATGAATGACATTTGAAACTCATTATTCTATGGGCTAGAATACCTGTCTATCTCAAGAAAAAAAGTAGTCAATCAGTGTGTTGTACTAAAATTGACATGGTTGTAAAATCTGGATTCTAAGAACAGAAATCACACGAAAACTTCACGTTATACAAAGATATATGGAAAGATGCATGATCGAAATAACCAGGAGAGACTGAAAAAGAATAGATTGGGTAAGAAATAAGAGCAAGGTAATAAATGTCATCCACAAACTAAAATCTCTGCAATGGCAGGACATTTGACAACACTACAAGATAATTGGTGGACAACAAAAATCACTCAAAGAGTATAAATAGGCGACAGAAACGCCCTAATATAAAATGGGAAACGAATATGTAAGGGAGGTTACACCATGAAGTACTGAATATATAATTCACTATTATTAAATATCAGTAAAAGCAATTTAGGCAGTTGGTTTCGAGTAATCTTGGATGGGGAAGTTGTTAAAAATATACTTATTAGGGGTCCTGTATTGTTGCTTTTTGCTGTTTATTAGTTTCTTGATGACATAATCGCATCTTACACTATAGCTTTCAATGACCTTTTAACGCCTTTGTAATTCAGTTGTTATCATTTGAGAAACTTTATCATATAGACCTCTATTACTTCCCAAAGGCCCTTATTTAACTTGGAATTGCCTTTATAATATCCTGAGGCTGTATTTGTTGGCAAATATGTTAAAAATCTCATTCCCTACGTTATTGCATTCTAAGGAGCTATTTATTTGCAGTACATTTTTTATAAACTGTGATAATTAAATACAGTATTAATTATTCTGTAGTTCACGGTATAATAAATACACAAAATTGTGACTAAATTTAATGAAATACTCACGATTTTATTATTCCTGATTGATAAAGAATTACGTTTACTGTTCACATGATCATTTACACCAAGTTGTGAGTTACCAAAATGAATAAAACAATACATTATTTTCTGTATGTCACAGCCAAGATGTCTGTTCAGTTTTTGATGAGATTTACTGTTGAAAGCCGGCATATTTTGCCCAGGTTAGAATTATAATTAAATTTAGATACACTTTTGAAAGTTTTCCTTCTTAAATCAATATTTTGCATCATCTAAAAACGTAAAAATTTTCTTTTCACTCTCATTTGCCTTTTACATTATAAAGTATTGCAATCATCAAACTTTTTGTGGAAGACAGTTGAGGATATATTATTATATACGTTTAGGGATGCGATTAAATAAGGTGATAATATATTTTTTTTCTAAATAAAAACACAATATAAAAAACAAACTAAAACAAAATTTACCTGAAACATTCCCAGTACAATATATTTTTTGTTGTGAAAGTCTTCAAAATATTTTGCTCTAGATCAAGGATCTCGATACGTTGCAGCCTTAGGGCCTTACTAATTATTCCAGTTAAGTTCCCAGGGCTAAAAAACCCTTTTAATTCTCTGAATATCTGGTGGTCACAAGAAGAAATAGTCTACAACTGTGAGCGGCTAATTGATGAGGCTAGTAGGACGAATGCGTAGTAACAATGAAACATGCACAAACAATGGTAATAATTGGCAGTATTTGGGGTATAAAAGAGCTAGCGGCATGACCACAATTCAGTCTACCGAGGAAAGGCGAAAGAACCGAAATTGTTCGTTGTGAAAAACAGTGGTTCTTAACCCCATTTATAAATAAATAAATAAAGCTTTATTGCCCAACAGTAATAAACTATTAACAGGACAATATTAAGGAATCCACAAAAAAAAACAGCTAGCAAACAGTACTAAAAAATAACAAAAAAAATGAACAAAATAAACAAATACTTGATAACTGTGATATCAAAAATAAAGTAAACTAAAAACTATAAACTAAATAAAGTGTTGGCCCTACTCAAAATAACAGGCATAGAGTCTGCATGAATATCAATTCCCTGCAAATGAGGTTAAAGTTTTGTGTCATACAAAAAATAGGAGAGTTTATGCCTAAGTTAGATTTGTAACGACTACGTCTAAAAACCACTGGATCTCTGAGAAAAACAGAAGGTATATTGAAATTAAGCTGTGATAACAGGTTCACTGCGTCTATTTTATTATGCAGAAGCTTGTATAGAAAAATGAGCGAAAATATTATTCGCCTGAGCTCCAAAATTTCCACATTAAATCTCTTACACATAAGTTGCTCATTAACTCCTCTATTGGGATAAACTCCACCAATTTTAAAACATATATACTTAAGAAACTTTCGCTGTACACTTTCTAATGCTAACTTCTGATAATTGTAAAATGGTTTCCACACGATCGAGGCATATTCTAGCCTGGAGCGTACGAAAGAATAATAAAGTACTTTCAGAGCATCTATACTACTAAACGATTTACAGTTTCTGACAATAAAGCCATATAATTTACTAGCTTCGGCAATTTTAAGGTAAATGTGTTCGTAAAAATTCAACCTAGTATCAAACCACACACCAAGATCCTTAATTAAAGTCGCCCGTGGAAGGCAATCATCTCTTACAATATAATTAAAATCTAGAGAAGCATTCTTCTTGGTAAAAGACATTATTTTGCACTTAGACACATTCAAATGTAAATTATTCTGCCAGCACCAGTCACTAACAACATTAAGATTCTCTTGTAGAAAATAACAATCATCAATACCTGTAATCTCAACAAAGATTTTTAAGTCGTCAGCATATAATAAATTGTTACACTTTAGCCTACTTGTTAAGTCATCAATGAAAAGAAGAAACAGCAGAGGTCCCAAATTTGACCCCTGAGGAACCTCTGATGTAGCAACATATTCGTTTGATTTAAATCCATTATAGAAAACAGACTGGATTCTGTTGTCAAAATAAGAATTTAAGAAAGTAATGAGTTGACTACCGAATCCAAATTTAGCCAATTTACCAAGTAGAATACCGTGATCCAATTTATCAAAGGCCTTTGCAAAGTCGGTGTAAATAACATCCACTTGACTTTTATTATCTAGACATTCCGCCAGGTACTGATATCTTCGAACCGCCCAAAGCCCATACGTCAAAGTATTTTGGTTTTACTTATATTATTTTTGTCTGTGGTTTAGTAGAACGGAAAACAAGCGAAAATTGACAGTAGGAACAGAATTTCGTAATTGAATCCAGTAATAAGACACCAGTGGATGATCCAGCATTCTCATTGGGGAGTGAGGCTTGATCCCGCTGAGGGTAGCTTAGCTTTTAGCAAAATTAAATAGTAAAAAAGCACAGAAGTCAGATGCTTGAGGGGGAGGGGGGCTAGAGCATCTTGGATTCCTTTGGATTCTCCACTGTAAAGCAGTTTGATTCGCAATAGAACCGTAGTTCTAAAAGAATATAACGTTAAATCTCGTTATTAAAAGAAACGTTTTCAAAATTAGTTTGTAAGTTTGCAAATAGAAGGTTTCGAAGATTTGAAACGCGGATTGAAATTGCAGGAATCTCTCTTTGAAAGTTAATATTGAACTAGAAGTTGCCACTCTAGCAAGCTTTCGGCTTCTCTTGAAATTGCAAACCTGGCAAAATCATTCGCCGATGATGATGAGAGAGAGATGATCAGAGAATGTGTAATTGCAGTAGCCGAAAAAATCTGTTGCGAAAAGTTGAACTTATTTAAAACTATGAGTTTGTGTGCAAACACCGTGGTTCGTAGCGTTGAAGACATCACACAAAATATATAATCTCAACTGTCTGACAAAAATTGACAACTTGAATAGTTTTCTGTGGCCTCTCGTGTTGATTTTTATTCCAGGAGTATTATAGAATTATACGAAAAATAAAAAAATACACTTTTTCCAAATGCATCATGTAATATATGAGAATATAGGGTCTCAATGAAAATTTACAAGAAAGGTAAAACACAAATTCTAGCATTAATTTATAAACTTGAATGGAAAATAAAACTTTTTTTAAGTATACGTAACGTAATGTATCAAATGAAATGATCGTCATAAAATAATAAAGAATATATTTTAGTTGTATTTCTATAATAATTCGTTTAAAACATGTAATAATTTATTATTTGAAATTTGACCCATTCTCCCATTTATTTTCCAAACTACTGAGCCTTTATAATAGCCTTAAGTTCAGGCAAATGATTATATACGGCTTCACTGAAAGTTTATTGATAAAATAAACGGAAAATCCTAATCTCAATTAGAAAACAAATTCGACAAATTAGAAAATTTAATAAAATGGCTCATTATGAGAACTAAACATGTAATATTTATAATGTTAAGATGCTCAGTGTAAAATATATTACATCAAATCTCAAAGGTGGTACGGAACAAATACAATACAAACTTTTAAGTGGTAATAAATAGCACTAACACCTAAAATGGTAATATATTAATTCTTGATAAGAGATATATCTACTAATCTACTACTATAGAATTGTTCTTACTTAAATTGTGAAAATATTTTAATGAAACTACTGTCAAATAATTACAATTTTATAAAGGAATTATTTTATGATTTTTAGGTACTTCTGAAATGGGCTATTCAACAAAATGTTGCCGTTATCCCGAAATCTACGTCACAAAAAAGGATCGATGAAAATATCAACTTGGACTTCACAATTTCTGAAGAAGATATGAAAACATTGAGTAATTTTACTCAGACAAAGTATATTCCAGATCCAGATAAAATTGCTTAAAGATCAAATGTTATATGCCATAAGTATGGAAGACAATAAAGAATTTTATGATAGTATTACAAAATTGTGTTTGGACCATTTTAATGCCTTACCAAAATCAGGAAAACCAACTTCCGCAGAGTGGACTGTATTGTCTTGCATAATTTTAGAACAAGATAGTGTTTGTAGCGTAGTAGCTCTAGGAACGGGTTCAAAGTGTATTGGACAGAGTCAAATGTCTAAATTCGGTGAAAGACTGAACGATTCACATGCCGAAGTTATGTGTCGAAGATCGTTTTTGCGTTTTTTATATACAGAAATGATGGAAAGTGGTAGTTCTTTGTTGACATTCAATAAAACTACGAAAAAGTTTAGTATTAGAAATGACATAAAATTTCATTTTTTCACTACACACATGCCTTGCGGTGACTGTGCTATTTTTCCAAAGCAATGTTGTGATGAATTTGGTGATGTGATAAACGTAATTGAACAAGAAGAAATAATACCTTGTAAAAAGGTTAGATTAGATGAAGATATTTTTAGAACAGGTGCAAAATGTCTGTTGGCAGACGAAAAACGAGATTCAAAATTGCCAGGTAAACAGTACCATGTTTTAGGTAAAGTGAGGACAAAACCAGGTGAGTTTGTTTAGTTTTCGGCAAATACCACCACAATAAAATATCTTATATTAATTATTAGTTTCAACTGAATATGATTTCCTCTGTTTTGTCTATATAGAGGGTAGGCTTTTATCCTTTTGCATACCAAAGTCTGTAGTGTTCTTATGAGCACCATTTCTCATGTTGGTTTCTGCTTTCTATCTTCTTTCTTGTTATCCTTGTCGAGTAATTTTAACAAAATTGTTAATTGAAATCTTTTCGTCCATTACACAGCCTGAACACTGAATAATTTGGGACCCGATCTCATCATCACCCTTTATCTCCACCACCACTTTTGATGGAAACATCAACCATCTTATATAAAATCGTCATTTTGTCATTTTTTCCAATTTGAATTATTTTTTTTGATGATTCATTTCAGAAAATTATGACATTATCAATTTGAAATTATTGTTTTTAATGTGCAGCGAGGGCGTGGCCAGAGGGGAGTGTTCGGCAGATTTTATGTTTTTTCACATATAAAGGTGCTCTTCCTGGCGACACCCTTGATGTGCAGTATCAGTAAATAGAAATAATATGTACAGAATTGTAAAGAAAAATCGACAAAACCGGTAAATTAATCTGCATATAAGTGTTTAAGCACACATTCCTGGAAATGTTCACTAATTTTTTTTAACAAAACTTAAAATGGTAATTAAAGTACTTACCAGTAGTGATGAGCGGGAATTCGTTGACACTCTCGTCTTGAAACACTGATTACTCTTATGGACATATTTTTTTAGTACACTCAAGTCTTTATAAGACTTTCGTGACCAAGTCTAAAAAGTTAGTGAGTCTTATCAACTCTGAACACCAAAATTTCTAAGAATATTAGCCTTTTTAGAGTTTTCCAGACTTATTAAGACTTATTGACACTTTTTCAGAAATGGTCACGAAAAAGTCGTATGCAGTTGTAAAGACTTTTGAGTTTCTTTCAGAAAAGTATTTCCACCAGGTCCTGTGAAAGGAAGCTTTGTACGACAAATAAATATACAGGAATTGGTGGAAAGCGATATAAACATAAGTGGTGTGTGTTGTGAACCAAAAATATGCAATACAGATATAAAGATTAGCGACGAGTGCGTATTCGTTAAAGCAAAATCATTGATTCTAATTTCTATATGTAAATATTGCAACAGATAAAAACTGATAAATGAAAAAATAAAAAAAGGCGGTATAACTTTAATTTAAATTTGCAGGTCAAACTTTTGTGGAAGTCTTATACTTGAAAACGAGAGTTTGAATAAGTTTACATCAAATTACCATTAAATTATCTCATAAGATGCAGCTTATGAAAGAATTAATACCTAGATCAACTGTTACTTTGTGCGGTTGTCAATTGCTATTGGCGGTGCAGTACATATCGAAATTGGAAATTTCTGTTCAAGAGTTGCAAACTGTGGGGTGAGGAAACTCCAAGAGACATGCTAGGGAAACTACTTTATCTAGAAAATTCCCAGGGTAATGTTTTTTTGGCGGTAGGCCTGATTGGTCTTTAATAATCTGCAGATTTATTTGTAAATTATAATAATTAATTGAAGTGTATCTATGTTCTTAAAGTAAATCCGACATTAATAAAATATGTCGTATTAGTCCATTTTACTTGCATTATTGAACACTTCAATAAACATTCCATTCTCGCCGTGGACGTTGTAAGCTCACTTACCTTATCCTTGATGAACAAAATAGCTTAAGTCTGAACAGTTGCTAGATCTCAAACTAAACCATATTAAATGCGGTTCCAATAAAATCATTCTGGGAAGTTAGTTCTCAGAGTGGCACCCAAGATTGGAATGGTATAAAAACAATATGGAACAATTCGCAACTCAATACCTGTGAAAATGGACTGGTTGTTTCAATTCAAATTCTAAAGCGAAAGTGTAACTAAGAAAAGTACATACCCTGCTATTTATAACTCTGGTTAAATACCTGGCTATTCTTGAATTAAAAAAAACAGGTTGAATGAAAATGCTTTAGAAATGGAATGCTCGCACTTATTGAGTTGAAATCTTCGAGAATAAATGTGATGGAAGTCTAGGCCTCGCATAAGTTAACTGTACACGTTTGCAGTATATTGGTGAAGGTTAGGCTTCATATTAAAATATACTCGAAAAACAAATTATGCATATAATAAATATATTGTAATGTTTTTATTTTCACACTCGGGTTTAGTTTAGTTCTTGGATTTATTTAAAGACACAGTCTAATTCACTATAATTTATTTCCACTACTTTAAATTATATTCCCAGAACTATTTATTTTGAACACCTGATCTTTACTATACGCCAATCGAATACTGTATCCGTTCCGATAGCTCTTCGTATTTATATATTTCTTCTCGGAGTTCCTTCATGAACTAGAATCATTCGAGAACTTCATCAAAGCAAGCCGCCGATCTCGATGCGCCTGCCGGACAACATTTTGGATTCCACGAAATATGGGATGAATGCCGATTCCACGAGATATCGGATGAATTTCCGTCACAATATACATAATTTTCTCCTAAATTATAAAAATATACAAATAACAGGACTATAAACATTTTTCCGGTACATCAAGCTCAGATCCAGATGTTTTTCATGGCTTAAATTAGTGAATTATTTAAAGTAATGCAAAAAGTAATAAATACCCAGCCAAATTTTTATTTTTGCGTTTGACAGGTAAATTCTAAGGTTCTAAATGGCTGTGATTCAATAATTATTTGTCCAACACATCCTCAAAACATAAAAAAGTCTTATATAACCTTTAAAAGGGTGTCACTGGTACACCATCACTGACTGGAATAACGGATAACAACAACTTCTCGCAGTTTTTCAATGTGTTCAAACGATAAACTGAAATCTTTCAGGCTATTTGACCCTTCAAAAAATTCGCTATTTCATCTTCACATGTAAACAAATTGTACTTTTCAACAATCAATTATTCTTTAATCTTATGTCGCGTTTAAAGAACCACATGGATCTATTTTAATATAGCTGTGAAACATATATTGTTTAATGGATGTTCAATAGCTCTGTTTATTTCAGGTAGAGGAGACCCAACATTATCAGTTTCTTGTAGTGACAAAATAACTAAATGGTGTTATCTAGGCTTACAAGGAGCTCTTTTATCTATTTTGTTAGACAATCCAATATATTTATCCAGTATTACGATTGCTGGAGGTACTCCATACAGCACTGAAAGCTTTAAGAGAGCTTTCTATGGTAGAATAGGTGAGGTGGATTTAATTGCCCCGTACGTTTCTAAAAGAATGGTTATTGGACAATCTAATTTATCATTTCAATTTTCAAAAACCGATCAGAAGCACCCATGTCCAAGTAGTATATCTTGGTGCAAAATAAAAGGCAAAAGGTGGGTAAGACAAATATAAAATGTTACATAAAAGGCTGTTAACTCAACAGAAAACATGGTAGTCTCACCTATTTTTATGTGTTTATGATGCACTGAAATGCTTAATACCGTTTCGCTTATTTTGTATAATATTAAAATATTTTCATTTAATTTGATGGAATTCCGTTTTATGAAATATTAGCTGTAAAACTGTATTATTTGAAGTGGTTTCAATTCAACGGGGATTTTGCATCAGAATCCATTACTTGTGATTAAACATACCTTAATGAATAAATAAAAGAGAAATTCAGTCTTTATTTTCCTTTCTGACAATACAATTTATATAGGTGTCATCAATTACCTTAGAAGACAAAAACAGTGAACATGACGACATAAAATTTACCATTAATTAATTAATTTCACTTAAAAATGAAAAACTGCATATCATTAACTACGTCCTACGTAAAATTCTTTTATATCAAATATACATTCATTTACTAAAATGTTCTTCAAACCTTTCTTGAAATCTGCTACACTATCAAGAGATTTCAGTGTCCGTGGTATTCAGTAAGCAGTTCAATTTTTATGTTCAGTGCCGCTATCTCCCAAAGCTGTACTACAGGTCGTTCTTGATATATAGTACGGAAATTCTATTCCTAGAAGTACCACTTTTCCAAAGTTACTCTACTACATTTTATTCATTTAAAAATGAGTGAATAATAAATCTATATATAAATAGGCAAAGACAAAACAGTTAGGTACCATTTTCTCCTGTGTCTGTCAACAGATTTTCTTTATTTTGTTTTGTTTAGTAGCTATTGACGACCTTCAGTGCAGAATGCTATAATTTATTTATAATATTGGTTCATTCATTAAATAAAATATAATAATAAGACGAATCATTATTTACGTCCATCCTGTCAATGCAAAACGGATAACAGTAACAGTGTAGCCAGATTGCTTGGAGAGGAAATCGTACGACTCGAATGTGAAAGACGAATTAACTTAAACTAAAAAGTAACAAATTTTGACCCATTCCTAAAGTTATTCTACATCGTCATGCTATTGAAATAGAACCCAGGAAAATTTATATTACATATATTACATAATAATTGGGCTCTCGCAAATTCACAACTGTCATTGCTTTTAAATATGGTTTGTCAATTAAAATAAGAATTATGTTGCAACTGATAAATTTATTAATTTTAATGTTATACTCTCAATTTAAAGATTCTTTTAATTTTTACCGTATAAATTTTATATGATTTGAATACGATGACAAAAAATATGAATTAATGCACTGATTGTAATATTCAAGACAAATAGTTAGATCTGGCAGCCCTGAAGTCATGACTATCTTTGATGTGGCGCCTTGATTTGAATTTTGACATTTCAGAATATTGTTTGGTGTAATATTAGTATAGCACGATGGTAATGATACGTTGTAAATTAAATATGTAAAGTTCAATATTTCAGCTTCATTTACTGCGAAAAGTTTTTAACAAATGTGAGTATTACTTATTTATCATTAATTAACAGCAGGTGCTTATATTTCTTTATATTTTACTACATGTTTCATTTAAGTTAATGAAATTATATTAAATCTTAAGATTTTGGTTAAAGGTTTATTAATATATACTTATGTTCCGCAAGAAGCTGAAAGCGTTAACTATGAAATGTCAGAATGAAGGTTCTTATTTCGTTTTACTTCTTATTTTAAGACTATTGAAATTTTTCAGTCTCAAATCAGAAAATATTTTTGAAAATGTAGGTATTAACTAATGTTTTAAATATTAAATTTAATATTAATTTATTATTTAATATAATGTTAATATTTTTACAGGGATTAATTTTTTTGTTAAAAATTATAACTACATATTTGAATACATTTAAAGACCAAATCTTTCAATTATTGTTTGATAGGGAATCAGTTAGTTCCTGTTTTGTGTTCTTTCATTTTATGTAATAAACAATTTAGTTAATTATTACATGGTTCCATTCCTGCAAAATCCTTGTTTTATTGCAAGACTTTTACCTAAAATAAACATGTCATTGACAGTTTAACGATCTGCATTTAAAATATAAAGAAATTCAATGCATTTACTGATATGTTGTGGTAAGTGAGGTACATACGTCTATCCTACAAAGAAATATATTTTTATTGAACATATTTTTCCTTCGAAAACTGTATCGAGTAATTATATATGGAAGAAGCGTTACCTGCTGTTAAATCGTGTGAAGACCATCTTTGATAGTTCAGCATCAACCGTTGTTTATCGTCCGCAGTAGTAAAATAGTCAATGTAGTAGATCAGTATTGATTTTTCGGATTATTCTGTAAGTTTTTGTTGTGAATTTCAATTATTTTATTACTCCATTATTTTCACAATCTTCCGAAGGTGTGGTGTAACAAATTGACAATCAGTGGAAAACAGAACATATATTAAAGATTTTAGTTTATATAAGGTTGTTGGACATATATATTTTCTTATTTTATGAACTCGATTGAAACTGCAAATGACGAAAACCTTTAGGTTACAAAGTGCAATCCCTCCAAAAAATGGGGGTCACGCAAGTAATGTTTGTTATGTTAAAAACTTAGTTTTTAAAAACAATTAAAATTCTAAATCTTTAACTACTTTTATTCTACAGCAAAATACAAGTGTTTTTAGTAAGAGTTCTACAACAACTGAATGAATAATGGTATTAAATTAAACACATAACTGTGATTAGTCACCAAAAGTCTGATACACTACGAATTGACTCACTGCATAGTCACTTATTAATTATGTCTATAAAGCGGAATTTACAAACATAATTCGCATTTTTCAAAATTATTTGGAATACCTATATTTAATTAAATTCTCATTTAACTTTTTTATTTCAATAGATTTGTCAATATGACATGAACGATTGGGGGGGGGGATTTCATGACGCCTTCTTCTTTATTTCTAATAGACATATACGTTTGATAAACGAATCTCAATAATGTTCACAATTTGATGAAATAGGGTCGAATTTCGACCACTAGTATTAATGAATTTGCCCTTCATCAACATTTCGAAATTACTTATTTGCTAGTAGGACTGTGAGGATAATTAAATTTTTTTCGTTGTAATATTTAATCATTTAATTACAAATGTCATATTCTTATTTATTTTCAGCTTGGAGGTAGCAGTAGAAGGAAAAAGACAAGGTGTTACTAGGAAGAAACTAAACACAGAAATTGGCCGTTTGAAAATCTGCAAGTTGGAACTTTTCAAATATTTCACAGAAGTCTGCAGATTAAAAGAAATAAATATATTTGAACAAATTGAAATATGTGAATATGGGAAAGTGAAAAAACTGGCTAATGTTTATCAACAGAACTGGGCTACCCTTAAAAACAAATTTGGAATATGGACCCAGAAAAATCCAGAATTGCTGAAATTTACATCTCAAAATTCTAATAGTTCTTAAATTGGACACTAATTTGTATTTGTACAACAAAGTCATAATGTTTTAAATAAATGATCTATATATTTTTGAGATAGTACTAACAAATATAAAAACTATAACTAACTGTATATCCCATTACTTTCCTTCAAAAATCAGTTCTGAGATGTGAGAGATCAAACAATAAACATTGAATCAAGTCAACATCAGATTAGCAAGATAGTACAAAACTGATGTGAGGAGGAACAATAATTATTTTTGGCAAAAACTAACTTGAACCACTGATGTGCCAAGATATTTTTTATTCAAATTGATTAATAATTGTCTTCTTTACATACACCAACGTCGAATATATCTGTGTATCTACTCTTACTAGAAAAGTGTACTTTATTACGAATCTATCTACAATATCACCCAAATCTCTAGAGAACACTGGCGGGTCCAAGGGGGGGGGAGAGCCCCCACTGAGAGCCCCAAAGTTAGTTAAGTGAATATTAAAACGAGGTAATTTGAACTCCAAGAGCCTAGAAGAAGGTAACTTCGATGGGTTTAAACCTCAGAACAACTGTTTTTAATGTAATAGCCCTAGAAATGTTGGTTTAAAGTTATAACTAAATTTAGTACAGGCTAAGCAGCTGTCTCAATAAAATGCAAGACTTCTACCAGTGCTTTCCTCTGCTATGACCCAACACTTTATGGTTAAACGCTATGAACAATATAGTGATTTAACACATGTATTTTAACACGAAAATTAGCTTTCAAAGACCCCAAATCGGAAGTCATGCTATGTCTAACGCCGTTTCTCTGGGATTTCTAGGACAGAAATCACGAAAGATTTCGTTGGTAAACTAAAACCATTGAATGGTAGAAAATAAAATGTTTCAAGTCGAGAACCTTCATCACTTGTGTTTCCCTCAACTGATTTCCCTTAGACTCTTAAATGTCGATATTATTTCGTGTTATAAATTCAGTTATATGCATGAAATACGTAATTAATTATTGGAGATTTCACTCAGTTGCGTGAAGAGTAACTCATGAAAGTTCTCGATTAGATTAACACCCTGTATATTGTACTCCCGCCCAAGCACTGCTTGCGAAGAATTAATGTGCTCATTGTCGACAAATATCAAAGAGCATTTTCAGACACTCTTAACTCAAATTTCTCTCGCAACATTTAAAATTTTCCCATTTACATCCTGTTTACTGCTGCATAAACTTCACTCATTTACAACCCATATATTGCTGTATATTCTTCACCCTCTGTTACGTCTCCCATATATTTACACTTTATAAACTTTCACATTGTATATTTAAATCCTATGCACTACTCTATTTACTATGTTTACTAACAACCTGTATAGTTACACTCAGTTTATTAACACCCTGTATCAGTGGCGAACCCAGGATGGTCGTTTGAGGGGCTTGACCTCGTTTGGGTGAGGGGGGGCTGTGTCTCGCTCGTAGGTTTTAACAAAATAAACACTAAAAAAAAAAAACGTCTCCATACACAGATAAGTATTACACCATATACAATACATTACTTATATACAGGAATACTGGTTGATCATTTTATAGACATCTCTTTCTCTCAGAAAAACTGTGAGGAAGAATCTCTGTACAGACAACCAGTAATCCGGGCAATTTTACGAAATTGCCTTACTACACTTTGTTCTACATATACAATTTTTTAAATACTTATCTGTTACAGGAAAAAATTTGGAGGAGAGAAAACCCATGAATAGACAAAATAACTAAAAAACATACAAATTAGATACTTGGGGGGGGGGTGCTTGAGCCAGTTAGCCCCCTAGATCCGGCAGTGCCCTGTATATTGAAAACATACCCAGTAAGTCGTGTTCAGTGTCGACAAATGCAAATATACAAACAATATTGCTTCAGAATCCTTTATATTGCCTACAGATGCTTCACCATAGGCGTATCCCCCACCCTCGAAAAACTATACTGGATAAAAGGTAACCTGTATGTTGATCAATGTTACAAAGTATTTTTGCCTCAAATTTCATCCAAATCCATTGAACTGTTTTTGTGTGATTGAGTAACAAGTCCCCCATAAATCCAAACATTATACAAGTATTATCCCCTGTATACTACTAAATTATATAATTTACCGGAATAATATGTAACCTATATATTAATCCAGGTTACAAATATGTGTGCCAAATTTTATCCAATCTTTTTAGAGATTTTTGCCTGCAAATATAACAAACATCCAACTTAAAGTCATTTCATTTTTCTTAATACATCATCCATACTTTCCTTTATTAGGGAAGTATCTCCATAGACTTAAGTAGGTGACCTAGACACGTTTATAATGTTAAGTTGGACCTTAAAATGAAGACATATATAATGTTAAGTTGGACAACATATAGCAGATTCAGTAACTTCATGAAAATAAATTTATCAGTTAGGTAAAAATCTAAAATTTATAGACGGTATAACTCTCAAGATACAAATGCATTCAGAGGTGCATGGAGAGGATCCTAGATTCGAAGACAACAAAACCAAGTGATAGTAAGACAGAAGACAAATAATTCAGGTTCAGGTTATGACCAAGAAAATATGTATTAGATATATAGTGGCAATAAGCAGATCATATCCCGCACTGCACTGAATAATTTGGTGAAATGCGAGTTAGACTCGCATACCAAAAATTGTTCCGTCCCACCTTTGAGATTTACTATAACGTAGGTAAAACACATTATATTACTTTCTAATTTTCCAGTTTCAGATAAGCAAGGAATGAATATATTTTCTTATATATTCCTTAACATCTTGTAAACTTGTACAAAAATATACACTTATAGTTGTTTCCTGAAGGATACATATACACTTATATTTCTTACAACGAGCCTTTCCATTTGATTTGCTACATTACACCCTTGATTTTTATAAAAATATTTATTTAATTTTCTGATTTGGGCAAAAAAATTAAGGTCTGGATTTTCGCTATATTTCACACATAAACTTTCACTGAAGCCGTATATAATGTTTTTTTCTGAATTTTAGGCCCAGTAATAAAGAAGATAATGGCTCAAATTTTAAATAATAAAATATTTAAGCTTTTAAACAATTTATTTTAAAATACAAATTATGTTTGTCAAAATTTTATGCTCTTTTTTGTTAATATCTTTTGAACAAATTATTTTAAAAATATGTAAAAATGAATGACCCTTTTCTATTGATATATTATCGGATGCGTTTGAAGAAATTTTTTATTTTACTCCTTATTTTTCGTTAAAGTTCAAGTGAGACTCTATATTCCTGATTTTACCAAAATTTTAGGTCTCCTTTAAGAAGGCGAACGGGACGATTTTTGTTTTTTAAACAATTTATTTTAAAAATATGAATAAACTATATTTGTATTCCCTTTCAGTTGATATGTTTGAAAACAATTTTAGTATTCTATTTTTCGTTAATTCTATAATTTTGATTCATATAAGTATTGTCTCCTTATTTTTCCTGCAGAATTCAAATGAAACTCTATATGCCTAATTTTTTCAAAATTTTAGAAAACTATAAGTTTCAGAGATAAGGGTGGGAATGTGTCGATTTTTGTATATTTCTGTTATTACCTGTTAAACAAATTATTTAAAGATATATGAAAAAAATATAATTGTATTCCTCATAA
This sequence comes from Octodonta nipae, assembly GCA_034190945.1. Taxonomy (NCBI): domain Eukaryota; kingdom Metazoa; phylum Arthropoda; class Insecta; order Coleoptera; family Chrysomelidae; genus Octodonta; species Octodonta nipae. The sequence goes on along the minus strand of CM067221.1, from coordinate 84,992,346 downwards.
TGAGCCCTTTCATTTGATATATTACATTATGGGTTTTAAAACAATTTAATTTTAAATTTTTCATTTAACTCTTTGCTACCCAAAATTCATATTAGTGTTTTCTCCTAATGTTCCCTGTGAAGTTTTTTAAAAATTGTAGGTCATATCGTTTTGAAAATGAAGGGGAGGGAATGGGTAAATTTTTGTTAATATCTTTTAAACTAATTATTTTAAAAATATCAAAAAATACATTTGTGTTCTTCAGGATGAGTCAGTTCATTTTTTATTTAATTCTATAATTTACCTACCAAAATTGTTATTAGGAGTTTATCTTTATTTTTCCTGTAAATTTTGGAAAACGCCCTATATTCCTTGCTTTTTTCAAAACGACCACGTACGTTTCTTATGGAAAATGGGTTCCGGCCAATTTTATTGAAACTTTGAAAAATAATAGCTCTCAACAGGCTGATCAAAAGTCTCAAAGGACCCGAAGCTCTAAAACGACCCCAAAACCACCCTTAAGGACGCGTACCGGATTATATTAATGGATTAACTAGCCGAAATATTTTACTGGTGTAGTGGAATCTATAACTACCCAATCCAATATTATGCTCGAGGCTTTCATTCTCTACCACTCCCCCTCACTATCCCCCTTCCCCTCCACCCTCACCAACATACCAAAGCGAGCTATGTAGCTTTTTAGTTATTACTAGTTGTAGTCTAGTTCCTTGTGCACTTTTGCCTATAGTCACTTGATCCATCATCTTGCATGCCTCTTCAAACCTCGATATTTATGCCCCCTCCGCCCCGCCCCCCCATTTTGCAACATTATCTTCTACTAAAGGCCGCGAAGTTCAGAATTGCTGTTTCACCGAGGTCTTATGGGTTACGAAACCTTTTTATTATGTACTTTATCTCACAGAATTCTAAAAAACATTATACAAGATTCTGAGGGGAGGGGGGAGGGGGATGAAAGCCTCGAGAAAAATATTGGGTTGGATAGTTATAGATTCCACTACACTAGTAAAATATTTCGGCTAGGCAATCCATCAATATAATCCGTTACGCGTTTTTCTCCCATCCTTAAGGGTGGTTTTAGGGGGTTGGGGTGATTTTAGAGCTTCGGGCCTATTGAGATTTTTGATCAACCTGTTGAGAAATATTATTTTGCAAAGTTTCAATAAAATTGGCCGGAACCTATTTTCCATGCGAAACGTGCGTGGTCCTTTGAGAGTCGGAGATAAAGTGGGAAAACGGTCGAGTTTTTAAAATTGCCTCTCAGTAGTATCCCCAAAATGCTCATTTATTCATTTACGACATGTACTCCAGAATTGATCACCAAACTATGCACTGATAGCAAATTTCAACCTTTTCCGTCCAGTAGTTTCGGAGAAAATTAGCTATGATTTGACATACCAACAGATCACGAGTGATTCTATAGGGGTTTTAGGGTATTAAATGTACGGAACCCTAAAAGCCTCCTGTGAAAAATAACTAGATGGCGAACCACTCAGCATAGGAAGACTGTAAACAAGATGGTAAGACAACTTACAAAATACCCGAGACTCCGGAACCAAAGAACTCAGAATCGAAAATCGAATAGAAAAAACTGAAGAAAAAGATTAATAGCAGCAATAATCGGAAAAAGAAAAAGTCAACAAACTGAATCCTTTTACGACAAAGTATACAATCTTTGGACTAGCAATATGTAATAAAAATAGAAAAAGCTCAAGTGGTGCGTATAATAATCTAGAAAGCATACAAAAATCAAATCCCAATGATAAGCTCACTGCTTATGCAACAGATTTAACATAAGAATATCCTTGAACGAATGTTATAGTCGTCTCCCTTATCTCTAGTTTGAACAAAAAATATAAATAATAGAGGTACGTTCCTGCAATCAATTGAACCTCCCATCCTTTATATATATATATATATATATATATATATATATATATATATAACTTTTGCATCTTTCTTCAAGTCATTCTGAAACTAATGAACTTGTAAATTAAAAATATTTTTGTAGATTATAACTAAAGATAATATTACTATTTAAATAATATATAATTTAAGTTTTTCGAAAAACATTAAACAACAAATTAGGAAAATTACAAAATTGTCCGATTTAATACTTAGTTCTGAGCAAAATATTAAAATATAGGTAGTTTCATGGATGATGAAACAGAATTGTTATTTAATTTCTCTACCGGAAATATTTCTGTTAATAAATGTTAGTTTAATAATAATCCTTGATATAGCATACAACTATTGTCATCTTACTAATTCTCTCTTCAGAGACAAAGACATCTAGGTATAGATAAATTTTAAACTGAGAGAAGCTTGTAGTGAAAGATGCAAACAAAAAATAATTTCACTGGAATTCCCAGACAATTAAAAGGTGATTTGTTTTGAAGTTGTATTTTTTTAATGGAACATTTGTATATTATTACATATTCGGATTGCAAGTCAATTTTAGTATGACTTCATGTCATACATGGTAATTAAAACCAGTTATTCGATATTTTGTGAAAAATTTTAACCATAGATGACTTGATTGTTTCAAACAGATTCTCTATATTTTTTTCACGTCATGTAATAACGCACTTAGTTTCCTTTCGTCCTGTATAAGTTTATAGTTTATATCTTTTTAGAAATCAAGAAATCAAAATGGTTAATGCTTTTTATGTTTTCTTGTAAATCATACAATATTTCAGATCGTAGAAGGCCCTGAAGTTAAATTCACATGCCTCCTTTAATAATGTGAATTTGCATTGCCTTTCGAACGATATAAAAAAATGTCCAACGAAAGTTGACATTAATGTTATTTAATTGTTCTCTACAATACTTTTAGGTTTCATTGTTAATTTACTTTACTGAAAATGGCAACTTTTACTGTTGGTGAATGCTTTAAAAATTCGGTGTTGGCAACTCGAACATACAAAGCACGATATTATAATTGTTACCATCATCCAGGGGAAGACACTTTTAAAAATATATTGGAAAGATGCAGTGCTACAGGAGTATTTGCAACCCTCAAAAAAGAAAGGGCAATATCAGTGATAACAGAAAGTAATGAATGCAGTATTCTAGCCTCTTTATTAGAAAATCTCCATGGGAGTACCCGATTGCTTGAGAGCGACTTTTACATAAGTAAAACTTTATTGTGAGAAGAATATCTATCGTTATCACGACTAATGAATTAGACCTGGGGTGTAGTAAATAGAAAATAGATTGGAGTAAAATCCAAATAAATGTTAATTAATCAAGTTCAAGATGGAGGTTCTCGGTTGGTCTCTATATACAGTGCAATGTGGCTTCATAAGTTGGATTCAAAGGGAAAAAGTTATTCTTCATGAAAAGATAAATAAATGTTAATTAATCAACTTCAAGATGGAAGTTCTCGGTTGGTCACTATATACAGTGTGGCTTCATAAGTTGGATTCAAAGGGAAAAAGTTATTCTTCATGAAAAGATTTGTATGATCAGAAACGTATAATGTAATCATTGCTTTTTCAACTGTATATGAGGTTTAAATTTAACCTAAAATTATATAGCATTTATTTTTACCCGACTACGGCGAAGCAAAAGAGTGAATAATTTTTTGTGGTGATGATTTTAACTATGTTCTAAGATTTTAACACTCTATGTATGTATGTATAGATGTTCCGCTCTAGCGTGCCTCCTAGTAAACCGATTTTAACAAATGACTTGTCAATCGATTCGTCATTACTGTGAGATTGTCATATTTTTACTACAAATTCTTTGTAGCTCTTGGAAATTAACAAAAACTCAAAATATTTTTGATTGTAATTTTGGCCACCGAGATTGGTGTTCATTGGAAAATGGCAGATGCAGATAGTCAATTATAATAACAGTTTAATAATTTCGTATTATTTAATGTAATTATAACGTTCGAATTATGTGGAAATAATAAAATCAATCAAATAATACGTCTTTAACGCAATGCTTTAATGTCCCATCTATCGGTTAGTCGATGTAATATTTACATTGGCGATACTGTTTTATTATAGTTTAGCTACCCCTTGTGACATGGCGTCACAATATTATGTAATTGATATTGATTGTTTTCAATATTTTTCACAAGCGTATGGTTAATATTAAAAAATATCAGCTCATCAGCTTTTAAACAATTAGTTTATCATTTTGAAGAATTATAACAAACGGCAGATAAAAAAGAAATACTTTGATTAGCATTTTATTTATGTGATGCTATAATATGTGAATTGTATAATATTTAATCGACGTCCACGAGTACTTTGTTTAAGTAGGTACTTTGTTTGATGTTTCTTACTCACTCGGTTTTATTTGTTGCTAAATTATTTAAACAAATTCCCGCCCTGCCCTTCAATAATGTTTATATGTTTCGTTAATCTAATGGAATGGTTCTAAACAACTGCCATGAACAAATTCAACATCCTAGAGTACCTTGTTTTACTACTTTCTTTGATGCTTTTTTAATATCTCTGCTTAATTTGTTGCTAAATTATATAAACAAATTTCCGCCCCGCCTTTGAATAATATTCACATGGTTACTTAGACCTAATGAACAATTCTAAACATAATTGCTTAGAATGCTAGTGCATGATAAAATTCGACGTCCTAGAGTACTTTGTTTTAGTTCTATGTTTGATGCTTTTTTAATCTCTCGCCTTAATTTGTTGCTAAATTATTTAAACAAATTTCCGCCCCGCCTTTTAATAATATATACATGGTTCCTTAGATCTAATGAGAAGATTCTAAACACCAGTCTAGATAAAATTCGACGTGCTAGAGTATTTTGTTTAAGTACATTGTTTGATGTTTCTTACTCTCTCGACTTTATTTATTGCTAAATTATTTAAACAAATTCGATGTCCTAGAGTATTTTGTTTTAGTACTGTGCTTAATGCGTTTTTAATCTCTCGCCTTAATGTGTTGCTAAATTATCTAAACAAATATCCGCCCTGCCTTTTAATAATATTCACATGGTTCCTCATATCTAACGGAATGGTTCTAATCAATCAAATTCGACTTCCTAGAGTACTTTGTTTTAGTACTTTGTTTGATGTTTTTTTAATCTCTCGGCTTTATTTGTTGCTAAATTATTTTAACAAATTAATTACATTTCACTTTATATATTAATTTTGTTAAAAAGTTTTATTTTTGATAATTAGTAAAATTGTTATCAAACAAATGTCATTAGAATTAGAAATGCCATATGACTATAAATTGTTTAATACCTATTCTTGTCACTTTTACAACTTTATACTAGGTTTGACTAAAAATTTCAGTTTTGCTTGAAAGTGAAGTATCTTTTTTTTATAATATCAGAAATTGTTATGAAACAAAGTTTATTAAAATTGAACACTGCATCCAAGTAAATTTTATAATGATAAATTCTTTTAAAATGAAATAAAATTTTCGGAGGGCACACTATTAAATAAATGTTATTGGCAATAAATCAAAATGTCTGATAATTAACAACCGTAAAAAGAATTGAAGATTCTCAAATTGTCTACAATACAGTTGGTCCACCTAAGTTGGAATCCCATGCATTCTGTTCAACAGTACATGATGGATGTTGCTTAAATATGAAGTGCCTCATTTTTGACAATGTTGAAAAAGTTCATTAGATTTGAAAACTGCAGCCAATAAAGCCAGACATCTCTAAAAATGGTAATATAAATACATTTAAAAACACAAAACCAACTTCAAAAATAGTAACTTAACTAAAAACCACATTTTTTCTGCAAGAATTAAATACTTTACGGAAGTGGGTGCCAAGTTGAAGTGGAAATGATTTAGGAAGTATATTGTTACGAGAATTCATCCGACAGCTGGTGCAATCGGCCATCAACCAATTCGTGGAAGGGACAAACATTTCGGATTCCTAGAATTATCGGAATAATGTCCCTTCCACGAATTGGTGGATGGCCGATTGCACCAGCTGTCGGATGAATTCTCGTAACATTGCCCCCTCCTTAAGACCATTTCGTCCCGGAATGTCCTAGAATCCTTCCTGGTGTGACGATATTTGCAGGACTCTCCATTTCGATAACGGGAAGTTTGGTGGAAGTAACAGTCAACGGTCTTCGATCTGGGCTGCGAATATTGAGACAGCATACCAGGATGTTGATCCCAGTGAATCGAAAGATTATTTCCATCATACTTCTCACCACCCTAATGTATTTATTTCCAGAGTCGGATTCAGGAAATGGATCGGCAACATCAATGGCTACTTTTTCGAACGGAACTACTGCGTTACTCGCAGGGGACTTTTGGCTGTGGTAAAGAGGGTAGGACAGTTCTATAAGTACCTCTATGGTAAAAGATTCCTCCTGAGGACTGATCATGCAACACTGAAGTGACTCTTGCAGTTTAAAAACCCCGAAGGACAAGTGGCCAGGTGGATTGAGCGGTTGCAAGAATTCAACTTCGAGACTGAACATCGCGCAAGAATGCTGATGCCTTATCGAGGGGACCTAACCCTGATGATTGTAAACATTGTCAGCGGGCTGAAGAAAAAGGGGCTGTTCTCTGTAGAAATACCGCCGTCGATGACCATTGGCAACCTGAGCAGATCCAGAAAGACCAAAAATTAGATCCAGAACTAAAAGAAGTTACCCGGTGGAAGGAAGAAGACCGCAAACCTACGTGGCAAAGATTTCCCGATACTCGCCAACCATAAAGTCGTACTGGGCTCAGTGGAACACCCTCGTCCTGGAAAATGGACTTCTCAAGACTTCCCACAAATAGGAGACCAGAGGTTCTACGAGAACTACATGATGGTACAACTGGAGGATATCTAGGAGTAACGAAAACCCTGGGGAAGTTGAGAGAGCGCTTCTATTGGGTAAACTGTCAAGTAGACGTTAATTAGTGGTGCCGGAAATGTACGGTTTGTGCAGCAAGTAATGGGCCTCTGAAGCGACCAAAAGCTCCCATGAAGCAATATAACGTGGGCAGTCCTTTCGAAAGAGTAGCCATTGGTGTTGCCGATCCATTTCCTGAATCCGACTCTGGAAATAAATACATTGGGTGGTGAGAAGTATGATGGAAACAATCTTTCGATTCAGTGGTATCAACATCCTGGTATGCTGTCTCAATATTCGCAGCCCTGATTCGAAGACCGTTGACTGTTACTTCCACCAAACTTCCCATTGTCGAAATGGAGAGTCCTGCAAATATCGTCACACCAGGAAGGATTCTAGGACATTCCGGGAAGAAATGGTCTTAAGGAGGGGGCAATGTTACGAGAATTCATCCGACAGCTGGTGCAATCGGCCATCAACCAATTCGTGGAAGGGATATTATTCCGATAATTCTGGGAATCCGAAATGTTTGTCTCTCAAACAGGCCGACCGCTGCCGTTACTGGGAATTCCTTTAAAGCTTCCAGAACATGAAAGAAGTTTCCCGATGGTTCGTCGGCTTACCAGGCAATTCGGCGAGAAATATATATATATATATATATATATATATATATATATGGACAGCTGGCGATAGGAGGCATTCAGTTTTCGACGGTCGTATTGTGTAGTTCAGATAAATTGAAAATAATAATTTCTCTGAATATAAATTGTGCTAAAGTAGTGGAAATAAATTAGAGTGAGTTGGACTGTGTTTTTAAATAAATCCCAGAACTGAAGAGAACCCGTGTGTAAAAATAAAAACATTACAATATTTATTTTGTACTTATTTACAACTTTGCTGTTCAACTTTGAACAGACTTCAGAAAAAGTATTTCATTGTTGTTGGTTAAGTTTTTTTTGAAGTCGGCTTTTGTTTTTTTTTGTGTAGTTATGTTTCTTACTTGTCCAAATCACTGGAGTACCAATAACCAACAATTGATTTACTGTCCCTTTCATTCGCCCAATCACCACCCATATCATTTATAATTAATCTTTCAGAAATCCTTTTTTAACCTTTATCTCATTAATTTCGTGATATAGTTTTGGTTGTCACATTTATACTGTTTCATATAACTAACTGAATAATTATTTACAAATAACATCAATATGATGGATTTCCCTTTTTTTTTCACAGCCAATATAATCATATTTCGTAATAATTTTGTTATGACCTTTGATTGATAGTAACCTTGGACTACTTAAATTGATGTCTTGTTTGTCAATTCAATTGTCTTCATTTCATATTTTTCTTCACGTTTTTTATTTCAAGGTACATTGTCTTAATTCAATGTCTAATATTTACCATTTAAGTATCTAGCGTCCAAACTTTGTTCTATTACTTACCAATTTTGATACCCTTCTCTTCATTATTTGTTATATCACTATTCTGTGTCCACTTCAATCAAATTAAATCAAATTTTCGGCTTCATTTGAATTAAAATCCATTAATTTTCATAAATTTTAGCGCCTTAAAAATGTTTGCTCCAAACTGCACAATCCGTGTGCTTTCATTCCATTTTTTTGCTATCAAATAATAAACAATAATAAACATTGTAGCAATTCCTCTTGACTACAATTTGTTTGATACATAAGAATAACATATATATGTCCTGTAATTCATCTTGCTGAATCATTTATATCGACTTTTTAATATAAAATGCATGTTGAAAGTCCCCACGCTTTCTTTTTCTACTCGTTAATATTCTTTTTTAAATTTGCGATATTTTCAACAGTTTTTAGGAGAACCTAGCACAAAGAGGTTCCGAATCTGAACTTCAAATTTAACGAAATGTATCAAATACATAAAGAAGTGTTCGAGAGCGCATTCAATTGTGGGAAGCGCAACTGATGAAGGTTCCCTAACCAGAAACTATGGATTTTGTTCAGCAATGACTAGGTTATTGCGTACAGGTAATCAAAACTCCTCACATATCGATCTGTTATACAACTCCATCAGGGTAATCAAGCGCTCGTTGTTCTATAATATTTAATGCTGCCGTTTGTTTTGTTTTTGTTTTGTTCGCGACTACATGTATCTTGATTATAATTTTAATTTTAAGTAATTATATTTTATTTTTTATTTTGTATAAACTTCGATTTATGTTTTTTATGTGTTTTGTGTTTTTAGATTTAGTTTTAGTTTTAATGTTATTTTCTTTAAATTTTTTGTTTTGTATTTTCTCTAAATGGGTGGAATGTCTTCGATGGCACATTCCATAGAGAATATTCAAAAAATGTATGAATTAGATGTTGCGGTTTTAGTTCAATGCTGGTTCAAGTCAAGTATATAATTGACGAAGGACCTTTAGCGGAACAATCAATAAACACGTGCCGTCACATAAACGAATCACCAAATAAAAGTTATACTAACCTTTAAGTCGAAGATCTGGTGTTTTCTTGGTTCTCGTCTGGACAACACGTTACACAAAAAATAGCGACGTAATGTTCATTGATTGAGCATACAAAAAAATGCGGGTTTAACAACAAATGATGCGCTTTTGTAAACATAAAAGAAACAAAATGAAAGCGGTTTAGCGGTCGTTACGAACGAAGCTACTAACTCGCAAAAAACAGCAATAAGCGCCGTCTCTTCAGACGGGATCAAAGCCACCGAAAAGTTCGGAGTACATTGCACGACACTCCCAAGCGTCTTAACAGCTAGGGACCCGAAACACGAATGTCAAATACTGTCTATATTTTACACGCAAAAACACTTACAATTAGCATTAGCGGGACGGAATGTTTTAGAAAAGGTGCAGAAGTTTAAAAATCAATGAAGTAATTCAATCAAATTGAAAACAATACACTAAACAAATTGCGGGAACGCACCAATGGGGTTACCCGTTTTATCACTGAATGAACCCAACTGTTCGATACAAACTGACTCCATTCCAATCAGAAGGGGTATATTCCAGGGAGACTCTCTTAGCCCGCTGTGGTTCTCAAACAAACTGAAATCGACTAATTTTGAGTTCAGTCTCAAACACAACAACGTACAAGCATTAAAGATAAACCATTTGTTATACATGGACGACTTACAGTTGATGGCAGCTAAGAAACAACAGCTGCATGGTATGCTTAAAATAGTAGAAATGTTCTCTAGTGACATCCATATGAAATTTGGCCTAGACAAATGCCGAATTATTAATAACAAAAAACGACACGATGCTGTGGCAAAAATACTTCACCAGGAACTAGCACTGAAACTTGAATTCTCACAGTCCGTAAGATCACCATACTATAAATATTTTAAAAATATATCAACTACAAGCTGTACTGGGACCGCACGATACTGACCGATCGGACTGTTGTTCACAATAGACCAGATATAGTTTTGGTAAATAAAGTCTCTCGGAAAACAACTTTAATCGACATAGCAATTCCTAACAACAATACTATAAATATCAAGCAGGCTGTGAAAATAACCAAATATAGAGATTTGGAATTTCAAATAAAGACTCAGTGGGACATGAACAACACACGAACTGTACCAATTGTTATGTCAACTCTACATTCCTTGAGCGCCACGTTCAAAAAGTTTCATGCCATTTCGAATACAATGCAACCTCAATCAATTTACCTACATACCCAAGTGCACCCCTAAAGATTTACAAGCAATCATCATCATCATTCTGTACACAAATATAGGCCTCCACAAACATTGTCGAATTCCTTTACTGCTTTATGATCAGTTTTACCGGTTATGTTTGTGTTTTAGTGTGTTATACTTTCACTTGCCCTAGACATAGAATTTCAGAATACTGGGTCAATTTTTAGTTGTATGAAACTCTAATATAACGATTCACTAATTACAAAGCGACCGATTGGAAATTTTCAGATCAATTATGTTAATGTATATGCAAAAAAAAAAGAAAGCAATGCAGTCGGAATACTCATATGTAATTTTTCTACTGAGAGGAAGTGCATGTTTTATTGAATTTACGTAATTTTCATTCTAATTCTGATTATATAGTTCTATAAAACTTAACAGTGCAGTATTCTATTGTTACTTTGTATGAACAATGAAATTGATAACCTTGATTTTATTATTCTTTAATTGACTATCGAGTTATAAATATTAAATCTCAATACACCAAAGCTTCCTTTCTGTTACGTTTGCGTATAGCAAAATGTTACATATCCAAATGTTGTTGCTCATATTGATCTACTTTTTAATTAATGACTATGTGGCAGGTACGACAGTTAAGGATATGAGATTCAAATTACATAGTGGAGATTTAATGCCCGCAATAGGAGGTACTGTTCAGATACAGTAATTTTTTATATGATCATATTTTACTGCTCCAAGTTTTCAGTGGGAACATATTTAATAAATGATGAAGAATTGATCACAAATGTTCTGGATTTCGCTCTTGGAGCTGGTTATCGTAACATAGGTATGAAAATATTTCTTTCTAGTTTCTTTAATAACACTTAAACGCTTTCCAAATAATATTGATTGTTATAATCTATTTGAAAAATAGAAAATATAAATTAAATAAAAATAAAATCTATTAAAGAATAAATTAGTAATCTTACTTATTGGTATAGTGGATGCAGTTTATTAGAAATCCAGTTAGGTCCTTAAGTAATTGATAAATTAATTTTTTACGTAATTATGCATGTAAAGACCAACAATGTTTAAAGCGGATTTCCAAAAAGAAAGGGATGTAGTAATTAGTGGGCTAGAAAAGTGAATTAATACAACGGATACGAGATGCCTTAATAAATGAAGCTAATAATCCAGATACTCATTTCTGAGAAGTTTCTGGAAATGCCGACATGAGTTTGCTATTAAAAAATGGAAGAGAACGAAGCTCGGATCGAAGAGCTGAAGCGGGCGACAGTCAAAAATGAAACGCGAATAGAAGAAGAATAGGTGGTCACAATAGAAAGGGGAGAAACTCCACCAAACACCGAGAGCAGAAACAGTCCGGAAGTAGTGGATTCCAAAATTAGCCTAGAAGGAACAAAATACAAAATGAAACCTCCACAATTTAATAGAAAATCGCCATGTACTAATCATCGTCGCCAATTTGAGGCGGCTGCCACAAAGCTAAACGGATGGTCGGCAAAGGTGAAGGCAATAGCATTAACTCTCGCCTTAAGAGGGGATGCTACAGATATTTTGCAAACGTTCAATAACTCGGAGTAAGAAGAATACGAACAACTGGTCAAACAATTAGAACCGGGATATGGGCAGACCAATTGGAAGCACGTTTATCACTTCCAACTGAAAAATTGCCACCAGAACTCGAATAAATCCCTACAATAGTTTGAAGCTGATATTGTCCGTCTAGTTTGCCTTGCCTATCCAGCCACAAATGTGATTGAAAGGTTAGCAGTGCAAGCGTTTTTGGATGGACTTCGGGATCATGAAGCCAGACAATCATTGGTGGGGAAGGTTCTTCATCTCAAATAAAAACAACCAGTGAATACCATAGACATCTTCTATTTGGTAACGGATACATTCTCACAGGACAAGCCAACATATAGCGAGAGAGATCTTTGAAAGAATCTGGTAGAGTTGAGGACTATAATGATGGAGAAGAACATGATGAAGTTGGCGATCCCAAAGAGAGGCTGTGGATTGGTTGGAGTGAATTGGAAGGTAGTGAGAAGTACGATATAAACTACCTTTCGAGCCCTCGAGTGTTCAAGAATCCATGAAGGAAATATCTCGGCGGCTATTTGATCTAGAGACTTCTGAGAAGAAATTTATACTGGAAGCCGACTAAGGGATTCATTCAGTATTCGCTTGCGGTTTAGTAAACAACATACAGATGTTCAACATAAATTGTAGATATAAAATTAGTGGAAATAAATTGTATTAAGTTCGACTAAGTGTTTAAATAAATCTTGAGGGTAAAATAAAAACATTACAATAGAATAAAAATTTCGTCATTTTGGAACTTTCAAAGATATTTGCAAACTTGGGAGATCAAAATTAAACGTTAAATGTTGTGGAAAATCCACAAAAACGTACAAGAGTAGTAACTGATGTGAGTTATACAATTTTATGTTTATAGAGCTTAATAGGTTCGTTTGATCCTCCCTATTGTGTTATAACATCATCATATTTGCATTATTATTATTCCAGGTCTTTGTGATCTCTGCCTTTGACAGGCATGTGTTAAAGTGATCGTATATTTTTTGTTAAAAGTTTCCCTTTTTTATGTTTTTTGAGAAAAACTTGTTCATTTCTTATATACTTTATGCTGTCAGAAATTCCAGCATCATACTTCCTCTTTCATTTCTTTCTCCATACCTGAAGTTTCCTGTAAATATTCTGCATTTTCTTCTAGTGTTTTCTGTATTTTTGCATTGAAGTCTTTCATTACTAGAATTTGGATGTTTTTGCCTCTGCAATATACGCAGAGCCTGATACTTCTTCTAATTTGTTGCCAAATTTTTGAATCTATTATTTTACAATTATTTATAAACATATTGTTACGAGAATTCATCCGACAGCTGGTGCAATCGGCCATCAACCAGTTCATGGAAGGGACATTATTCCGATAAATTCTGGGAACCCAAAATGTTTGTCTCTCAACCGGCGGACCGCTGCCGTTACTGGGAATTCCTTTAAAGCTTCCAGAACATGATGGAGTTTCCCGATGGTTCGTGGACGTACCAGACAATTCCGAGATTAATATATAAAAGGAACAACTGGCGATAGAAGGCATTCAGTTTTCGTCGGTCGTATCGATAGTTAAGATAAAATGTAAATAAGTTTCTGTGAATATAAATTGTGTAAAGTAGTGGAAATAAATTAGAGTGAGTTGGACTGTGTTTTTAAATAAATCCAAGAACTGAACTGAACCCGAGTGTGAAAATAAAAACATTACAATATATCACATTCCCGCTAGAAGGTTGATGTCCCATATTATTTTATTGACTTCTACTTCGTGTTCATAAAGAATGTCTCCACCCATCAAAGTTAGTATGTTTACAGTTGGTCCATGTCCAATGCTAGACAGATGGGTTTTGGTGTTCGATTTAGAAAGCAAAGTTTGGTTGTGGAAATGATTTAGGTGTGTGAAGGGTACAACGTACTTATCACAAAATATATTGCAGAATCTTTGGTACCGTCGACATGCGACAGATAAGGTTTATTAACAGGTCTTGTGAATAAATAATTCAATTGGTTAACTACATAGGTACACTCTTAAAATATAATTATGTATTTCAGATACAGCAACATTATATGGAAATGAGGAACAAATTGGCAAAGCCTTGAAAGTAGTTTTACCAAAACATAATTTAACCAGGCAAGATATTTTTATCACCACCAAGTTAGGTAAACACTTTCAATATCCTTTAAAATTAAATTTTAAAGCTGTTGTGTACTTAATTCCAGCTCCAGCTGATATGGGGAATTTAACTCATTCAGGTTTACAAAGATCTTTAAAAAAACTAGATTGCGATTATATTGACCTTTATTTGATACACTTGCCAGGGCCTTATGATGTGCCCACAACATATGAAGAAAACAGCAAACTTCGAGACGAATCTTGGCGTCAGTTAGTGCAAGAGGTTAAAGATGGTCTTGTACGAAATATTGGAATTTCCAATTATAAAATCAACCAGATAGAGGATTTATTGGCAAATGATCACGGCATAAAACCAGCTGTGCATCAGGTAATTTTTAGAAAAACTTTTATTAGTATTATATGAATAAACTTTCGACGGCCTCCAGTAAATTAGTCAAGTATTGTAATTCGTATTTAGTATAAATTTCCTTTTTGCTTTTAATAGTATTTATAAATTATTCAATATTTTCTACTTTCTACGGGGGGATAAATGTTTATAAGAGATAACTATATACAAAATTGTGAAAAATAAAGTCTTTTTTTAAATTTTAAAAAAAATCATTTAGAAATATATTAAGGTGATCCGCCGCCGCCGGTGTGACAAATCATGAATCTATTTTGTCTTTTCTCGTGATGGTGTCATTCTGACACAATTGCGGCACAACACTGTTACACATCACTAATTTAACTTCTAGACCGACGTATCTTTTTTATTGACTAAAAAGTGTTTAACGATCTTATTAATTTCACAATAATCGATAAAAGAAGTTTCTTTTCTCGTTGCTATTTTGTTATGCTAATAAATATTAGTGCTTTTATTTATAACTTCAGTAAACCTGCTAATAAATATATTCTATGTGTAATCTGTGCTGAAGAAAATATATTAAGAAGACAACCCAGCGTTTGTATGTAACTTCAAAGCAAGTTTTTAGAAAACAATTATTTTGGTGACTAAATTTATTTATAGTTCTATTTATATATACTATTATAAAATTGTAATTCAGTAAATTAGTGCAGAGACTTCATTTCGAGTCATTTTTTATAGTGCAACATGTTTCGATTTAACAAAAATTATTTAACAAGTATAAATTTCCTTGTCTAAAAAAAGTTTGTCCTATAAGAGATATATACAATGTGGTGGAAATAAAAAGAAACAAAAAAGTTATATTGAGTGGGCCATAAAGAGTTTTAATCGAAAAATAATTTACAGTGAAGTTTATTACTCTTTGAATTATGTAGTTTAATGAAGAAATAGAGTTTATACACATATACTCAATCAAGAGTAAAAAAATCTTTCAAACCTAAAATATAAAAATCGGGGGGATAAATGTTTATAAGAGATACGTTACTACAAGAAGCATTAACAAATTAAAGCAAAATTGTGAAAAATCATATTGAGTCTTTTTTTAAATTTACAATAAAATATGTATGTTTTAAAAAATGTTATATTTGGTGGCCCCTAAAGAGATGAACATACAAGGTGGTTGAAGTATTTAGTAGAGTAAAATTATGGTTATACAGGATGGTCCAAAAATAAGTTATACTGATTAGCAGCAGTACATACAGGAAGGTTTTAATGTTGAATAAAATTGATATATAGGGTGACCAAAAAGCAGTTGCAATTTGGGTAATGTATAGTAAAGGTTTGATGTTAGGGTGCCAAACTATGTTTTTAAATTTGTGACACACCAAGAGTGCATGGAAAAGTTAAAAAAATATATTATATAGGGCATGAACAGTTGCAGTCCTACTATATGGAATACCTCAAACATGGGGCGAGGCAAGATTACAGTTTTAGAGTGTGATTAAAAAATTTCAAAAAATTTGCATGTAAAGGGTGATTAAAATATAGTGTGGAGAGAAATTGTACTTTACGAGGTGGCTCAAAAAATATCAGGAATAATTGTTATATAGCGTAGACCATAAGCAGTTACTTAGATGAAATATATAGGGTGATATAGGGTGGAGTAAGTTATAAGCAGGTGCTAAAAAAGTTATAATAGGTGACAAATAAACAACAGCATATACAGGCTGGTTGCGCTATAGGGTGAAGTAGAGTTACAGTTATACAAAGTGATTCAAAAAAATGTCGATTAAAATTGTAATATAGGGTGGCCCATAAGCACTTGTAGTTTGGGTGAAATATATTCGGGATTGGTGGATTTATAGTTAAATACGGTGTTTAAAAAAAATTGGAAAAATTGTTTTTATAGGATAATCCATATGTTTCATAAGTTATTTTTTTTGCAAAGACTTGTACATTCCGTACGCGGGTGAAACCGCGGGCAACGGCTAGTAATTATATAAGTGCAATGACAAGGCAATAATTAGGTGTCATTGAGCTGGTGTGTTTATGGAGCCTAAATTTAGGCTCGTTTAATTGATCTGAGCAAGTAGTTTGCTCGTAAATAAGTCTGATTGACAAAGTAATATTATAATGTCGTTTAGCTCATCTGATGATGGAGCCGAAAAGGAGCCATAGGAACTCTATAATAAAACAGTGCAACGCCATCGAGTTTGAACAATTAATTATTGTGATTGTAGATGGTATCCAATATTTAGTAGGAATCATTTGATGGAATCCAGGACTTGATGTTAAAACCGAGAATATACATCACTCCAAATATTTAAAGAAACAATATATCATTTAGTGAAAAGTGGATGATAAGATAAAAATTAAGATTCTTTTTCAGATTCATTGCATATAGTACAATGAAAAAACTTTCATATTACAAGTAAACTTATTTTTAACCGACTTCCAAAAAGGAGGAGGTTATCAATTCGTCGCGTATTTTTTCGCTTTTTTTTGTATGTATGTTACCTGATTTCTTCTCCTGTGGTGCCCCGTTTTGAATGAATATGGTCTTGTTTAATAGAGTATATATCCGGATTGGTGAAACTTCAAATTTTGGAAAAGAATTCTATTGGTAAAGTGATAAAATTTGTGAATGAACACGCGCGTGCATGGAAATCGACCAATATCCCTAATATTTTAGTCGATTTTTCGATAACTTCTTATGGATGATTTTTTAACGTTTAATCTATTCAGGAATATCCTCTCATATACTTTTCTGCGACGTGCAACTTGCAGTTTTTCAGAAAATCGCCGAAAATTCCAAAATTCTTATCAAAAATTTCATCGAAATGGCATAACGGGCATTTCCTCATAAATATTTTAATTCCAATGTAATAATGCGGTAATTTTAGGCAATGGAAGTTTTAATTGGGAATTTGAAAATTTTCTATGTACATCTCAAGCATATAGGTAGTAAAACATAGTATTTTCGGCTCCTTAAATCAATGAGTACCAAGGTCATTTTGTTTGTATACCAGTCAAATACCTATTTAAATGCAAATTTTTCCATTTTCCTTTTGGTTGTCACATTCTCCCGGCCTAAAAGAAAATTCAGTGACAACACATGTCAGACTTTAAACTGCTATTTGGTACGTTTATAGACAGGGTGTTTAGTTATAGCAAACAAAGTCACAAAGTAAAGTGATAGAAGGAGTTGCATTTATATGAAGATTGAAATATAGGGTGGACTAGACGTTTGATGGTATAAAAATGTTGGAAAAAATGTGAAATTAAAATTATATAGGGTGATTAAATAACTGTTATATGATGGATACAGGATGGTTGAAATATATGCTGCACTTGAATTATATTTATACAGTGTGATTAAAAAATTATTTACTTTTATAGCCCATACGAAGTTGCATAAAGTGTGGAGAGGAATTAATGTTACACAGGACGATAATATAAAATGTAAAAAATGAACTAATTTATGGGCTAGCCCACAAGGAGTTATATACTATGGTTGAAATATAGGACGGATTTGACTCCGTAAATATGGGATGGATTCTACTCCGTCCTATAGAAGGCAGCTAACAAATTTATGCTTGTCCGTGGGCAGTCGTATGTACAGGCTGGTTCGAACATAGGTTGGAGTAGAATTATCTAGTTATACAGGGTTGTCAAAAAAAGTTCAAAAAAGGTTACATGGCGTAGTCCATAAGGCATAAATATATTTTGGGCTTATTAAGTCAACGCGTACTAGTACATTTCGTTCGTAAAGATTTACCTGTCAATTTAAATGAGAAAGTATCATTGTGTAATGTTGAGGCTTTCGATGTTACCTGATTCTGTCTATTAAGGTTATACATACAAAATAAAAAAAAGAATGAAAACTACCTGAGTTCAAAAATACTAAAAAGTTGAAAATAAAACATATTTAAAAAAATATATAACCGACTTCTACCTATAACTAAAAAGCTAAAAATAATTATAACAAAATACAACTCTAGCAAATAAATAACACATTCAATGTTGTTAGGTACCTACCCAGGAAGTAAAAAATGTAAACATTTAAAGGTTCTCATTCTGTACAAATTAATTACCTACCAATCTAGTATAATTTTGAAGTCAATCATCAAGTTTGATGAATTAGTAGATAAGTACGCAATGAAGGATTTTAGATTCGCTTGGCACCGGTTTCAAAATATACTAGATTGGTAGGTAATTAATTTGTACAGAATGAGCACCTTTAAATGTTTACATTTTTTACTTCCTGGGTAGGTACCTAACAACATTGAATGTGTTATTTATTTGCTAGAGTTGTATTTTGTTATAATTATTTTTAGCTTTTTAGTTATAGGTAGAAGTCGGTTATATATATTTTTTAGATGTTTTATTTATTTTTTAGTTATTTTAAAAATTAAATAAAAGCTTGTTTAAAATTTCATTTTTACCTCAGTTTAGTGTTCCAGATGTTGAGAGGTTTTTATCAAAAATTTCTCACCCTTTAAGAATACGTTCTCATTATACAGCATACAAGCGTTGGTAACTTATAGGAAAATCGGTTTGGTCATGGTTCTTTTACTACGTAAATTTTTAGCCTTACACCAAAACTGGGCAGAACATCGCAACACAATTTTCTTGTTGAAATATATGTTGTTTTAAACTTTTTTATATATATTATAGAATGAATGGAATCCGTTCTTTCATCCGAAAGATATGAAAGAATTCTGCGATAAACAGGGTATTCTCTTTGAAGCTTATTCGTCGTTGGGCGGTACTGGCAACACAGTACTATTAGACCATCCTCAAGTGAAGCAAATTGCTCAGAAACTAGGAAAATCTCCAGCGCAGGTAAGCACTGTTACATTTGTGACAGATTACATTTATTTTTAATTGTAATTTAGTTAGTGTACTTACCTATGATCTATAACACTGTGATTATAGGTACTCCTCAAATGGACTTTACAACAAAATATTCCCATCATACCGAAAGCCAGTTCACGTGAGAGAATAGAAGAAAATATTCAATTGGATTTCACTCTTTCTGGGGAAGATATGGAATCACTCAGTGGTTTTCCGGAAAAGAAACTCATCATGGATGTAAGGTTTATTCCATAAATAATGATCAAAAATTTGTCGTTAATATTCTAGAGAAATGTTATCTAGTTGGCAAATAAATGAGTTTGTTTTCTATTTGAATTTGCTGTAATTTGTACTTACATTATTATTTATTATTATTTATCTTCCCACAATTTTTTCATTGTCAACATGTTTTCGCAAAGATCGGAGTAAATTGACACAAAATTGTACTTTAAAATAAAAACTAAATTTTTTAAACAATTCACCTTTTAATCAAACATATTGTTTAAAAACAGCTAATTTTAAAAATAGCTAAAATAAAAAAATAACTAAAACAATAGAACAGAATAGTACTTAATAGTAGGAAATAGTATAAAATAAATGACTATGAAGAGGGAAAGTTGCATTGTTCTCGAGGTTCAGTTTGAATTTCAACAAGGACACTCCACCGAGCACCAGGTACTTCGACTCTCAGAGTCAATTGGATAAGATCTGGCATCTATGATTTATCTACAAACTTTTCCAGTTGAACTTCCACTCCAAGCTGACAAAACTAATGTACAGTATATCCCGCAGTTTATCTGTTAAAACCCCCATGACCGCAGGAGTCCCTCAAGTAGCCTTGATTTCGCCCACATTATACAATATCTTCACGTCTGACTTCTCTTCCGATGACTTAAGTACAAAACATATCGTCTATGCGGAAGACGCCAATTCTGACGAGTTTCCGTAGTTCGCCAGTTATTTACAAAATTCCATAGACAAATTATCGACTGGATGAACAAATAAATTCATAGCTATTCCGTTTAGTTACAAACAAAACCCCGTCCACCAAAATACAAAATGAAAACATATCCCTTGAATAGGATAACCAGTCAAGCATCTGCTTACCTGGAAGTCACACACAAATTATAGCATTTAGAAAGTTCAAGAAACCAAAGCCCGTTACTCTCCAGGAACACAAAACTTAATTGGGGGAACAAACTCCTGATGTACAACGTCATCCCCAAATAGATTTTACCATATGGCCAAACTAAGGAAACAAATCTTAAACAAAGCATTATGTTGAGACAAATCGTCGATGCACCCTGGTTCGTGTGGAATGCTTCTATTAAACAAGATCTCAGGGTCCAATCACTTCGTGACCAAATTTACACCCACAATTCTAATTTCATCTGTGATTACTTAAATCATCAAAACAGTAAATTAACGGAGCAACTCGAATATGATCCTAGGACGCCTCCAGGACGAAACGTCCGCGATGGGCTCTCATAGCGAATCACCAACCTAACGTCATCTAGTTAGACGTCCTTATAGATTCTATAAATAAAGATGAAAAAGATATAGTGCACGGCACTTGCCTTTATTCTAAGCCCAGATCCCATGCGAAAGTCATATCTCCTTCGTACGCGCCGCTGTCTGCCACAGCGGCAGATGAAACGTTCGGAAGTAATTCCAATAGAGCATAGCAATAGAGTTTAAACAGATCAGATTAAGACTTTATTTAGTTTTAAACACTACAAATATCTATCTATGACGTTGTCTTTGATAGTGATAATGTGAAGGTAAGTTTGCAGCCGCATGTGCGTGTGAGTGTTAGGGTTAGGAAAGTAGAATAATGTTGTTATAATAACCGCGAATTTCGGATCAATGCTTGTAGAATCCGCATAGACGCTTATAAAGTGATAAAGACGCTCAGGAGGTGAGTTATATGTGTTAGTATTATTGAAAAAGCCGAAGGCCCAATACTGCCTCGACCTGTAAAAATATAGTTTTGTACATCATCCAACTGATCATACTCTTTCACGGAATTTAGAAGAATATCGTTTCAATTTCATTTCGAGAGACAGTTTTTGGCAATATTTTTATCCTGGTGTTAAAATATATCAAACTAAAAGAGAAATATAGTTTTAATACAAGAAAAAAAATCTGCAAAATTATATCACTGGTTACTGTCTGATAAGTCGCAAGATCGAAACCAACTCTCGTCCCTAGAGGGCCAACCTTAAAACAACAAAAAGTTTGAATTCGATTTTCATGATTCATCTATTTATGGTTGGATGCAGAGACTGAAAATAATGAAAAAGAATAATTTGTATGCAATTGACACTAGCTATATATATTGTCTTAGTAGTAGGAATAAAATGTATTTTAATGTTATTGAATTCTTTCTAATTTATTTTTAGCAGTTGACCAATATTTTACAAAGAACCCCAAATTATGCTACAAATCCGTATGTGCATTTGATGATGTAAAATACAAAAATGTAAAGAAATGTGTTGATCCGAGTGAGGCAACGATGTTCTTAACATTGCAATTGTCTCACTTATTCTTCTACATATTTCTGGTGCAATTTAATTTTGAATTAGTATACAAATTGTCACAAGTTCACTCAATGACGTAAATACACAATTTTTTCTGAAACTGTTTATACTATCTTCGTTTATTCTGCAAATTTTCATTACTAATGACTTTTTCTACCTTAAATTATGTTTAACCCCGTACCCTTACATTATACTTTCACTGTACTCTCCCACAATATCGGTAACAACCAAAACTGTACCGGACAAAATTTGGACTTCACGTATGTACAGAGGCGGACCCAGGTTTTGGTTTAGGGACGAGCAAATTTTAAAAAATAGGTCTAGTGGGGGGGGCAAGTCTGCAAATTAATGGGAAGCTTTTATGGCTCACGTCAGGTTTTCCAGGTCCGGGAAGGGGGGCAGCTGCCCTCTCTCGGTACGCCCATGCGTATGTATACAAAAACATACAAGAAACAGTATCTTACATTTTTTTTTCTTTCAGTCAAGTCAGTAGTACTTCTAGTATTTAAGAATTATAGTCTAAAGTAGTAGCGAAAGTATTTAATCAGAACTTCAACATTCAGACAAATAAAGTGGGACAATATTTTTCTGATATGGCGACACGATTGTTGATTGACCAAGTATAAAATATGATATTTACAAATCATAAGCTAGTAAACACGAGTAATTTCATCTATATGAGTCCAGTAGTTTTTGGACGAATGCTCGAACAAACAAACATATGGAAAATTATCAATACTAACATAAAAAAGCTGAAGAGTTTGATTGGCTAATCTAAGGAACTACCTGTCGAATTTGAATTGTTTGTGTAGTTTTTAACCGACTTCAAAAAGAAGGAGGTTCTCAATTCGTCTGTATCTATGTTTTTTATGTTTGTTCACCGATTACTCGGAAGTGGTCCCATATTTTCTTCATTAACATAGCTTTTACCGTTTCTTAGAAAATGGGGAACAACTATTTTACCTCTTCTCATATACTCTATGCCTTGGTGGAGGCGCCGGTATTAATAAAATTTGACAAATTTTATTCGGAATGTGGGACAAACTGAAAAGAGATCGGATTAGTTCCGCGATATCTCAAAATGGTTAGAATTTTTTTTCAATAACATAGCTTGTATCTTTTCTTAGAGAATGGGGGAAAACTTTTTACCTATTTTCTTATATTCTATGCCTTGGTGGACACGCCGGATTATAAACTTTGATGGAGTTACTGGTATTAACTTTTTGGAACTTAGGGTAAATTGTAGTATAAGATGAATTAATCAAAATAAATGTCAGTTAATATGTATATACAGTGTGTATTCATAAATCACACGATTACTTTTTATTAATAATTTTAAGACAAAAAAGTTATTCTTCACAAACTGATTTTTTACATGGTCTAAAACGTAAACAGTAATCATTCCATGTCAATTTTTTATTAACTGTAGACAAGGTTTGTCTTCAAAGAGTACTTTTGATTAGAAATTTAAGTATTTTCATTTCTGTTAAGCTGTAAAATTGTTATTAAATAGAATTAATCTAATACCATAATACGAGCCAGGTTTGTTTATATATATATATATATATATATATATATATATATATATATATATGCTTACGACTATTGACCCAGATTATTACTATGAGATACGTATGTAGTCTTGGGATGTAGAGGTCAGGTGCAAATTAAAACAATTTAATCATTAGATTACAACGTTTCGGGGTTTAATATTACTTAATAATTTACCCCTTCATCAGGTAATGTGATTGTATGCCTTTTCACACCGTGGAGTTTACAGATTATATTACTAATTGTCATTTAAACATCAAACTGCTCTAGAAATTCTTATCCTGATTAAAATATAAAATACTATATACTACAAAATACGTTAAAAAATTTTTTCTAGTCATGTTGACAACTGACAACACAAGTTGACATAAAACATAAACACAGATTATACCATAGAATAACATAAATCGTTCTTAGTAGTTTTTATGTATAACGTCAGAGATATTAACCAGAGAAATCTTTAATAACATTTAAACTTAATATACAGATTGATGGATGCAGTAATTAATGCGAAATCGGTATAGTTCGCCCTGCAATAGTAAAATTACTTAACAAAATTTTATCTCCATACATATTCCGATATCTACACCATGTATGAACCGTACACTACACTACACTCAAATAGAACACAGACACGTCTAAACACTTTAAAAAGATTAAAAAAAAAAATTTTAAATGATAATACATTTGGACTACGTTGCTAGCTTTCAGTGTTCTCCTGCCAATGGTTATGTGGAGTGTAAGGCCTGTCAGGTGGCAGCTACCAGGCCCGGTTTATATCTTCTTTTGTCTATCTGGATCAAATGCGAGTATATGGAACTCAGATTTTGTATATCTGTTCTCGCATTAAGGGCATTATCTTCTTGGGCTATCCTCCACATTTCCAGGAAAGTTCTTTTTTTATGATTTTTTTCTATGTCCAACACACTAATACTATCAAAATCTGGCTTGTGTCCTACTATATTGGAGTGAGCAGCCAAAGCACAGGTGTTGTGGCCTTTCTTAATATTGCTTTTATGTAGGCTGACTCGTTGGCTGACTTTAGTTTTCGTAGTTCCAATATAGCTTGCATCACACTCCAGGCATGGAATTCTATACACTACATTAGACTTCTTTATTTCTGGGTCAGTGTCTTTGGTTTTAGTGAAGATTTTCTTTATTGGCTTTACATTTGAGGTTGTTATCTTATTATAGACTTATATATATATATATATATATATATATATATACATATATAAGTATGTATATATGTAATTGAGTTCTGGAAAAACGGCTCTAACGATTTCGATGAATTATTTCCATTTAGACGTCTCAGTGGATAGAAATCGATTGTGAGGGTCTCATTTTTGGGAAAAATCATTTTGCTGTAGAATTAAATAATTAAAAAATTTATTGACAGTTTGCGACAATCAAGATAGCTGCTTTGTAATTTAAAGGCGTTCAATACAGGGTAATTTGGTAACCTACGTAAGAGTGAGATTCGTCTTGTAAATATTCTTTCCATACAGGGTAATTTAACTCTATTTAATGCCTCCTTCATATTTTTACACCTGGATATTTCAAGTTTTCAAAGTTATAAAATTGCCAAGGCAGGCGATTTTTGGATGAGTAAAATCTTATGAGTTTGCATATTAATTTCAGGCGTATTAATATAAATTTGTGGTATAAAATTATAATTATCTAGGGTAGTTTTTTATATGTTAAGTGGTCCATAAGATTTGCTATGCAGGATGGTTAAAATATAGCGTCGAATGGAATTATAGTATGCAGGATGGTTAGAAAAAAGCAAGAAAAAATAATTATATAAGGTAGCTCATAACAGTTGGAAATTAATGATAGCTGACATACAGGGCGGAGTACAAATTTTGTTATGAAGGATGGTTAAAAAAATGCTAATAGAACGTTACACCTGTAGGATAACTCGTTAGCAATTGCATTTACAGGGTGGTTGCAATATAGAATGTACTAGAATTATAATTATGCATGGTGGTTCAAAAAAATATTACAATAGGTGGCAATAAGCAAATGCATATACAGGGTAGTTAAAACATATAGTGGTTTGAAATTATAGTTAAACACTGGGATTTAAATGTGTTAGCACAAAAATATTATATTTGAGAACCTATAAAAAGTTTTATATATACGGGGGACCGGTATTATAGTTATACAATGTGGTTTAAAAAACTGTTAGAATATAAATCTATTATAAGGTAGCATGCAATGACTTGCATTGCATATACATAATGGTTCCAATATAGTGCGAAGTAGAATTATAGTTAGAGAGGGTGATTAAAAGATTTTAAAAACAAAATGTTTGTAGAGTGGTCCAAAAGAGATGGCATATACAGGAGTAGAAGTGTAGTTATACAGGATGATTAAAAAATATTAGAAAAAAATGTTTTAAAGGGTTTTTCATACGTAGCTGCATATGAAGGATAGTTGATATATGGAGAGTAGAATTGTAGTAACACCATGTAATTAAAAAATGCAAGGTTTTAAAAATGTTAGAATATAAATGTATTACAGTAAACGGGGTTGGTCAAGCTAATACATGACAGTAAAATACCTTATGTTAGGCGATATGGAAGAAGTTAATTAGATTTGAAAACTGCGTCCAATTAAGCCACTGCATCACTAAAAATTGTAAAATACTTACATTTAAAAAAAATAAAAACCGACTTCAAAAGAAAATTAACTAAAAAGCATGAAATATTATTTTGCTACAAGTAAATACTTTTTCTGTAGTCGGTGCCAATTTGAACTGCGAAGTTGCGAAGTACAACTCATCAATGTACTTCGCAAAATATTGTCACTTTCGCTTGGCATCGACTTCATAAAAAGTATTTAATTCTAGCAAAATATTATTTCATGCTTTCTAGTTAATTTTCTTTTGAAGTCGGTTTTTGTTTTTTAAAAATGTATTTATTACTAAAATCACTTTTAACTGCTAATTAATTGTTGAAGCTCTACATTTCATTACGATTTTATTGCTCTAACCCCTGTAGACAAAAGTTGCCATAGCGAGAATTCACAATGGTTATACTAACTGTACCGACCAATTAGTAGACAAAAGTTGCTTAATATCAGGTAGCATAATGCCGTATCTGTAGCAGTAAATTCGATAGCAATGTTTTGTGACACGGAGTTGCTTTTTGCACAGCAGACGTATGAACTTGTACAGATTCCCTCTCCTTAAAGTATAACTTCAGCAAATAATTAGTAACTAATAGAATAATGATCTTCACAATGAAAAACATGGGACTAAAGAGGTATTTTAGGTCTTTAGTCAGGTGCATTCTGCGGGCAATTAATTAGCAATCAAATATCAATCAAAGATCACGGAGTTATAACTATGCCTAAGCTAATTTTTGTTTAAAGCTGGCATATTCATTCTTTTTCTAAAGAGGTGGGAGCAACAAAATCATTTCTAAAGTAGAACTTCAGCAATTAATTATCAATTAATAGTCTATGATTTTAACAAACGAAAATTAACTAATTTGTAGGGGTAACCCAATCAATAGGGGATGGAGCGGTAGTTTATGGGTATTTACACTGGCATCAATTGACGGCAATTAATTAGCAAAAGGTATGTACCTAAGATCACCACTAGAGCGCTGTTCGTTCCAGAGCTATAGATTTTGCTATGCTAAATTTAATCTAAAGTTGATATAGCCACTGTTTCTCGGAAGGGGTTGGAGCTATTCAATCGTAACGAGCGTAGAGCTTCAGCAGTTAAATGTTTACTAATTTTAATAACAACAAACATTGAAATATTTATTTTTCTTAATTTTCAAGTGGCGAGAAATTCACTAGGAAATGAGGGTAGTTTTTATAGTCTGGTGCCATATGATAGCAAGATAGCAATTAACCATCAATAAAATACGCTCCCAAGGTCAAACCGATAGTACTGTTTGTTCGGGAGATACAGATATGGCTGTTAAATTTAGTCAAAGCATAGCCACTGTCTCTCGGAAAGGGCTGAAGCAATAAATTTAATTTTCCCTAGTAAGTAAGAATAAATTCTACGGTATGTCTCAATTGGTGTTATCAAATAGTGGTATTAGTCTAATACACATTCGGATGTCTGCAATCTCGATATGTAGTCTTTTTTAAGTAGGTAAGTCCTATTTCATCGCATAGAGAAAAAAATGGCTTCAATTTGATATATGACTCACTACAACATGTTGTGTGTGCAAGCATTTTGAAAACATTAATTGAAAAAATAAGTTAAAAAATAATTTAACAAAATAATAAAACTAGACATTTTAACAGGTAAACCAACAGAAACATGTTCCTCCACTAGTATTCATTTATTAAAATTGCGTTCTAGTTTGTTAACAGATGAACATAATAATCTTACTGTGATTTTGGATTATATTTTCTTGTGGACAAAGGAACAATTAAAAGTCACAACTTAACCCACCATGTATTTTCGTATAGTTTCAAATATCCACACAGTGTAGATTGAAGTAGTTGTAACCCGATATTACACATGTTCCATTTACGATTTCATCGAAAACTAAATTAAATCACCCCCGATAAGTTTACAAAGTCATATTCAATCGACATTTTCAGATCCCTATCACGAATGACAAACAAAATGCATGCATTGGGTGAACAAAGGGCTGGGGTTGACGGTTTCTTAGCAACGTTTCAATTGCGTATCCTTTTACCGGTAAAAATTACTCATAATTATGTTGTCCAGTCGAAACGTTTTCATCATTAATGGTAATATTTACGTTTTCATTGGTTCCGCTTTGTGATTGTAAAATTCTATAACTTTTTATTTGCTACAACAAGGTATCGATAAAATGTGAAAAATCTACTGTATCTTTGATACGTTGAATCTATGAGAAGTAAAACTGCATGTTAACCCACACTTATAAATTTATAAGAATGCGACCTTATGTTGGGTGCTTTCTTTAACAGAAACTAACAGATGAAGTCCAAAAAGCTACATTATTGCCCAGAAAGGGCTGTTTTATAGAAAAATACTTCAATCACTAAATTCAATGGGAACTACAGTTGTCACATCTAGAAGAGTGGGGCCTTCAGAAGTATGTGTTAGCCTTATTATAACTGATTAAGAGTAAATTATGTCAAATACTTTTAGGATATTAATACCGTACACAAAGATGTTATAGTGATACAAGATAGATATGTCAC
Organism: Octodonta nipae; assembly: GCA_034190945.1. Lineage (NCBI taxonomy): Eukaryota > Metazoa > Arthropoda > Insecta > Coleoptera > Chrysomelidae > Octodonta > Octodonta nipae. Next base: position 84,963,723 of record CM067221.1, on the reverse strand, counting down.
TGACGCTTGCTTTCTAGTATTTTTTAGTATATCTTTTTTAGTACTGGTAAGTGGATTTTTAACGGTTTTGTTCATAACATAAAGGTATTATTTAGAACTTGTTTCTCATTTTAGGCCTATCTGATACTAATCAGCGTTTTCTACGACGACATAACTAACGTTTTAACATTCAATAGTTGCACAAATGGATGTAATAATTCAAATTTACCATCAACTGAAATGTTAAATTTTTGTGCCAATCAGTCATTATTCAAGTAAGTCTTATGTTAGCCTTATTTATACAACAATAACGGATGCAAATCTATTAAATCTGAAGCTGTTTGATTATTATTTCTGTACTGTGAGAAAAATCCAGACCTAATGCGGCTAAAATATCATGTTAATCTGCCTGAGACACGTATTTTTATACGAATTTATAAGTACTGCAAATTACAGTTGAACCTTCCTATCATCTAAAAATATACCCATGACCTTACGTGTTGCCAACAATCAGACCATATTAGTTTCAGATTTGGTTCATGGGCTTTGAGTCTATAATTAATTCACTATACGGCTCAGTAAATAGCGGCTTCTCTAACTGGCAGATAGATACAGACTCATTTCATTAATGTGCTTAATGTTTAAGATTTGCTTCCTTGGTATAATCATTTGACCCTGTACTACTTTTGTGAAATTTGGTGTCTAATTGAACAAGAAATCTCTATTTTTGATATGTTTGAGATATTAAACATTTTTGTAATTTTTGGCAATTGGCATTTTTGACATTTTTGGCATTTTCGATATTATTGACGTTTATGACATTTTTTACATTTTCTAGATTTGCGCCATATATTCTGAGAGGATTAATTATATTAACTCTTAGATTATTTTTATGTTTTTTTGGGCAATAACACCACAATAGAAATAAAACGACGTATATTGCAGGAATACCAAACGTTTCAAAGTCTATTCTGACTTCGTTGTCAATGGCTTTATATTTATTGATGTAGATTGCAAAATGAAAATTTGATTTATGACATTTAAAATTGACATTAGAAAATTTGTTGTTTTTAGATATACAGGTAGCACAAAAAATTCTAAAGATCATGAATTATAGATAACCAGCTTTCAAATTAGAAGAATTTGAAAGAGTAGTCTTTAGAATTTATAAGTGGCGTTCCTAGGTACGACTTTGTTATAAGATAGCGCATTCGCCAAAAATTTATAAATTTGTTGGAACAGAAATGATACCTAATGACAGAATTAATTAGGCTCGAGATTGATTCAGTCTGTTAAATAGTTTATGCAGAATTTTAATATAATTACATATTTTGCATAACGCATCGTGGAACCACGATAGATATTTTGAAAAGTGACTCGGGATTAGTAGTTTTTAAAGTTAATATTCGTTTCATGTTAAAATATGATTAAAATTATGTAAATGATTAAATAATCTCTTATTAATATTCAGAAGTTTTCGATCTACTGTTGCAAAAACTGACGTATAAAATATGACAACTGGACTTTGACCTACTATATCCTAGTAGGTACGTGCGGAATAGTTTTGTGATCTGACTTCTCCAATGCAATTTCAGGCAATACTCAAGTTTCCAAAGGGAGAAGTTTAGAGCCAAATCGCGTATCTTAAAAAACAAAATTTTGGGAAACTTTATATTTTGCTATAAAATATGAATCAGGCTTTACATAATTACAAAGTTGAAAAGAAGATGAAATAATAATTGAATTCAGGGAGTAGAGTTAATAGTTAGATCATTTACCATCTAGATATAGCCTGTCAGGCATAAAATCGTGGCAACGCTAGAAAGAGAGGGCAATAGAGACAGTAAGAGGCTATTTCACTTAGTGGGTGAAAGCAGCCAATGAACAACATGCTGAACGTATTTCATTGGAAGCAGCTCCCAACCGAGTGAAATAGCCTCTTGCCACGACATTTGTGCACTGCAGGCTATCTCTAGAAAGTAAATGCTCTAAGAGTTAATTGTCTTCTAAACGACATATATTGCAGGAATACCAAACGTTTCAAAGTCTATTCTGACTTCGTTGTCAATGGCTTTATATTTATTGATGTAGATTGCAAAATGAAAATTTGATTTATGACATTTAAAATTGACATTAGAAAATTTGTTGTTTTTAGATATACAGGTAGCACAAAAAATTCTAAAGATCATGAATTATAGATAACCAGCTTTCAAATTAGAAGAATTTGAAAGAGTTGTCTTTAGAATTTATAAGTGGCGTTCCTAGGTACGACTTTGTTATAAGATAGCGCATTCGCCAAAAATCCGATCAAAGAATTCTATTGTTTCAGTGATCCCATTAACGTCATAAGGGAAAACCTAGGAAAAAACCTTATGAACTATCCCGATATTGGGTTGTTCAAAAGGAGGTTACCATTAATAATTTCTTCCTTAATTGTCGGTAACCAGATACGATTAAATTCTACAGAAGTAGAAGCGATACAATCGTCTTCATTCAAAAGAATTAAGGCAGACTCTTTTATTTTTCGTTTTGTGTTATGTTGTTCTTTGTGAAGTATAGTTGAATTGTCAAATTGTATTTTATGGCCTAGGTCCCAAGCATGTTCACAAATTTTTGATTTTTCAAATTGTCGTTTCTTTATGTAATTCTTGTGTTCATTAATTCGTACGTTTAATGGTCTCGATGTTTCTCCAATATAAAATTTATTGCATTCGCAAGGAATCTTATATATGCAGTTTTTTGAGTTCTGGGTTTTGTTTGTTGGTTTTGTTTTCGATATTAAAGATTTCAGTGTATTTCTTGTTTGGAATGCTGTTTTAACATTAAATCTGTTGCCCACTCTTTTCAATCTTTCTGACAGACCCTGTATATATGGTATAGTTGTAACTGTAATGTTGTTGTCTTGAGTAGTAGTAGTGTTAAGAGAAGTTCTGGGTTGAGTCGGAAGGTTTGTTTTCTGTTCAAGTCTGTTTAACTCTTGGTTGATAAATTTTGTGGGGTAATTGTTTCCAGTGAGAACATTCTTTATAATTATTTTTTCTTTGTTGAATTTATTATCATCAGAACAGTTGCTCTTTGCTTTATCATATAATGACTTAATGTCACCTTTCTTTACTGTATTCGGATGATTTGAATTGAAATTTAGGTATCTGTTTGTATGAGTTGGTTTTCTATAAACTTCTGTTTCGAATGAAGATTCTGTTTTTGTTATTAATATGTCTAGGAAAGATAGTTTGTTATTTCCTTCAATTTCTAGGGTAAATTTGATAGTTGGCTCTTTGTTATTTATGTCATTTAATAATTTATCTAGTTCTTCAAGGTTGTTAAAGGTTTATTTTCTTTTGATAAAATTACTTGTTGTTCAAAGTTTTCCATAAATATATTACTTAATGCTGGTGAGAGACAAGAACCCATGGCCATGCCAAAATCCTGTTGGTAAAAGTCATCGTTTAATTGAAAGTATGTAGTTTTGGTACAATATGTTAGTAGTTCCATTATTGTATCAATTGATAACTGAGTTCGTTGATTTAATGAAAAGTCCCGTTCTAGTAGTTGTTTTACTATTGGAAGTGTTTTGGAAACAGGAACATTGTTATAAAGATTTACTATATCAAAACTTGCTATTGTAAAAGTATTTTTGTATTGTATATGAGAGAGTTTTTCCAAGAAATGTGCACTGTTTTTTAGATGAGAAACAGAACTTCCTGTAAGAGGACGAATAATGTTTAAAAGAAATTTTGAAAGTTCACTACACGGAGAATTTATAGAACTGACAATTGGTCTTAAAGGAATATTAGGTTTATGAATTTTTGGTAACCCATAGAAATGTGGTGGTTTAGTATAGTGTGGAGTGAGTGCTTTACGTTCTTGTTCTGTGAATTCATGTTTGTGGTTGTACAGTAAACGGTATATTTTGTTTTCTATTGAGCTTGTTGGATCTTTTGTTAGTTTAGTGTATTGTTCTTGGTTTATTATATTTTGAATTTTGTCATCGTAATCAGTTTTATTTAAAAGTACTGTTGCATTGCCTTTGTCAGCAGGTAAAATTTTTATAGAATTGTCAGTTTTTAAATTTGTAATCGCACATAATTCATTATTAGTAAGGTTATTTTTAACATTTACAGGTTTTTCGAGTTCAATTTTTGCTCTTATTCTATATTCTTGAGCATCACTAGAATTTAGTTTATTTGCGGTTTGTTCTATAGCATTATTATATCAAATTTCGGAATTGTTTTTGGAGTAACTGCAAAGTTAAGTCCTTTTTGTAATACTGAAGTTTCAGTAGCATTTAGCTGTTTATGTGAAAGATTTATGAGAGTTTTTGTTACAGTAAGGTTTTTTCATGTTTGTAATTTTTTGTTATGTTTCTATTTAAAAGAAGTTGGTTTAATTTATGTAAATGTCTTTGTTTTTGTGAAAGGAATTCTTTATTGTAGCTATTATGAGTGCTGTTTTTAATTCTATTAAACTCATTTTCTCATTCATTAAATCAACGAACTCAGTTATCAATTGATACAATAATGGAACTACTAACATATTGTACCAAAACTACATACTTTCAATTAAACGATGACTTTTACCAACAGGATTTTGGCATGGCCATGGATTCTTGTCTCTCACCAGCATTAACATATTTATGGAAAACTTTGAACAACAAATAATTTTATCAAAAGAAAATAAACCTTTAATTTGGTGGCGTTACGTTGACGACATTTTCGTAATTTGGGAACACAATCTTGAAGAACTAGATAAATTATTAAATGACATAAATAACAAAGAGCCAACTATCAAATTTACCCTAGAAATTAAAGAAAATAACAAACTATCTTTCCTAGACATATTAATAACAAAAACAGAATCCTCATTCGAAACAGAAGTTTATAGAAAACCAACTCATACAAACAGATACCTAAATTTCAATTCAAATCATCCGAATACAGTAAAGAAAGGTGTCATTAAGTCATTATATGATAGAGCAAAGAGCAACTGTTCTGATGATAATAAATTCAACAAAGAAAAAATAATTATAAAGAATGTTCTCACTGGAAACAATTACCCCACAAAATTTATCAACAAAGAGTTAAACAGACTTGAACAGAAAACAAACCTTCCGACTCAACCCAGAACTTCTCTTAACACTACTACTACTCAAGACAACAACAAAACAGTTACAACTATACCATATATACAGGGTCTGTCAGAAAGATTGAAAAGAGTGGGCAACAGATTTAATATTAAAACAGCATTCCAAACAAGAAATACACTGAAATCTTTAATATCGAAAACAAAACCAACAAACAAAACCCAGAACTCAAAAAACTGCATATATAAGATTCCTTGCGAATGCAATAAATTTTATATTGGAGAAACATCGAGACCATTAAACGTACGAATAAACGAACACAAGAATTACATAAAGAAACGACAATTTGAAAAATCAAAAATTTGTGAACATGCTTGGGACCTAGGCCATAAAATACAATTTGACAATTCAACTATACTTCACAAAGAACAACATAACACAAAACGAAAAATAAAAGAGTCTGCCTTAATTCTTTTGAATGAAGACGATTGTATCGCTTCTACTTCTGTAGAATTTAATCGTATCTGGTTACCGACAATTAAGGAAGAAATTATTAATGGTAACCTCCTTTTGAACAACCCAATATCGGGATAGTTCATAAGGTTTTTTCTAGGTTTTCCCTTATGACGTTAATGAGATCACTGAAACAATAGAATTCTTTGATCGCATTTTTGGCGAATGCGCTATCTTATAACAAAGTCGTACCTAGGAACGCCACTTATAAATTCTAAAGACAACTCTTTCAAATTCTTCTAATTTGAAAGCTGGTTAACTATAATTCATGATCTTTAGAATTTTTTTGTGCTACCTGTATATCTAAAAACAACAAATTTTCTAATGTCAATTTTAAATGTCATAAATCAAATTTTCATTTTGCAATCTACATCAATAAATATAAAGCCATTGACAACGAAGTCAGAATAGACTTTGAAACGTTTGGTATTCCTACAATATACGTCGTTTAGAAGACAATTAACTCTTAGAGCATTTACTTTCTAGAGATAGCCTGCAGTGCACAAATGTGGTGGCAAGAGGCTATTTCACTCGGTTGGGAGCTGCTTCCAATGAAATACGTTCAGCATGTTTTTCATTGGCTGCTTTCACCCACTAAGTGAAATAGCCTCTTACTGTCTCTATTGCCCTCTCTTTCTAGCGTAGCCACGATTTTATGCCTGACAGGCTATATCTAGATGGTAAATGATCTAACTATTAACTCTACTCCCTGAATTCAATTATTATTTCATCTTCTTTTCAACTTTGTAATTATGTAAAGCCGGATTCATATTTTATAGCAAAATATAAAGTTTCCCAAAATATTGTTTTTTTAAGATACGCGATTTGGCTCTAAACTTCTCCCTTTGGAAACTTGAGTATTGCCTGAAATTGCATTGGAGAAGTCAGATCACAAAACTATTCCGCACGTACCTACTAGGATATAGTAGGTCAAAGTCCAGTTGTCATATTTTATACGTCAGTTTTTGCAACAGTAGATCGAAAACTTCTGAATATTAATAAGAGATTATTTAATCATTTATATAATTTTAATCATATTTTAACATGAAACGAATATTAACTTTAAAAACTACTAATCCCGAGTCACTTTTCAAAATATCTATCGTGGTTCCACGATGCGTTATGCAAAATATGTAATTATATTAAAATTCTGCATAAACTATTTAACAGACTGAATCAATCTCGAGCCTAATTAATTCTGTCATTAGGTATCATTTCTGTTCCAACAAATTTATAAATTTTTGCAAATTACAATTTTTACAGGCTTCTCTCGGCAAAAATTGCATTACGATCGCTTCATCACTTTTCTTAATAAAAGTAATAAACACATTTAAAAAAAAAAACAAAAACTGACTTAAAATAAATTGGTCAAGTGCAAGTTGGACTGGAATATTCCAGTTACAGACAAGCAGGGAATGAGTGCATTTTCTTATACTTACCCTTATATCTTTTAAAGGAAGCGTTTTAAATTTATAAAAAATATACACTTTGATTTTCCACACATAGACTTTTTATTTTATCTGCTTTAGGATTCGCTTGATTTTTATCACAATACATATGTATTTAATTTTCTAATTTGGCCCCCAAAAAGTAACATTAGAGTTTTATTTTACTAATAAACTTTCAGAAATGCCTTTTATAATCTACTGTCTGAGTTTTGAGGCTCTGTAGATTGGAAGAAAAACGGCAAAATAGGTCAAAGTTTAAAATATAAATTATTAAATCTGTTATTCAAATTATTTAAAAATATAAATAAAATATATTTTTCAAATTTTAAATAGTGTAGTTTCTAAAGTGGGAATTAATATTTTTAATATCTTTTATACAAATGATTTAAAAATATGATATATTTGTAATTCACATAATGAACCTTTTATCTGATATATTACATGATGCGTTTGAAAATTAAATCTTTATTTTCCATTTAATTGTATAATTTTTCCCTAAAATTACTATAGGGGTTTTCTAGTAATTTATATTCCTTTTAATTCTATTATTTGAAGGCTAAATAATAGAATTAGGTATTTTTTTCATATTTTTCCTATAAACAAAAAAATGAGGTCTTAGAGTTTGGGGAGTAACGGGGAGAATGGGTAATTTTTTTAAAACATTTTTTTAATATATTTTAAAATATTCATTTTAAAAAACTTAAAAAAATATATTTGTACCTATTCGTCATAATGAGCCTGGGATTTAATATATTACATGACCCGGTAGAAATAATTATAATTTTTTATTTTTCATTTAATTCTATAATTTGCCCCCAAAATGAATATTAGGGGTTTCTTCTTATTTTTCCAGTAAAGTTCAGGTGAGGGGCTATACTTCCAGTTTTTCAAAATTTTTCAGCTTATGGTTTCGGAGATAAGGGGGGGAATGGGTAAATTTTTTTATATTTTTGTTAATATCTTTTAATTAATTTATTTTATAAATATGGAAAAAATATATTTGTTTTCTTCATCATGAGCCATTTTATTTGATATATAACATGCTGGGATAGAAACAATTTTAATTTTATATTTTCCATTTAATTCTATAACTTGCCCCCCAAAAAAAATATTAGGGGTTTTTCCTTATTTTTCCAGTAAAGTTCAGGTGAGGGGCTATACCTCCATTGTTTTTTCAAAATTTTCCAGCTTATCGTTTCGGAAATAGGGGGGATGGGTAAAATTTTTTATATTTTTGTTAACATCTTTTAATTAAATTACTTTAAAAATATGAAATAAATATATTTGTTTTCGTCATAATGAGCCCTTTCATTTGATATATAACATGATGGGTTAGAAACAATTTTAATTTTAATTTTCCATTTAATTATATAATTTGCCCCCCCCCCAAATAAATATTAGGGTTTCTCCTTAATTTTCCAGTAAAGTTCAGGTGAGGGGCTATACCTCCATTTTTTTCAAAATTTTCCAGCTTATGGTTTCGGAGATAAGGGGGGGAATGGGTAAATTTTTTTATATTTTTGTTAATATCTTTTAATTAATTTATTTTATAAATATGGAAAAAATATATTTGTTTTCTTCATCATGAGCCCTTTTATTTGATATATAACATGCTGGGTTAGAAACAATTTTAATTTTATATTTTCCATTTAATTTTATAATTTGCTCCCCCCAAAAAATAAATATATTAGGGGTTTCTCCTTAATTTTCCAGTAAAGTTCAGGTGAGGGGCTATACCTCCTATTTTTTTTCAAAATTTTCCAGCTTATGGTTTCGGAGATAAGGGGGAGGGGAATGGGTAATTTTTTATATTTTTGTTAATATCTTTTAATTAATTTATTTTAAAAATATGAAAAAATATATTTGTTTTCGTCGTAATGAGCCCTTTCATTTGATATATAACATGATGGGTTAAAAACAATTTTAATTTTATATTTTCCATTTAATTCTGTAATTGGCCTCCGAAAATTAAAAGTAGAGGTTTCTCCTTATTTTTCCAGTAAACTTCAGGTCAGACCTATAAATCTATTTTTTTTTCAAAACTTTACGTTTTATAGTTTCGAGATAAGGGGGGGGGAATGGGTAAATTTTGGTATATTTTCGTTAATATCTTTTAAAATAATTTTTTTAATATGAAAAAAATATATTTCTGTTCCTCAGAATGAGCCCTTTCATTTGATATATAACATGATGGGTTAGAAACAATTTTAATTTTAATTTTCCATTTAATTCTATAATTTGCCTCCCAAAATAAATATTAGGGGTTTCTCCTTAATTTTCCAGTAAAGCTCAGGTGAGGGGCTATACCTCCATTTTTTTTCAAAATTTTCCAGCTTATGGTTTCGGAGATAGGGGGGGGGAATATGTTAATTTTTTTATATTTTTGTTAATATCTTTTAATTAATTTATTTTAAAAATATGAAAAAAATATATTTGTTTTCGTGGTAATGAGCCCTTTCATTTGATATATAACATGATGGGTTAGAAACAATTTTAATTTTATATTTTTTTCAAAACTTTACGTTTTATAGTTTCGGAGATAAGGGGGGGATGGGTAAATTTTGGTATATTTTTGTTAATATCTTTTAAAATATTTTTTTTTAATATGAAAAAAATATATTTGTTTTCCTCAGAATGAGACCTTTCATTTGATATATTACATGATGCGTTTGAAATTTTTTTTATTTTTAAATTTTTATTTAATTCTATAATTTGCCCCCCAAAATTAACATTAATGGTTTCTCCTTAAGTTTCCTGTAAAGTTCGGACAACGCTCTATATTTCCTTTTTTTTAATTTTAGGCCCTGTAGTTTCGGAGATCAGGGGGAGGAACGGTCGATTTTTTTAGTTTTTCCCCCCAGAAGTACCCCTAAAATCAATTTTTTTCTTTTATGATATGTACTCCTGATCGGGTCACCAAACTATACATTGATACCAAATTTCAACCTCTTCCGTCCAGTAGTTTAGGAGAAAATGCCTGTGAGGTGACAGAGTATATTGTATATACGGAACCCTAAAAACAATAATTAAAAAGCATGAAATAATATCTTGCTACAACAATTGCACCCTTTTTTTGAAGTCGGTGCCAATTTGAAAAGCGAAGTTGCGAAGTACAACTTATAAATGTACTTCTCAAAATAGTTTCACTTGGGCTTGGCACCGACTTCATAAAAAGTATTTAGTTGTTGTAGCAACAAATTATTTCATGCTTCTTATTTAATTTTCTTAAAGTCGGTTTTTGCTTTTTTTAAATGTATTTATTTTACAATTTTTAGTGATGCTTAATTGGATGCAGTTTTCAAACTAAACCTAACATAAGGTATTTTACTTTCATTTATTAGCTTGACCAACCTCATTTACTGTTGAATAGAATAACTTATTTTCTAGATATGTATATGTATTAAGAAATTTTTGTATATGATTCTACCTTATCATTCTTCAGGTCTGTTAATTATACTGACATTCAATTAATATCGGAATCTTACAATAAATTGTTATACAGTTTTAATTGATATATCATAATAGGACGAAATTTTCAATTCTGATTAATTTTGTCTTATAACAATTTGAGTTATTCTTAAAAATAAAGGTACTTAAACGAAATTTCTATTCTTTATCTAGCCTAGTACAAAATTTGAAAAAGTGAAGATTTATTATACAATTTTTAGTGATGTGGCATAATTAGACGCATTTTATAATTTATATTACCCTTGTTTGATAAGAATTTTATATGTTATGAAAAATAAAGTTATTCTACATTTAAGCAAAATTCATATTTTCTGACAAAACTCCAACACAGTTGAAACAATGACTCTAATGATTACAGTAATCATTTCCGACCATGCAAATATTTTTATTAAAAACAACTTTTTTTCTCTATATAATATTCATAAGATTCCAACTGTGAACCTCCACCTTGAAGTTGATTAACTGACATTTAATTCGATATATTTCAAATCAAATTTCAATGTATTACAATTTTTAATACTACAGCACAATTGGATGCAGTTTTCAATTCTAATAAGCTTTGATCGATTACAATTTCAGATATAAAAAAACGTTTTTTATAAAAATATAACCGACTTCTATCTATAACTAAAAAGCTAAAAATAATTATAACAAAATACAACTCTAGTAAATAAATAACACATTCAATGTTATTAGGTACCTACCCAGGAAGTAAAAAATGTAAACATTAAAAGGTGCTCATTCTGTACAAATTAATTAGCTACCAATCTAGTATATTTTGAAGCCGGTGCCAAGCAAATCTAAAATCCTTCATTGCGTACTTATCTACTAATTCATCAAACTTGATTGTTGCTTGGCACCGACTTCAAAAATATACTAGATTGGTAGGTAAATAATTTGTACAAAATGAGCAGCTTTTAATGTTTACATTTTTTACTTCCTGGGTAGGTACCTAACAACATTCCACTCCAACCTATCTACCAACCTCCTGTACATATGACTGCCCACGGACAAGCATAAATTTGTTAGCTGCCTTCTATAGGACGGAGTAGAATCCATCCCATATTTACGGAGTCAAATCCGTCCTATATTTCAACCATAGTATATAACTCCTTCTGGGCTAGCCCATAAATTAGTTCATTTTTTACATTTTATATTATCGTCCTGTGTAACATTAATTCCTCCCCACACTTTATGCAGCTTCTTATGGGCTATAAAAAAATATTTTTTTAATCACACTGTATAAATACAATTCAACTGCAGCATATATTTCAACTATCCTGTATATGATTTGCTTATGTCCACATCATATAACAGTTTTTTAATCACCCTATATAATTTTAATTTTACATTTTTTCCAACATTTTTATAGCACCAATTGTCCAGTCCCCCTATATTCCAACCATCCTGTATATACGGCTGCCTACGGACCACTATCATTCTAGTCCATCCTATATTTCAATCTTCATATAAATGCAACTCATTCTATCACTTTACTTTGTGATCTTGTTTGCTATAACTAAACACCCTGTCTATAAACCTACCAAGTAGCAGTTTAAAGTTTGACATGTGTTGTAACTGAATTTTCTATTAGGGCGGGAGAATGTGGCAACTAAAAGCATTGTCTTCGCAAAATGAAAAAAATTTGCATTTAAATAGGTATTTACCTGGTATACAAAGAAAAACGAGCTTGGTACTAATTGAAGTTAAGGAGCCGAAAATAACTATGCTTTACTACCTATAGGCTTGATATGTACATAGAAAATTTTCAAATTCGCAATTAAAACTTCCAGTGCCTAAAATTACCGCACTATTACGTTGGAATTAAAAATATTTATGAGGAAATGTCTGTTATGTCATTTCAATGAAATTTTTTATAAGAATCCATAAGGAGTTATCGAAAAATCGACTAAAATATTAGGGATATTGGCCGATTTCCATGCACGCATGTGTTCATTCACAAATTTTATCACTTTACCAATAGAATTCTTTTCCAAAATTTGAAGTTTCACCAATCCGGATATATACTCTATTAAACAAGACCATATTTATTCAAAACTGTGCAGGAGAAGAAATCAGGTAACATACATACAAAAAAAAGCGAAAAAAAAAATACGCAACGAATGATAACCTCCTCCTTTTTGGAAGTCTGTTAAAAATAAGGGTACCTCACTTTTAAACAAAAATTATATATTTTTTTAAAGCTAGTAGTTAGTTGAAAAAGTTACAGAAATACAATTTTTAGTGCAATGGCATAAGTAGATGTAGTTTTTAATTGTAATTACTTCTATTTGATAACTATTTTAGATCTTAACAAAAATATACTTTAACTTATAATCACAATTCCTCTCTGATGACGAACCTCGTCTACAGTTAAAAAAGTGACGTTGTAGACTATGCAAATCTGTTTATGAAGTATTATAACTTTTTCTAGAAAAATTATTAACAAAAAATCGTTTGTTTTATGAATACACACTGTTTATACATATTAACTGACATTTATTTTGATTAGTTCAAATTATTTAACCAAGTTACGAACAGTTAAATTTTAATCCAGCGACTCCACCAAATTGTACTGTATAAGAAAGTCATTAAATAATTTTTCCCGATTTTGTAAGAAACGGTACAAGCTATGTAATTGAAAAAAATATGGGACCGCATCGGGATATCCCGGAACTAACCCAATTTCTTCTCAATTTATCCCATGTTCCGAATATTTTTTTTCATATTTTTAATTCGACGACTCCACCAAAGCATAGTGTATAAGAAAATCGGGTTTTCCCCATTTTCTCAGAAACGGTACAGGCTAAGTTAATAAGTTATTGAGAAAAATATGGGACCACTTCGCATTCCTCCGGAACAGGGTCCAGTATAAACGTTCGAAATTACTTGATCTGTTTGCGAGTAATCTGAAAAAACATAAAAAAGGCGGTTAAACATAGATACAGACGTCGGCTAAAAAACAGAAAACTAAAAGCTTTTTTATTGTTTAAATAATTATTTTCGACAAAAGCGCTGTTAAAATCGTATCACATAATATAGCCTATAAATCTATACTCTATTGATTAATTACCCATATGCATGTACGTGAAGTTTTTTTCTTACGTGAAGTTGACACCGCAATTTGATAAATTCACTTAGAAATGAAGTGTTTCGTAATAAAAAGTTATTTCAAAAATAACGTTGTTAAGAGCAGGTATATCCAATATGCCCAATATGCAATAATTTTAAACATAAATAATTGACAAAGTTGTCAACGAAGAAATTTGCTTGGAAAAAGCTTCCAATAATTTATAACCAAGTTAGATTATTTTTTATGAAAATATATACTTTCAGGCATTACAAGTTTACTATACAAATAACTATTAAAACCGTATAGAGTAAATATTGAGATGAAAATTCCTTCATAAGGGACTTACCCAAAAATTTTCCTTGAAACTATACTGCTTTTTACGTCACCAAGTAAGTAAAAAAAATTGCTTTATCGGTAATTTAGTAACTTGAAATACTAGAATATGTACTGCTATAATTTAAAGTGGTTTTCCAACCCAAAAATTACAGCATACTATACAGGTTGGCCCATCGAGCAAGGTTTAGGTCTCTCAGGGGCGGATCCAGACACGTGCTTCGGGGGGCGATTTGATGCTTCAGAGGGGGCGGTTTGATGCTACCAGGGGGGTGATCCTGTACTAAATTTACCATAATATAATTTTATACTCATTTCTGGGATTATTACATTAAAAATAGTTGCTATGTGGTTTAAACCCATAAAAGTGACCTTCTTCTAGGCTCTTGGAGTTAAGATTACTTCGTTTTAATACTAAATTTACTAACTTGAGGCTCTCGGTGGGGGCCATCGCTCCCATCGCCCCCACCTTGGATCCGCCCATGAGGTCTCTGCATGAGAAAATTAACAAACCCCTCGAATACTTTTGTTTTGAGAGGGACATGTTTGCCCATAAATTCTATAGCTGTAACTTCAAACCCTTATGCTGCCGATACACACGTCTCTCATCCGCAAGATATGACCACCCACGTTGGGTTCGTACCCTTCTTTAAAATGCGTTTTTTATGAATGGATATATGCATTCTACTCCCTGAACTACCCAAACATTTTGCGAAGATGAAAGATATTTCGATCAATTTGTACCCTTTTTTGCTTGCCTTCGGTGTTAATTTTATTCATGCAGGTGTTTTTCGATCCGTCAGTCCTATCCGCCAAAGGTCGGTAACTACAAATGCGCGGCTCGATGCTAGGGATCGATGGTTTCCGGTCGTTTCCTAGTAGGAAATTTCAATAACTGCCAGGCCAAAATATTCAGAGTGCAATAAAAAGTAATAAAATATAAATCTGCAAATGCCGAAAGAAAGAAAGCTTACCACATAGTTCAGTTACTGGAGGTTTTTAAGTGATATAACACTTAACAACTGTTAAAATTTGTATATTGAAATGCCCTTAAATTTACTCTTGTCACTGGTAGATTGAATCCTAATCGTCTTTTCGGACGACGGACGTATAGGGACCTGTTTTGTTGCCGGTACACACGTCCCTCGTCCGTAAGATGCCAGGTATAATTCGGGGATAATATACAACCTTCCACTTACATAAAAAATGTATCGCGAGCACCATCTTTAACACACTGAAACAGGTCTCTCCATTGGGACCAGAATGTATTTGTTTCCCCTCTCAGACTCGGGAAACGGACCGGCGACATCGACAGCAATTGTCTCAAATGGGACGCCCACATTGTACTGCTGCATCCTGCCCTTGGTCCGGGTCTTCGGGCCTTTACTGGCTGCACAGGTGTCACATTCCCGGCACCAAGCTCTAACATCTTCGAAGTAATTTACCCAGTAATACCGGTGGCAAACTTTGTCTAGGGTTTTCTTCATGCCCAGATGGCCCCCGGTAATCCCATCATATACTTCGGTTAGGATGGCTGGTACCTTTTTCTTCGGAATTACTAGTTGGGACTTGGTTCCTCGGCCATCAGTGCTTTCCCAAATTCGTTTGAGCATTCCATTTTCTACTCTTAGAGAGTCCCATTGGGCCCATAACGATTTCAGCACACTCGAGTATCTACCTACCTCGTCCTCTCCTTGAAAGGGTATCGACATTATTATGAAAACGACCGGAACGATGTTTAACCTTGAAATCGTATTGCTGTAATTTCTCCATCCCCCTGGCCAGTTGTCCTTCCGGTGTCTTCAAGTCCAGCAGCCATTTGAGGGCGGCATGATCTGTTCGGATTAGGAAATGACGACCATAGTGGTATTTCTGGAAATGGTCTACAGCCCTTATTATTGCAAGAAGTTCTTTTCTGGTGACGCAATAATTTCTTTCCGGCTTCGAGAATCCACGGCTGTAGTACTCGATCACCCTATTCACCATCTTGCACCTGGGATAGGATGGTCCACAAACCTGTGTTCCTGGCATCGGTGTCTAAGATGACTTTGCCGTACTGCGTAGAAACTGCTAGGATTGGGCTGGAACAAAGTGCCGCATAAGTCGTCTGAATGATGTTTCGCAATCCTGATTCGGAAGGTCTCTTTCTCAGAGGCGCGACAATGGTGGCAAATCCGTCAACAAATCGTCTGCAGTATGTACAGAGACCCAAGAAGCTTCGGAGTTCATGCTTGTCTCTTGGAACTGAACAATCACGAATGACTTCTATCTTGTCCTCGTTGGTGCGGATTCCTGGCTCGGAAACGACGTGGCCCAAAAACTCTTTTGGAACATGGAACACTTCTCCGGATTGAATCTCAGGTTAGCGTTCTTAATTCTGGAGAATACTTCACCCAGGTTCTTCATATGGTCGTTGAATGTCTGGCCCATGACCAGAATGTCGACGGAGTATACTAAGCACGTCCTCCATCTCAATCCGCTCAGTACATACTCCATTAGCCTCTCAAATTACATAACCCAAAGGGTACCGTGAACTGAAACAGCCCTTTACTGGTGGAGAACGCTGTCTTCTCTCTGTCATTTTCGTGTAGACAAACCTGCCAATATCCATTCTTTAGGTCTAGTGTGGAGAAATCAACGGGAGCCTGCTAGTGTGGACAGAGTGTCATCAATTCGGAGTAGTGGTTAGCAGTCTTTCTTCGTAGCATCATTCAGCCTTCTGTAATCCACGCAAAATCGGGTGATTTCATCCTTTTTTTAACTAACACAACGGGAGCCGACCATGGGCTAAAGGATGGCTCAATAACTCCATTTGTAACATGGACTCGATGTTTTCCTCGGCTGCCTGTTGTTGCCTAGGTGGTATTCTGATGGTTTGAACCTTCTCGGTATCTATTCGGTGCTGGATGATGTTGTACGACCAGTGGTTCCATCTTGACTGTTAAAAATTTACCAGTGCTTTGTGATAAATTGATTGACTTTCTTCTGTTCCTCTGGTGTAAGGTGTGTTAAATTGTCAGCAAACTGTTGTAGGAACTCTTTACTGGGCCCTGTCTCCTGTTTCCCATCTGCAGTACTATATCTGCCTCACCCTGTATTGACATGGACTCGCCGGTGACTGTTCTGAGCTGGATGTTGTTGGTAACTTGCCTTTCAAAACTCTGAACTTGGCAATGGACACAGCGGTCGCCGGTGTCGATGGTGATGGTAATTGCTCGGCCATTGATGGTGCCCCTGATGAGTAGGCTGCTGCTATCTCGGCAAAATCCCCGGATGGATAATGTTTTGGGCGCTGGTGGAGCATTAGTCAGCATGCGCCGCCTTATGCTGACTGACTAACGGTACCTGGACGTGGGGCTGTTTTGTTGGTTACTTCTGGTTGGTGATCATTCAGGTAGCCTCACTCGAGAGTCACGTTGGAAGTGTCCTGTTGGTCCACAACGGTAACATGCTCCTCTGGTGCCAGGTCTTTGTGACCGTTCTAATAGTTTGTTCATGCCAGCTGACTGAAATAAACTGCTCGCACCCTCGGTTTGGACATGTTCATGACGGCCTCTACTTCCAAAGCCTCGCAGTAGAGCTTCATTACTCTTCTTGATGCCACTAAGCCTTAGATTCCTTTGTACTTCCACATCTCTGATGCCGTTTATGAAACTTTCTGTGGCCATTTGATATTTAGTTTCCTCTGGCATGTCTGAGTAGGACAGGGGTACTAATCGTCTAATCTCTACTTCGAACTCTTGTAGACTCTGGCCGGATTTTTGCGTTTTTCCACTGAGTTGGACTTGGTTTACCTGGCTTAAGGATTGATTGTCGTATCTTTTGTCTAAAATCGCGATGATCTTGTCGAAATTACCTTGTTCATCGATTGGAAGGCTTTGGAGGAGCTCTAATGCCGGACCTCTTAACGAAATTACCAAAGAGGTAGATTTTTCTTGGTTATCCCATCCATTAGCTTGTAGCCACGGCTTCAAATTGTCGTTTATACATGGGCCAAGATGAACTGCGATCAAATGTGGGTGGTTTACTAAATGAACCTTTGGTACTCACGGTGTGTTAGTATTTCCCTCTCTGCAAATCTTGTAGTTGTTTAATTTCGGCTTCCACTTTGTTTTGGATGGCGCTGAATTCAAACTTCACCTGGCTCTAGATGGAATCAATGTCATCTACTTTGGTTTCAAGAGCCTCCACATTTTTTTAGGATCTTTATGTTGTCGTTTATCTCTTTTATATCTGATTCCACTATTTGCATTATTTCATTAACTGTTTCTTTAACTTGCGATACTATTAGCATTAATTGTTCATATTGCAGTTGTCTTTTCTCTACAGTTTGGCTTTGTTTTTCTTCAAATATTTTAAAATCAATTTGTAGTTTTTCTTATAGTTTCGAGAATAATGCCTCAATTAAAATTGTTGTTAATTTTTCATCGTGGAAACAAGATTTTGTTGTTTATTTTCCATGACAGTGACAAGTTTTTGTTGTTTTTCATCAAGATTAGTTACAAGATTCTCTAATTCTATTTTACGTTTTTCATCAAAAGATTTTACTAACTTTTGCTGAATTTCTTCCTGATGTTGTTTCTCTTTTTTGTCTCGTTTTTCCAGGATCTGCGTTATTTTTTCGTCTAGTCCATTCGTAACCTGTTTGAATATTTTTTTGTAGTCTCGTCCATTTTTTCTTTTTCCATACTTCGGGTTTCCATAAAACAAATTGGGATTTTATCTTCACTTAATCCTTCACTTCTGATCACCAAATTGCAATAATCTCCGTGGGTTCTAAAACAATAACATCGAAATCATCACAATAGATACGCTCTACTAACTTCTAGGATGATGGGCCATTCCTTTTATAATCTACATGGCATTTTTTCAGCAAATTTCAAGGGACATCTTCCCGGTTGTCAAGTCTCTTCGAGATTTTGTAGCCCGATCGACCTTGCTGATATTCTTTTTTATACTTCAGTCGACTTGAATGTTTTACGTTACTTTAGCCAGGGACGGCGTAAATAATTTCACAACAATACCTATTATTTTTAAAATTTTAGGTAGTATATTTTCGGAAATAAAACGGGAAATGAGAATTTTTTATATATTTTTGTTAATATCTTGTAAACAATTAGTTTTAAATAATAATAAAAATATGAAAAATATTTATTTGTATTCCTCATAATGAGCCCTTTCATTTGATATATTGCATGATGCGTTAAAAAAAATATTTTTTTTATTCAGTTGAGGACCTATAATCTCTAATTTTTTTCAAAATTTTGCTTCTTATAGTTTCGGAGATAAAGGGGGGGATGTAACGGTCGATTTTTTTAGTCCCCCCCCCCCAGAAGTACCCCTAAAATCAAAATTTCTTCATTTACGATATGTACTTCTGATCGGGTCACCAAACATACACTCATACCAAATTTCAACCTTTTCAGTACAGTAGTTTAGGCGAAAATTTCAGTGATGTGAAAGAGGAAGAAATCCGGAGTGATGTTATAAGGGTATCTGTATATTGTATACACGGAACCCTCAAAACGATAATTCAAATTCCGGGGAAAAATGAAGTAGTAGAAGTAGCTTTTCTGAACCGAGTTGTTGTGATTCCTACAGTAAGTACCAAAAACATATATGACGGAAGGAAAATTTCGTGGACCACTCTACATAGAATTCTGAAATATAATAAATTCCACCCTCATAAAAATCAGCTTCTCTTAGAATTGAATGACGATGAGAATGACCGCCGTTTATTTTTTTTAAACTAATGATAATTAATCTAATCTACTTTTCAACATTTGCCTCTCAGAGGTGGCAGCATCTACATCAACATTCAAAAATAAATATCTGGACTGGTACTTTGCTAATCGCAAAAACCCTATATTACAGCAGGGTTGAGCTCCTCCCCATTATGCATTACTTGTACGGCAGTTTCCTGGTTTCGAATTTGGAACGGCTTCAGATTAGGAATCTTAATATGCTAGTCTCCCTAAAAGTCCTTGATGTCGATCATTACATCTCGCGTCAACAAGACAAATATTTATCTATTAAATTACATTCACTCAAATATTAATGTCTCAGCAACGAGTATTACAAATTAAAAAAAAGTGAAATCTTTTGAAAAAATGTATCACCAAAATAACCTTTCTCATCTATAAACATAAGGGTGAGTGCCAACCTCCAAATTACAATTGAATTAATGGGATAAACTTATATTTTTTTATAACATCTGAGATTGTAATCAAACAAAGTATTACAATTGAAAACTGCATCCAATTATGCTGTATCACTAAAAATTGTAATAAATTGAAAGCTGATTGAGAATTAATCGAAATAAATGTCAGTTAATCAATTTCAAAATGGAGGTTCTCAGTTGTTCTCTATATACAGTGTGTCTTAATAAGTTTAATTCATAAGGAAAACGTTCGTATGAATATTATTTACAGAAAAAGTTATTCTTCATAAAACGATTTCCATGGTCAGAAACGTATACTCGCTACATGTTAAAAGTAAAATAACTTTATTTTTGATTCTTATCCGAATTATAAAATGGTCTAAAAATTGAATACGTAACTATTCCTCAAAGTTTTAGCTACATGTTAAAACTGTACAATGTAAGAATAGACTTGTCAATATAATTCTAAAGAATGATGATACTCATATAATAAATTATTTATCACATATATTTCATCTCCAAAACCATTCTTATTTTCAAACGATATTTTAGACTGGACTGTAAGAGAATTCGCAGAGACCTAAAGTTTATACCAATAAATTCTGCTGAAGATTGTCAGTTATTACAAACACAATTAAATTGATTCCTGGTGTAATTCAAACATGTTATTCTTCACAAAATGCAAAGTTTGCTCAAAAATTGAACCCATTCACTTTGTTTACCACCTCAAAGATATTCCACTACTTAGATGCGATGAAGTCAAAGACCTTGGTGTCCTATATAGCAGCAAATTGGATTTTTCATCACTTTTCTGTCGTAACTCCTCTCCATGAAAGTCTTGGGTTGTATAATCAGAAACTATCAGAAGCAATAAAAATAATTCTTTAGTCTTATTCGAACTGAATATGCGTCTTTAGTCTGGAGCCCCTTTTATAGCAATCACAAGAACACATTGGAAAGTGTGCAGAGAAAGTTTTTATTTCTGTCTTTTAGGTCTATATCCACAACAGGGTATTGATCAAAATTATCTAAAGCTTAGGTGTTCAATCCCTCGAACATCGAAGAATTAATACCAGCATAAGTTTTTTTACAAGTTATACAAAAGATTGATGCACCAACCTTGTTGGAAAGAATTAATTTTGCGGTACCAAATCATACTCTCGCAGAGTCATGCTTTCTATATAAATCAATCCCGGACAAATCTTATGCTGAATTCACCTATTCATAATATGTGCCGAAACTTTAATAGGATTAGCTCAAGCTGTGATATCCACTATAACAATCTCTCATATATACTTGCTAAATCTGATAAATGCTTTTGTCTAAATGATAAGATACTTTGTTCTTAATTATACTATATTTAAATAAATGTTTTGTATTTGTACAATACCTCATGAAATATTAGTTATCACACTGTAAAGATATATTAATCATTATAATTATTACAGTGTAAATATATATTTAATTTAATTTCTATAAATATATGTATGTATAGTTATAAGTAAAATTCATATTTCTTAATGGGATTTTCCTGTTGGGTAATAAAGCTTATTATTATTATTATATACCTATTTAGAAGACAAGTTATTGTTTTCAACAGTAAACGAGTTTGGTCAAACTACTAAATGATGCTTAGAAGTAAATTACGTTATTTTAGGCAATATCGAAAAAGTTAATTAAATTTGAAAACTGTAAGCCATTACATCACTAAAAATTGTAAAATAAATACATTAAAAAAAAAACGAAAAACGGAGTTCAAAAAAAGTAACTACCTACAAAGCATGAAATATTTTTGTACTGCAACAATTGAATACTTTTTCTGAAATCGGTTCCAAAGTATAGTAAAAATAATTTGGAAAGTATATTTATAAGTTGTACTTCGCACCTTCGCTGTTCAACTTGGCACCTACTTCAGAAATGTATTTAATTGTTGCAGTAAAAAAATATTTCAAGCTTTTTTTTTAAATTACTTTTTTGAAGTCGGTTTTTGTTTTTTAAAAATGTATTTAAAGAAAATAATGTCAAATACAGTTTTGTACAGAATTTCAAACTACTACAGTTAATAACTAGTCCTTGCGTAATATATATTTGTCTTGCAGCTTAATATACATATACAAATTTGATGTATTAACAAATAACAAAGTCAACTCAACTATTTTTCAAAATGAAGCATTACATGAGTTTATCCGGGTAAGTTCTGCTTTAAAATTTAAATATATGTATACCTCATTAAGCAATTGCTTTCAGGAATTAACAGAAGACATCAAGACTTGTTATAAAGAATTCCTTCTTTTAGTATTAGCAGGATTAGGTAACTCGCTTATTTTTTTTATCCAGCATATTTCTTAGACTGTTTTTATTTCAGCTATTTCAGTTTTAATCTTAGTGATCTATCGGTACCTTATTGGATCTATAATCATAGTTTTATGCTGGGGAACAATTTCTGTATGTTTGGCTATGACAATAATACTTTGGTTTGTATCACATTTGCACCTAACTAATGACAATAAACTCTTCGAGAGTTCACGATTTTTTTGACATTTCAAAATGGTACTGTTAACACATGAGACAGCTCACATTAACAAAACATAATAAAATAGCATGCTTTTTACATTAACTGCAGAAAAGAAGTTATGTGAAGTCAAAAATATCTTTCAACAAGAAGAGCGTAAAATCTAATACTAAAAGAATGTGTCTTTTTATCTTAATTTTTTAATAAAATGAATGTTTTAGGTTAATCTGGTGGAGATCAAAGGCTACACCGGACACTGAAACAAAGGTTACAGTGTCTGTAAACAGAACAAATGCATATTTGATTTTCTCTTTGTTAGCTTCTCTAATAACTGTTCTTATATCAGGCATATTACTAGTAGTACGACGAAAAATTAATGTGATGGTTAAGTTATTTAAAGAATCTTGCAAAGCATTAAGCGGCATGCCACTGCTCCTATTACAAGCCTATACTGGTAAGACAGTTTTTTCATAATATCATTAACGAACACATTTGTATTTTACTATTTCTATTTTAGGACGTCTTTGTAACTTTTAGACAATATATTCGGATATTTTTACTCTTTACAGTGTTGGACAATTTTATACCTCGATACTAACTCTTCGAAATGTTCAATTCATTGAACGCAAACAATGCATTGTTTTTAGTCTAGATCTATCATCAGATGCGCTTCCGTCAACTATTTGAAATTTCGAATAATGATTTATATATTTCGTACATATAACTGAATTTCATATTTTATCCCGAAATGAATATATATCAGTTTATTACTATTAATATCATTTATTTAAGATAACTTTTTTTTCATTTTTCTTCGCATGAATTTATTAGAACATCTTTTACTCAAGACTACTGTTAAACTAATACATGATAAGAGGAACTGAAATATTTTTAATGGTTTTACACTCTGAAAAGCTTCAAGCAGTCTATAGCTTCGATGCATTATGACTAACTGAGAACTAACTACCTCAATCTTTGGCGTTAATCAAAGTATTTAAGTTTTTATAAAATGTCAAGTCCTATTTAGGTCCGCATGATATAACAAATATTCGAAATTATAAGATATAAATGTTTTTGTATGTAGAATTAGGTGTTGGAACACCTTATATTGCACTTAGTAACTGCATATTCCATCAAGAAAAACATTAAGAAATAATAAATCAACACACTATAAAACTTAACCTCCATTACAATACATTAATTCAAAATAACCATCCTCTTTATTAAATTTATTAGACTGATTAATCTACAATTTCCGACTGTATTTATATATTAACTGTAGAATATTTTCCATGTCGACAATCAGTTGTTTTGTCTTTCTCTTACATTTCTAGCATCTAGAAGCTTCGTTCTCAACACTTCCCCTCTTCTGCTTCATCCTGCTGGCGGTCGATCTAAAATAACAACCTTCTTTCGTCCTAGGAAAGATTTTCCTCTGGGTGATGGACATATTTCACTACTCCTCTCACTCTGTTCGTTAGCTAATTATCCTCCACTTTCTTTTCCATTTTGTTCTTACAGATCCAATATCCTCAAAGGTGTACTTGGTGCAGTTATAATCTCTGCCTCATTCCTTAACATGATTCATTTCTGTGTTAAGCCAACTTCCATCTTCCGAATAAGTAGTCATGATTATCTATGTCTCTTCTAAATCAAGAAGTACCAGTGACAATTGTTGTCCAGAGTTTTGTCGAAAGGACTTGGAACAAAAGCATTGAAAAAACAACGTTTGTCGAAGTGACTGAAATTTTAGTTTTCAGCATTTTGATCAAACGTTCCAATGGGCCTTAAATCTTGTTATGCATAGTTTCCTGCCTCAAAGCAGGACTTTTAGAGTTCTCCATGAAGGTACAACAGAATAACTTTCGCAAGTCAACATTTCTCTTAACAAAATGAGCTAATTAAGTAAAGGTGGATTTTAGTTTTGTTTTATTTGTTTAACCAAGCAAAGTGACTTAAAGAGCGTGTCGAGGTAGTTTCAAGGTCATTTGAAGGTCATACCAACTAAAATTGTTGGAAATATAGTTGATGGTAATAGAACTGATGATTTTTAAAGTAACTAACTATTTTGTTCGATTGACTTTGTAAGCATTTTTATAGTTGAATCTGATCTCGTGAAATTGTTAAAAGAAATGTTGAATTGCCAGAGTTATTCACTTCTACCTCCTCTGAGGTCTCTATGAATCCTACGATGATATCTGATATCTCGAAAACTATGCGAACCAGGATTTTGAGCCTATTGGAACTTTTCATCAGCTCGCTCAAAAATGGCGTTGTGCAAAACTCCCGCCATTAGTTTTGTGCGGGGTTTGTGACCGAAGTCGTAAAGCAGATAGGTCTTATCAATTCAAATTCCTCATCCAAAAATATGCGTTAAGCCTCGATTAATACGTGAACCCATGCTGTCTAATGAGATACATGGCCAGACCTTACGCCAGATGCTGAATTCACCTAACATACTGTAATGTTTTTATTTTCACACTCGGGTTCAGTTCAGTTCTTGGATTTATTTAAAAACACAGTCCAACTCACTCTAATTTATTTCCACTACTTTTACACAATTTATATTCAAAGAAACTACTATTTACATTTTATCTTAACTGTACAATACGACCGACGAAAACTGAATGCCTCCTATCGCCAGCTGTTTTATATTTATATACTTCTCTGCGAATTGTCTGGTATGTCCACGAACCATCGGGAAACTCTTTCATGTTCTGGAAGCTTTAAGGGAATTCCCTGTAACGGCAGCGGCCGGCCTGTTGAGAGACGAAGCATTTCGGATTCCCAGAAGTACCCGAATAATGTCCCTTCCACGAATTGGTTGATGGCCGATTGCACCAGCTGTCGGATGAATTCTCGTAACATTGCCCCCTCCTTAAGACCATTTCGTCCCGGAATGTCCCAGAATCCTTCCTGGTATGACGATATTTGCAGGACTCTCCATTTCGACAACGGGAAGTTTGGTGGAAGTGACAGTCAACGGTCTTCGAATCTGGGCTGCGAGTATTGAGACAGCATACCAGGATGTCGACGCCACTGAATCGAAAGATTGTTTCTATCATACTTCTCACCACCCTCCAATTCAGTCCATCCAACCCGCAGGCTATCTTTGGGACCGCCAATTTCATCATCATCAATTCTACCAGAGTCTTCCAAAGATCGCTGTATGTTGGCTTGTCCTGCGAGAATGTTTTCGTTACCAAATAAAAGATGTCTCTAGTACCCACTGGTTGTTTATCTTCGAGATGAAGGACCTTCCCTACCGCTGGATCTTGCTCCCGCAGCTTCTGGAACTGGCCGTACTTTTTGGCAAACACCTTGGCTATTCCTCTGGACATCCGGAGATCTCGAGCCACACAATGAGCCAGGGCATATTCTATCGGCACCTCAAACAGGTCTCGGAGTTCCTCTGTGGTCACGTCGTGCTGCACTTTCTGCCCATTAGAGTACAGTGCCATAAACTGTTCGAAGGTCATCTCGTAATCGGGTGGTTGGATGCTGCGGACTTGGGCTTGGTCATCTTCACTGCCATGACTTCCGGCATAAGGGGCTAACCTGTTGACATATACGACCTTTGGTTTTCCCAGAGGAAGCTTCTTTATTCTGTAGACAACATCGTTGATTTTCTTCACAATTTGGTACGGCCCCTCCCAAGATCTCTGTAGCTTGGGCGTATATCCACAACGACGTTGCGGGTTATACAACCAAACAAGATCATCAACTTGGAATTCTCCGTCCTCGGCTTTGATGTCGTAGGCTTCCTTCATTCGGGCACTGGCATTCTCGAAGTTTAACCGGACTCGTTCATGGATGTCGTTCATCTTTTGACGTAGCTGGCTGACATAGTCTTCACCTGCGGTCTCTACTCCTGGGGGACATCCAAACTTCAAATCGCATAGTAGTCTTAATTCTCGTCCCATGATAATACTGGCCGGGGTCCAGACGAACGATATGCCATTAGAAACAAGTGCAGATACTGGTCCCAGTCTCTTTGGTGGTCAGAGACTACCTTTGACAAATGGCGGTTAATGGTTCTATTCATCCGTTCTACCATTCCATCGGATTGCGGGTGTAATGCTGTCGTCCGTGTTTTATTGATCTTCAAGAGCTTGCAAACGTCTTGGAAAAGAGTAGACTCGAAATTTCTACCTTGACAAGGACATCAGCAACGGTCAAGGCTTCTTGATTCGGCAAGGCATACGCTTCGACCCATTTACTAAAATAGTCCATAACCACCACAATGTATTTATTTCCACAGTCGAATTCAGGAAATGGACCGGCAACATCAATGGCTATTCTTTCGAATGAACTGAATGAATATTGCTTCATCGGAGTTTTTGGTCGCTTCTGAGGCCCATTACTTGCTGCACAAACTGTACATTTCCGGCACCAATCCTTAACATCTGCTTGGCAGTTGACCCAATAGAACCGTTCTCTTAACTTCCCCAGGGTTTTCGTCACTCCCAGGTGTCCTCCAGTTGTACCATCATGTAGCTCTCGCGAAACCTCTTGTCTCCTATTTCTGGGAACTACAATCTGTTTTCTGTCGTTTCCCCCCTCTGGAGTCTCCAGGACGCGCTTCAGAAGTCCATTCTCCAGGAGTTCCACTGAGCCCAGTACGACTTTATTGTTGGTGAGTCTCGGGAAATCTCTTGCCACGTAGGTTTGCGGTCTTCTTCCTTCCACCGGATAACTTCTTTTAGTTCTGAATCTAATTTTTGGTCTTTCTGGATCTCCTCAGGTTGCCAATGGTCATCGACGGCGGTAGTCCTACAGAGAACAGCCCCTTTTTCTTCAGCTCGCTGACAATGTTTGCAGTCATCAGAGCATGGTCTCCTCGATAGGCCATCAGCATTCTTATGGCTTGTTCCTGCGCGATGTTTAGTCTCGAAGTCGAATTCTTGCAACCGCTCAATCCACCTGGCCACTTGTCCTTCGGGGTTTTTAAACTGCAAGAGCCACTTCAGTGCTGCATGATCAGTCCTCAGGATGAATCTTTTACCATAGAGGTACTTATAGAAATGTTCTACCCCCTTTACCACAGCCAAGAGTTCCCTGCGAGTAACGCAGTAATTCCGTTCAGGCTTGCTCAAGGTCGTGCTGAAATAACCGATGACTTTCTCCTGGCCCTCCTGGATCTGGGAAAGCACAGCACCAATTCCGACATTGCTTGCGTCGGTATCCAATACGAAGTTTCCATCTGGCAAAGGATAACTTAATATGGGAGCACTCGTCAAAGCTCTTTTCAATGTCTCGAATGATCGCTGACATTCCTCGTCCCATTGGTATTGCACCTTCCCTTCTGTCAGTCTAGTAAGTGGCTTGGAGATGTTGGCAAATCCGGCTATGTACCGACGATAGTACGTGCATAACTCCAAGAAACTTCTAAACTGGTGGATATCTTTAGGTATCGGCCATTCCTGGACGGCTTTGATTTTCTGTTTGTCCACAACTACTCCCTGTGCGGAAACTACATGTCCAAGATATTGCACCTCTTCTTGGAACAGCTGACACTTCTTCGGGCTTAACTTTAGTCCAGAACTTCGAAGTCGCCGAAATACCTCCTCCAGGTTCCTCACGTGGTCTTCAAAAGATTTTCCAACCACGGTAATGTCGTCAAGATACACCAGGCACGTTTTCCATGAAAGCCCTTTTAACAATGTTTCCATCAATCTTTCAAACGTTGCTGGAGCATTACACAGTCCAAACGGCATCACTGTGAATTGATAAAGTCCTGAGCCGATGGTAAAAGCAGTCTTTTCCCGGTCTTCCTTAGCTAGTTCCACCTGCCAATACCCGCTCTTCAAGTCCAGGGTACCCGCTAATGTATCTACGGTATCGGCTATTCTTGGTAGGGGATAGCTATCTGTCTTCGTTGCGTGATTTAGTTGCCGATAGTCCACGCAAAATCGAGTGGAACCGTCTTTCTTTTTAACCAAGACAACTGGAGAAGCCCAAGGGCTATTGGATGGTTCAATAACACCTTCTTCCTACATTTCGTGGACTATTCTATCGGCTTCTTCTCTTTTGGCTAGGGATAGTCTCCTCGCCGACTGTCGAATAGGCTGAGCGTCCCCGGTATTAATTTTATGTTTCACCAGGTCAGTCCGTCCTCTTTTTCCGTTTCCTACATCGAAGATATCCTGGTAGTTTCTGACAATGTCCCTCAACTTTGCTCTCTGGTTTGGTTTCAAATTCTTAGATGAATCAGAGTCTTTCCAGTTCCTCAGATAGTTTACCTGCTGGTATTTCTGCATGCTGAGTGCTTCTGACTACAGAGGAAACTGTTGAACAATGGCCCAAAGTTGTTCCTTTCTTGAGCACAACCGAGTAATGATTCAGGTTCATTACTGTTACTGGAACAATCTCCCTGGCACGAAACAGACTCCCAGTGCGACTCCTCTGCCTACATTTCCGTCGTTAAATTCGGGATCAAACATCATTACTGTTCCAGCTTCGAGCTTTCCCAGCTAATTTCTAAATCCCTTACCTCAAGTTTTTTTTAAGTCCGTCACTTTCAATTGGTCCAAATTCACTGTTTTAAACATTGTCCGTCTATTTATTTTCGCTTCTAAAGTTCCACAAATACACTTCACACCTGTCACCACTGTAATGTTTTTATTTTCACACTCGGGTTCAGTTCAGTTCTTGGATTTACTTAAAAACACAGTCCAACTCACTCTAATTTATTTCCACTACTTTTACACAATTTATATTCACAGAAACTACTATTTACATTTTATCTTAACTGTACAATACGACCGACGAAAACTGAATACCTCCTATCGCCAGCTGTTTTATATTTATATACTTCTCTGCGAATTGTCTGGTATGTCCACGAACTATCGGGAAACTCTTTCATGTTCTGGAAGCTTTAAGGGAATTCCCGGTAACGGCATCAGCGGCCGGCCTGTTGAGAGACGAAGCATTTCGGATTCCCAGAAGTACCGGAATAATGTCCCTTCCATGAATTGGTTGATGGCCGATTGCACCAGCTGTCGGATGAATTCTCGTAACAATACTTTTGTCTCGCCCGTTACTAACACTGATTCACGAGTAACGGTTTACGTTGGACGTCGTGGGCAACTGGCTAATATCTGTAATCTAGCGTAACCAATATGGAGTGATATTGTAGAATGAAGCCCACAAGGACGTCTTCATAAGGTAGAAAATGCTATGAAGAACTAGGGTTCTGTCACTTTGAGTCTGAATATTAAAATTCATCTTGTATTTAATGCCTCGAAAATGACTTTCAACTTTTAGAAAAAAATATTAAAGTCCTCTTTACATTGGAATTCCCATTACTGGACTTATGGCTGATGCAAGAAAACGATATATGACGAATGAACGTTTAAATTACAAGTATGTCACTTAATCGAGTTATTAACATATTAGATAATAAAATGCAATTCTCAACTCAACGTTAGGACCGCCGAGGTTACGATGTGGCTCTGGTAGTTTCTGGTTATGATGAAAATCTACCCTTCAGCTTAATAGGTACTATGATTGCATAGTGATGTTAACACGAGCTAGGTCACAAAGCGCCAGAACGTATTTAGATGCCTTCTCATTATGATTTTTGGGGACATTAATTGAGAGACACCTTAGTAATTGATTATGTTAGAGAGGATCAGATATAAAAGGTAATTGTCGAGAAAGGGACTATTCCATATGTGACGTTAATTAAATGAGAAGAATGTAAAGAAAGTAGAAGTGGAGCAGCACCCGAAAGTTTCAGAACTGATCCATTGAAAAAAGTTGCGGGGGACAATGGGCCACAAGTCCAATACCTGCTGTAGCCACTGATTCAGTACCCATATTTTTCTTAAAGTCAATTAGTTTTTAAAGATTTTACTGCGATATCGCCATGTCTACCACTAGAACCTTATGCCTAATGCTAGCTGCACCTGACAGCAGTTCTACTATTGGCTGATCCTCTATTAACATTGAGTTGCATTTAGGATAGTTTTAAAATCCTTGGTTTGACAGCAGAGCAGATACAACAGCACCACACACTTCTACAATCCATTAATCTTATATAACTTTTAAGTGCGGTGGAATAAAGAATAAACAAAATAAAATTAAAAATTACTCCCGACACAAAAAACCTCTAAAAGGTAAAAAAATGCTCATATTCTGCACTTGTTACGTTTGGAATTTCATACCTGAGACTAGTTCGCAGATTTGCGTACCTATTCCACTGGAGCAGGTCCAGTATGTAGGTACCACCTCAACCATGGGCACACTCAAAGCACACAAAGATACACACACACACACACACCAAATATTTCATCAAAATCTGTTTGAATGAACAAAAAATATTTATTCCTGGAATCCAAACGGAGTGCCATCTACTGGACTCAACCGTGAATCTAAACCACCAAGACACCTACCCAAACACACAAAAAATTTAAATACAATCGATCCAGTCATTTAGGAGTTCAAAACAGTTTTCGTAGAACCCAATTGCTTCTCGACTACCTGGTCCAATTGTGAATCTGAACCACACGGGACACTTTCAAACACACACAAAATCAGTCCAGTCATGTAGGAATAGTTAAAAAAATTATCTTCAAACGGCTGAACAAATTCCACATAAATTATAGTTAAGGACCATCTCGATCACGTTAATTTTCCAATCTAAAAAACCGCATCAAAATCAGTCCATTCGTTTAAGAGCTAAGATGTAACAGACAAATACACAGATACACAGATCCACTGAAAAACAGATACACACCTTAAACTTGCAACGATCGTCTTTTGGCATCGGGGGTTAAAAATATATATTATATCTCCAAGATCGCATGGGATCGCACTACCAAATTAGATGCTAAAATAAGCTAATAATTAGCACCTTTCAAACCTGCAAACCATTCTTGGAAAAAGATGACTAGCATTTCACAATTTAGTTATTTTTCATACTCTAATGATCAGAACAAAAACAAATGACGCCACGGAAGTGGTGTGAAAAATCGATGTATGTCAGTGCGTACTGTTGTGAGTCAATCATGTTTAACTTGACTATTACCTGTGATACAATTATAATACTAAGCCAAGCTTTATATATCTTTTTTTTTTCATACGATATTTAAAGAGGAATAAGCCTGTGTTATTAAAAAAAGTCATATATCCATCTGATTACTGTCCTGGGTGTTGAAGAATGGTTAACATGTAACTGGTGGTCTCTGATAATGAGCGTTGTGCCAGCCTAAACCTACCATTTCAAAAAAGACTCTTTGGAACGGAACTTGTGCCCACAGCGGAAGCATACTACTCTGATTGGTGCTCCTTGGCTGGCGATAGTTGCGGCAGCCTAACTCTTCAGTTGCTCTTAAAATGGGCTATACATTCTGCTCTGGTGGGCCTGGTCTAGGCTCTCCGAGTCGTCTATAAGTTGCCTCTTGTTTCTGCTTTCCTTAAGTGCATCTGAGTAGAATAAATGTATCCACTATCGTACTTTAACATAGATTTCATAAAAAAATTTCAGATTTTTAGATTCGTGAACTTGGTAAACTTGACAAAGATTGGATGCCAGCTTCTTTTGTGAATGAAATCACTTTGTTGGCTAGTAATAACGGTATATATATATATATATATATATATATATATATATATATGATGATTTTCTTTGTTGTATCCGGGGTACATCCGTTTCTCGGTTTGTGCTCTGAAAAGAACATTTTACCTGACGTTTCAAAAGTTGCAACTTTTGAAAATGCTAAATGAGATTTTGGCGAAACGTCAAGTAAAATGTTCTTTTCAGAGCACAAACCGAGAAACGGATGTACACCGAATACAACAAAGAAAACTCACATTGTTTCATCCGTGAAGGACTACAATCATATATATATATATATATATATATATATATATATATATATATATATATATATAAACTTCAATTAATGGGAAAGCAGTCTGGTAAAACTACGGGTTTTAGGAAACTCTTTCTATTCTGAGAGCTGTCGGGTATATTTTTATCCTTCGTCACTAACTAACAAGAATTAAATTATAAAATGTACATATATATTATTAATTCATTATTAAATTTGCAGACTCTGTTATGGTTATCCTTCTTCGTTGGTTTAAGTGTCTACTGCTATATTATCTTAGAAAGAAGTAGTGTTTGCACAAAAAATCATACTCAAGGTCTGGAAAGGTTAACATTAACAACAAAGTGGTATTTGCTTTTTGCTCTGATCTGGATATGCAATTTTCTTATTGGCTGCCAACATATAATTATAGCCGGGTCGGTATCGCACTGGTACTTTAAGCGGTTAGTATATCCATTACCTTTGTATAAAGATTATTGATTCTTTTTCATGATTTTATAAATTAGGGAGTTGAAATTTGAAGAAAATGTTTCAATCAGAGGCGGATCCAAAGTGGGGCCCGAGGGAAGTGAGCGCCTTAAGGCCTAAATCGACAAATTCTTAGTTCCAAGAGCTTAAGTTAAAACTGTTCCTGTGGGTTTCAACCGAAGATCGGCTATTTTAATTCCAATAGCAAATACTGTATCCAAAGTCATAGGAAGTCCTCCCATGACGCATGAGATCGATTACTCCAAATACATCAACAATTTATTTGTAAAATCTGGCAAATCAACTAGTACAAAGGAATTTCAAGAAATTTTCGCACTAAGTTCACTACGAATGTTTGTTAATTGAACTCATTTAATATTATTTGGTCTCAGAAAAACAAAGATTCTATTGTTTGAAAATTGTGTTTCCCATCCGAGTTCACACGTAATCTGGAGTGCGATAAAACGTGAGTTTTATCAATCAAAAAGCCCGCGTTGAACTGCCTGAGGAGCGGAATAAGGCAAAAAGGAATAACAAAAAAACAATTACGTGTCGTTAATTGCGATAAAACTTTATTCAAGTCGTGGGCTGAATGTTTGAAACCCCTACATCCAGATGTTATTTTCGGGTAAGGCCTATGTGAAACAAACACCAATAAGTCAGCTTGAAGGTGCGAGCCAATTTGAAGAATGGTGGAAACATCATACGCAGTCGAATATAAGAAGGCCAAGCAATTTGGTTCTAGTGATTGCATTAACGTCGCTTGACACTGAATATATTGTAATGTTTTTAATTTCACACTCGGGTTCAGTTCTTGGATTTATTTAAAAACACAGTGCAACTCACTCTAATTTATTTCCACTACTTTAACACAATTTATTTTAATACGACCGACAAAAACAGAATGCCTCCTATCGTCAGCTGTTCTTATTTATATATTTATCTTGGAATTGTCTGGTACGTCCACGAACCATCGGGAAACTCGTTCATGTTCTGGAAGCTTTAACGGCAGCGGTCCGCCTGTTGAGAGACAAACATTTCGGGTTCCCAGAATTTATCGGAATAATGTCCCTTCCACGAATTGGTTGATTGCACCAGCTGTCGGATGAATTCTCGCAACATTGCCCCCTCCTTAAGACCATTTCGTCCCGGAATGTCCCAGAATCCTTCCTGGTGTGACGCTATTTGCAGGAGTCTCCATTTCGACAAGGAAGTTTGGTGAAAGTAACAATCAACGGTCTTCGAATCTGGACTGCGAGTATTGAGACAGCATACCAGGATGTCGACACCACTGAATCGAAAGATTGTTTCCATCATACTTCTCTCCACCCTCCAATTTATTCCATCCAACCCGCAGGCTATCTTTGGGACCGCCTATTTCATCAGATTCTTCTCCATCATCACATTCCTCTATTCTACCAGAGTCTTCCAAAGATCGCTATATGTTGGCTTGTCCTGCGAGAATGTTTTCGTTACCAAATAAAAAATGTCTCTGGTACCCACTGGTTGTTTATCTTCGAGATGAAGGACCTTCCCCTACCACTGGATCTTGCTCCCGTAGCCTCTGGAACTGGCCGTACTTTTTGGCTATTCCTCTGGACATCCGGAGATCTCGAGCCACACAATGAGCCAGGGCATATTCTATGGGCACCTCAAACAGGTCTCGGGTTCCTCTGTGGTCACGTCGTGCTGCACTTTCTGCCCATTAGAGTACAGTGCCATAAACTGTTCGAAGGTCATCTCATCATCGGGTGGTTGGACGCTGCGGACTTGGGCTTGGTCAACTTCGCCGTCATGACTTCCGGCATAAGGGGCTAACCTGTTGAAATGTACCACCTTTGGCTTTCCTCGCGGCAGCTTCATTATTCTGTAGACAACATCGTTGATTTTCTTCACGATTTGGTATGGCCCCTCCAAGATCTCTGTAGCTTGGGCGAATATCCACGACGACGTTGCGGGTTATACAACCAAACAATATCATCAACTTGGAATTCTCCGCTCTCGGCTTTGATGTCGTAGGCTTCCTTCATTCGGGCACTGGCATTCTCGATATTTGACCGGACTCGTTGGTATATGTCGTCCATCTTTCGACGTAACTGGCTGCCATTAGAAACAAGTGAAGGTACTGATCCCAGTCTCTTTGGTGGTCGGAAACTACTTTTGACAAATGGCGGTTAATAGTTCTATTCATCCGTTCTACCATCCCATCTGATTGAGGGTGTAATGCTGTCGTCCGTGTTTTATTGATCTTCAGAAGTTTGCAGTCATCTTGGAAAAGAGTAGACTCGAAATTTCTACCTTGGTCTGAATGCAACTCCAAGGGAACACCAAAACGACTAATCCATTCCTTGACAAGGACATCAGCAACTCCCTGTGCGGAAACTACATGTCCAAGATATTGCACCTCTTCTTGGAACTGCTGACACTTCTTCGGGCTTTAGTCCGGAACTTCGAAGTCGCCGAAATGCGTCCTCCAGGTTCCTCACGTGGTCTTCAAAAGATTTTCCAACCACGATAATGTCGTCAAGATACGCCAGGCACGTTTTACATGAAAGCCCTTTTAACACTGTTTCCATCAATCTTCCAAACGTTGCTGGAGCATTACACAGTCCAAACGGCATCACCGTGAATTGATAAAGTCCTGAGCCGATGGTAAAAGCAGTCTTTTCTCGGTCTTCTTCAGCGAGTTCCACCTGCCAATAACCGCTCTTCAAGTCCAGGGTGGAAAACATCTTCGATCCACCCAACGTATCTAGGGTATCGTCTATTCTTGGAAGGGGATAGCTGTCTTTCTTTGTAGCGTGATTTAATTGCTGATAGTCCACGCAAAATCGAGTCGAACCATCTTTCTTTTTAACCAAGACAACTGGAGAAGTCCAAGGGCTATTGGATGGTTCAATAACACCTTCTTCCTCTATCTCGGGGACTATCCTGTCGGCTTCTTCTTTTTTAGCTAGGGGTAGTCTTCTCGCCGACTGTCGAATAGGTTGAGCGTCTCCAGTATTAATTTTATGTTTCACCAGATCAGTTCGTCATTTGCCATTCCCTACATCAAAGATATCCTGGTACTTTCTAACGATGTCCTTCAATTTAACTTTCTGGTTTGGTTTCAAATTCTTCGATGAATCTGTTATGAGTCTTTCCAGTTCCTCAGATAGTTTAGCTGGTGGTATTTCTACATGCTGTATGCTTCTGACTACAGAGGAAACTGTTGAACAATGGCCCCGAGTTGTTCCGAAACAGAGTCTTCCCCAGTGCGATTCCTCTGCCTACATTTTCGTCGTTAAGTTCAGGATCAAACATCATTACTGTTCCAGTTTCAGCTTTCCCATCTAAGCAAGCATCTATAATGATTTGAGCTCTTTCCGGAACATTTACATCGTCTGCCAAGATTGCTCGAAGCATGATGTTCTCTTTCCCATGAAGCACCACTTCTTCGTCATTCACTCGCAGAATTCCATCTTTAAAGTTTAACTGGAATCCCTTGAAGCTCATGACATCCATTCCAACGATTACTTCGTCTTCGATGTCTGCTACTTATGCCCGATGTAGGAAGGTTGTGTTTCCCAAGGTCATTTAACCTCTATTTCACCATGGACTTTCGCTGCCTCTCCTGTCGCTATTCGCAGTTGCCATTTTGTTGGTTTTATCATTATCTTTAAAACAATACTGGGCCTTATAACTGTTCTCGTCGTACTAGTATCCAGCAGCATTGCAAATTGCTTCCTATCAATAAGGCCATCTACGAAGACATATGCGTTGGTAGTTGGCACTTGTTTGCTACAGGTCAACGATGGTCCCTTTACATTGGCCTTCTTTAGTTTCCCCGGCGAGGAATTCTGGACTCCGTTGCTCTCCTTGCAACGACTCTGGACATGTCCTACCTTACGACACTTCCGACATCTCACTAGTCTTTTTTCGGTAAGGACTTCTTCTATCATCTTTCTTACAGAGCCCTCATCGTTTCCCCCATCTTCGGATTCTCCATCAACGATTCGGACTCTGGCTTGATCTCTGCAGGTGTTTTTCGCAGCCTCGAATTCCAGAGCTCGAGCCAATGCATCCACTAATTGAGTCGGTCGAGCTAGGGTCAATGCTAATTTATTTCCACTACTTTAACACAATTTATTTTAATACGACCGACAAAAACAGAATGCCTCCTATCGCCAGCTGTTCTTATTTATATATTTATCTTGGAATTGTCTGGTACGTCCACGAACCATCGGGAAACTTTTTCATATTTTGCAAGCTTTAAGGGAATTCCCAGTAACGGCGGCAAACATTTCGGGTTCCCAGAATTTATCGGAATAATGTCCCTTCCACGAATTGGTTGATGGCCGATTGCACCAGCTGTCGGATGAATTCTCGTAACAATATATATACTTGAAATGCGATTACCACGCTTTTCATAACAACAGCAATGGTAGCGAAAATAAATTCCATGTTGCAGATCAGGACTATTGAGTCGTCCACCAACTATTGGTCTATAGTGGTAAATCAGATGGATGGAACTACTTGATTTTTTTATAACGACAGAAAGATTAATGATATCAACAAGAAGGACAAATACTCGTCTCCCAGAATGTCCTGGTTTATCTCCACCTTAATTGCAACAGTGCAAGGTATTGTTTCAGTGCATGTCATGCCATTTGGTTGAATGGCTAATACTTTTTGTTGATCTCGAAGATATTCTTGTATGGGTAGCACGTTTGACATTCATTTGAAGTCCATTGGGAAAGAATTTGTCATAATTAAGAATGCCAATTTGAGGATCAACCCTAAGAAGTGTCCAATGTTGGAGAACAAGATAGAAACCATACGTGCTTAGGCAGTACATAAGAATAAACAAGAACTTCAGAGTTTCCTGGATCTTTGATCTTAGCTTAGGTGTCCGGAGCGAAAAAGGCATTCCATTGGAATCGGGACTATGATATGGCATTTAGACGACTAAACACAATTTTATTAGAGCTCTGTCCGTGTTTCCAGGGAATATGGCAAACTTATAATCGGCGCATGGAACCATTTCGTCACCAAGAAGGAACCACTGGCTATAATCAGATTTGTCAAAAATTTTCACAATTGTGTTTATGATCGTAACTTCCTTCTCAGAACTGAGATAATGGAGAGCCCTAAAATGGCTTTTGGATATGAAAAATTCCTTGAATCAACCAGCCATGTGGATGGAACGATTACACCGGTATGACTTAAAGATT
Source organism: Octodonta nipae (assembly GCA_034190945.1). Lineage (NCBI taxonomy): Eukaryota > Metazoa > Arthropoda > Insecta > Coleoptera > Chrysomelidae > Octodonta > Octodonta nipae. The sequence goes on along the minus strand of CM067221.1, from coordinate 84,925,637 downwards.
GAGCAATGCCAACTCTTTGTCCAGAGTGTAAAGATTGTGAGTATTGCAGGAAAATCGAACAGCAAGAGCTCAAATAAACCAATTTCCCAGACGGGGATACCGAGAAAAAAAATACTTGCTATCCTGAAAGTAATTAAGTAAAATGCTCAACTAGATATGGCAAAAATTCTACGATGCAAACTACTAAGAAGATATCAGAGCTTGATGTTATCTGCCCTCAATGTGACACTTGTATCAAGTTGACGGTTTTCTAGATAGTAGTAGTAGGCAGAGTTGTACAATTCAAGCATCGATATTATAGTATTTAAAAAGTAAATTTTTAAGCGACATATTAAATAATTTTGTCTCACTAGCCTTCTCTAAAAGGAAACATTTCACTACAACAAAGAATGCATGTTTAGCTTAATCGAAAATCAGAAGTGGGGGTAAATAACGGTACAGCTTATTATTAATTTTTATTTTTTAGAAATAAGCGATTGATAGGAAGAAAATTAGTAGTAAATTCCTACTACAATTTAATAAGATTTCATCTAGGATCAGTTGCCGTTGGATCTTTCCTAATTACTTCTCTCCAAGTCGTTAAAATTATTTTCAAAGCATTACACAAATATCTCAAAAAATCAGAGAAAAAATGCCTACAGCGATGTTTCATTTGTTCAAATTGCTGTTTAGATTTGTTGGAAAACATTCTAAGATACCTGAATAGAAATGCTTACATAGAAGTCGGTAAGTATATAACTAATTAGTAATTATGCTTAAGCTCATAAAAATTTTGCAGCTATGAATGGTTATAATTTCTGCAATGCTAATAAAGCAGCCTTTAGGTTACTATCGTCCCAAGTGTTGCTAGTGGCTGTCATAAACACGATTGGATACTTTATTTTACTTCTTGGCAAAACGGTATCTGTAATAGTAGCAGTTGTTCTAAGCCTTCATGTACTCAGAGTAAGTGAGATTGAATATTAAGATTCACAATTCATTTGCTATTACAGGAATATAAGAACTAACAATATTATTGTTATGGGCAGTGTTGTGGGTGTTTTAGTATCCAACATATGGCCTCGTAAAACTGAAAGTGAACTGCACGCGCGGACCAATAGCGCAATCTTCCTCGAACTCTTTATGACAAGATACTACTTTATTGTACTCAATGTGTGGTTTGGTTTTACTAGATGATCCGGAATGCTATGATCAGTTCCTGGTATAGCATTTTACCCAAAAATGAACGCACTAGGGGTTACCTATCACCTTCGAGGTTTCTTATAATTGACGTAAATTATAGTATAACACCACTAGGCTTCGGAGATAAAGAGGGGTGATACTTCATTTTTGTAAATTATCTTCAATATCTTGTAAATTATAAAAATATATATATTTGTATTTTGAAACACGATCCCTTTCAATTGATACGTCACATAATACAATTGAGATGCAATTTGATTCTTACTTTTCTAATTTGACCCTCAAAATTTACCTTAGGGCTTTCCTTTAAGTTTTCCTGCAAGTATATATCAAACACAAAAACGCCTTATAGCGTAGGGTGTCTCAAATAATTTTGATATCATTTTTAGTGACGTTTTTCTTCCTGGATTAAATGTGCGTAATCATAATTTACTGGCGTTTCTTCACTCCAGTGTCGAAGTAGCGCGGGTACAATGAAATATGTAATAACATGACAGGTATCCGCTTGATAATTTCTTGCTGAGGCTGAGTTTACTATAAGCTTTCCAACAACTTTTGGAGACTAATGTACGTCCCACTGCCTTATTCATATCAATGGCACACTAATTAGCATTTAACAGTTCAAGACCAGAGATTACTCGGCCAGTTTCTAATAAGAGTGCAGATTTGGTTTGCCCGCCATGTTCGACAGTCATAATGACACGTGATTATAATTAGTGTAGGGAACTTAGCATTATTTTAATACCATTTTTGCAAAAAAATTCCACAGGTGTTTGAATGTTTTTTCTTGAAGAAGGTAACACAAAAAAGGTTTGTTAACAAATTTTTGCTTCTTAGTTAATTATACTAGGTGTTTAAAATAACAAAAACCCTAATTTTGGCAGTTTTTGTGACTTCTCAGCAACAGAGTAGAAATTTAAAGAATCAAAGGTAAGTATGTTCTATGCGCATTTTTAGAACTTACTAACTCAGATGTTATTAAATGAGTTATTCGCGAAAAATGTGAAAAAAGGAGCAATTTTCAATGATGGATTTTTTTCCTCACTAATATAATTTTTTATCGAGAGCTCTTTATTTTTCATTATGTTACCAACGCTCCCATTCTGCATCAAATTACTTTTTGATAAATGGAACATGTTAATTATCAAATCTTTCGGTACAACTCATCATATATTAATATTCTTTTGGGTTTGTTCTATTGTCTGTAAATTTAATTTCAAATTCTGCATTTTGGTATTAGCCAACGTATACATATTAGTAGAGGGGGATCCTAATTTCCCCTCACGGTAGAATAAAAATAGCATGTCATCGAACTGACATGACTTTTAAAATGCTTTTTCCTAGCAAATTACGTTATATACGAGGGTAAATCAAATATAAACGGTAATTTTACTATTCTGCTTAGAATGCAGTTTCGAGCTAGATTATGTTATTTGGAGTAGATCTTTGGTTTATGGACACTGGGGAGCCAGCCGGGTACGCGCGTATGCTTTGCTTTGTCCTTAATACCTATTGTATAATGTGTGGTCAGTACAGAATACAGCCATGAATAAGCAAGAGTTACATTCGTTGGTCATGCAACAGATTATCATAAAGTTTTATTCCAGTAAAAGCGTTAAAGCCTCAGAAATTCTAACTCATTTGAAGGCACAGTTTGGGTATATGTACTGTCTCAGAATCGTGTGTATATGTAGGTGAGAAAATTTAAGGGTGTACGAGAATGATAACCATGATTGACGCACAAGGATAAGCCTTACAGCTGACAATGTCAATAGTGTTCGACAGCTTATTGAACGTGAGCGCCGATTAACCGTGGTGGAATTTCCTCAGAATTGGGTGTCAGCTATGGAAGTGTTCAATCAATTATCATTGATCAACTTGGTTTCAGAAAAATTTGTGCTCCATGGGTTCCGAGGTTTTTGACTGTAAACTAAACATCGTTGAAAGACTTCTAAATAGATTTCAGCGAGAAGGGAGGCCTTTTTGAAGCGCATCGTCTAAAGTGGCGAAAAAAGAATAAAATTCAAAACTCGCCTCTCATCTGGAAAAGTCCTTGCCACGATTTTTTTTTTGACTCTAAGGAAATTACTGATTGACCTTCTACGTGCCCAACGTACAGTGAATGTGTTGTTACGGTTGGCAAAAGCCGCGTATTTTAAACAAAAAACAAGGAATACTGCAAGAAATGGGCTGAGAAGCTACCCACCCTCCGTATAGCCCTGACTTGCCTCTGAAAGAATCACCGGGAGGAAAACGATTTGGAATATATAAAGAAGTTGAGGAGCACATGCGCTTTTGGCTTGCAACTCGCCCTCAAACATTCTATGAACAGAGAATACTGAAACTCCCAACTCTCGGTGGAAAAAGTGTGTTGATCACGCAGGAGGGTATATTGAAAAATGCTAAATCAATCATTTCTGTATACTGCTATTCAATAAATGTATCAAAAATTTCCGTTGTTTTGCTGATTTTAATTTTCAAAGTTTTAAATCAAAGTCGTTCGCAGTATCACAATTAATTTATTCGACAATTTTAAAAGGAAAAAACTTTAGAAAGGAAATAATGAGTCAGAAAATAGAAAAGAAAGAAAAGTCAACAATATAGTTATGGCAAATCATTAATATTAATGTATAGTGTTACGAGAATTCATCCGACAGCTGGTGCAATCGGCCATCAACCAATTCATGGAAGGGACATTATTCCGATAAATTTTGGGAACCCGAAATGTTTGTCTCTCAACCGGCGGACCGCTGTCGTTACTGGGAATTCCCTTAAAGCTTCCAGAACATGATGGAATTTCCCGATGGTTCGTGGACGTACCAGACAATTCCAAGATAAATGTATAAATAAGAAATAGCTGGCGATAGGAGGCATTCAGTTGTCGTCGGTCGAATTGTACAGTTAAGATAAAATGTAAATAGTAGTTTCTGTGAATATAAATTTGTGTAAAAGTAGTGGAAATAAATTAGAGTGAGTTGGACTGTGTTTTTAAATAAATCCAAGAACTGAACTGAACCCGAGTGTGAAAATAAAAACATTACAGTGGTGTCAGGTGTGAAGTGAATTTGTGGAACTTTTAGAAGTAGAAAATAAATAAACTAACAATGTATAAAACAGTTTAGACCAATTGAAAGTGACGGACTTAAAAAAAGAACTTGAGGAAAGGGATTTAGAAATTAGTGGGAAGAAAAGTGAATTAATACAACGGTTACGAGATGCCCTAATAAATGAAGGTAACGATCCCGATACTTATTTGTTTGAAGTTTCTGGCAATGGTGACATGAGTATGCTATTAAAGCAAATTGGAAATTTAAAAGAAACCTTACAAGACAATTCTAAGTCTTTAGAGGATAAATTACTAGAAAATTCGAAAACCCTTGAAAACTTACAAGAAAATACTAAAACCTTGAAAGAAAATTCTAAAAACTTGAAAGAGGCCTTACAAGATAAATTGTTAGAAAATGCTAAGTCCTTAGAAGACAAACTACAAACATTACAAGATAATTCTCAGATCAAGAAAGAGGCGTTAGAAGACAAATTGCTAGAAAATTGTAAAAACTTGAAGGAGGCGTTAGAAGATAAATTAGAGAAAATTCTAAAACCATGGATGGCAAATTACTAGAAAATTCTAAATCCTTAGAAGAAAATTTGAAAAGAATGGTACAAAAAAACTCAGAAATGCTGGAAGAGAAAATATTGGAGAATGAGGCTCGGATGGAAGAGCTAATACAAACAATGGTCGAAGAGTCAGTCAGAAATGAAACGCGGATAAAAGAGCTAAAGCAGACAATGGTCGAAGAGCTGATACAGAAGACAGACAAAAATGAAACGCGGATAGAGGAGTTAAAATATATAATGGAGGGTGAGATCAGCAAAATAAAAGAACAGGTAGTCACAATGCAAAGGGGAGAAACTCCACCAAAGACCGAAAGCCGAAACAATCCAGAAGTAGTGGAGTCGAAAATAGGCCTCGAAGGAGCAAGACACAAAATGAAACCTCCACAATTTGATGGGAAATCATCCTGGACTAACTATAGGCGCCAATTCGAGGCTGCAGCAAAGTAAAACGGATGGTCGGCAGAGGAGAAGGCAATAGCACTAACACTCGCCTTAAGAGGGGATGCTACAGATATTTTGCAAACCTTGAATGCCTCTGAGCAAGAAGACTACGAGCAACTAGTCAAACATTTAGAACTGAGGTATGGTCAGACACATTTGGAGCACGTCTACCAGTACCAATTGAAAAATCGCCACCAGAGATCAAATGAATCCCTACAAAAGTTTGAAGCTGATATTGCCCGTCTGGTTCGCCTTGCCTATCCAGCCACACCGGAAAATGTAATAGAAAGGTTAGCAGTGCAAGCATTTTTGGATGGACTTCGGGACCACGAAGCCAGACAAGCATTGACCCTAGCTCGACCGACTCAATTAGTGGATGCACTGGCTCGAGCTCTAGAATTCAAGGCTGCGAAAAATACCTGCAGAGGTCAAGCCAGAGTCCGAATCGTTGACGGAGAATCTAAAGATGGCGGAAACGATGAAGCCTCTGTAAGAAAGATAATAGAAGAAGTCCTTACTGAAAAAAGACTAGTGAGATGTCGGAAGTGTCGTAAGGTAGGACATGTCCAGAATTGTTGCAAGGAGAGCAACGGAGCCCAGACTTCCTCGCCGGGGAAACTAAAGAAGGCCTATGTAAAGGGACCATCGTCGACCTGTAGCAAACAAGTGTCAACTACCAACGCATATGTCGCTTCGCTACGCAACCACGTTAACAGTGTCTTCGTAGATGGCCTTATTAATAGGAGGCAATTTGCAATGCTGCTGGATACTGGTGCGACGAAAACAGTAATAAGGCCTAACATTGTTTTAGAGACAATGATAAAACCAACAAAATGGCAACTGTGAACAGCGACAGGAAAAGTAGCGAAAGTCCATGGTGAAATAGAGGTTGAAATGACCTTGGGAAACACAACCTTCCTACATCGAGCATTAGTGGCAGACATCGAAGACGAAGTAATCATTGGAATGAATGTCATGAGCTCCAAGGGATTCCAGTTAAACTTCAAAGATGGAATTCTGCGAGTGAATGACTAAGAAGTGGTGCTTCATGGAAAAGATGACATAATGCTGCGAGCCATGTTAGCAGAGGATGTCAATGTTCCGGAAAGAGCTGAAATCATTATAGATGCTTGCTTAGATGGGAAAGCTAAAGCTGGAACAGTAAAGATGTTTGATCCCGAACTTAACGACGGAAATGTAGGCAGAGGAGTCGCACTGGGGAAGACTCTGTTTCGTGCCAGGGAGCTTGTTCCAGTAAGAGTAATGAACCTGAATCATTACTCGGTTGTGCTAAAGAAAGGAACAACTTTGGGCCATTGCTCAACAGTTTCGTCTGTAGTCAGAAGCACACAGCATGCTAGAAATGCCATCAGATAAACTATCTGAGGAACTGGAAAGACTCATCTCCGATTCATCTAAGAATTTGAAACCAAACCAGAGAGCAAAATTGAGGGACATCATTCGAAAGTACCTGGATATCTTCGATGTAGGGAATGGCAAAAGAGGACGAACTGATCTGGTGAAACATAAAATTAATACTGGGGACGCTCAACCTATACGACAGTCTGCGAGAAGACTCCTCCTTGCTAAAAGAGAAGAAGCCGACAGGATAGTCCGCGAGATGGAGGAAGAAGGTGTTATTGAACCATCCAATAGCCCTTGGGCTTCTCCAGTTGTCTTGGTTAAAAAGAAAGATGGTTCGACTCGATTTTGCGTGGACTATCGGCAATTAAACCACGCTACAAAGAAAGACAGCTATCCCCTTCCAAGAATAGACGATACCTTAGATACGTTGGCTGGATCGAAGATGTTTTCCACCCTGGACTTGAAGAGCGGTTATTGGCAGGTGGAACTTGCTAATGAAGACCGAGAAAAGACTGCTTTTACCATCGGCTCAGGACTTTATACCAATTCACCGTAATGCCGTTTGGGTTGTGTAATGCTCCAGCGACGTTTGAAAGATTGATGGAAACAGTGTTAAAAGGACTTCCATGGAAAACGTGCCTGGTGTATCTTGACGACATTATCGTGGTTGGAAAATCTTTTGAAGACCACGTGAGGAACCTGAGGAGGTATTTCGGCGACTTCGAAGTTCCGGACTAAAGTTAAGCCCGAAGAAGTGTCAGCTGTTCCAAGAAGAGGTGCAATATCTTGGACATGTAGTTTCCGCACAGGGAGTAGATGTGGACAAACAGAAAATCGAAGCCGTCCAGGAATGGCCGATACCTAAAGATATCCACCAGTTAAGAAGTTTCTTGGAGTTATGCACGTACTATCGTCGGTACGTAGCCGGATTTGCCAACATCGCCAAGCCACTTACTAGACTCACAGAAGGGAAGGTGCAGTACCAGTGGGGCGAGGAATGCCAACGATCATTCGATACACTGAAAAGAGCATTGACGAGTGCTCCCGTCTTAAGTTATCCTTTGCCAGATGGGAACTTCGTTTTGGATACCGACGCCAGCAATGTCGGAATTGGTGCGGTGCTTTCGCAGATCCAAGACGGTCAGGAGAAAGTCATCGGCTATTTCAGCAAGACTTTGAGCAAGCCTGAACGTAATTACTGCGTTACTCGCAGGGAACTCTTGGCTGTGGTAAAGAGGGTAGAACATTTCTATAAGTACCTTTATGGTAAAAGATTTCGCCTGAGGACTGATCATGCAGCACTGAAGTGGCTCTTGCAGTTTAAAAACCCTGAAGGAGAAGTGGCCAGGTGGATTGAGCGATTAAGAATTCGACCTCGAGACTGAACATCGAGCTGGACAAGACATAAGAATGCTGATGCCCTATCGAGGAGACCATGCCCTAATGACTGCAAACTATTGTCAGCGAGCTGAAGAAAAAGGGGCTGTTCTCTGTAGAACTACCGCCGTCGATAACCACTAGCAACCTGGGGAAATCCAGAAAGACCAAAAATTAGATCCGGAACTAAAAGAAGTTTTCCGGTGGAAGGAAGAAGACCGCAAACCTACGTGGCAAGAGATTTCCCGATATTCACCAACCATAAAGTCGTACTGGGCTCAGTGGAACTCGCTCCTCCTGGAAAATGGAATACTCAAGCGCGTCTTGGAATCTCCAGAGGAGGAAAACGACAGAAAACAGATTGTAGTTCCCAGAAATAGGAGACCAGAGGTTTTACGAGAACTACATGATAGTACAACTGGAGGACATCTGCGAGTAACGAAAACCCTGGGGAAGTTGAGAAAACGCTTCTATTGGGTAAACTGCCAAGTGGATGTCAAGGACTGGTGCCGGAAATGTACTGTTTATGCAGCAAGTAATGGGCCTCAGAAGCGTCCAATAGCTCCCATGAAGCAATATAACGTGGGCAGTCCATTCGAAAGAATAGCCATTGATGTTGCCGGTCCATTTCCTGAATCCGACTCTGGAAACAAGTACATTGTGGTGGTGATGGACTATTTTAGTAAATGGGCCGAAGCGTATGCCTTGCCGAATCAAGAAGCCTTGACCGTTGCTGATGTCCTTGTCAAGGAATGGATCAGTCGTTTTGGTGTTCCCTTGGAGTTGCACTCAGACCAAGGTAGAAATTTCGAGTCTACTCTTTTCCAAGACGTCTGGAAACTCTTGAAGATCAATAAAACACGGACGACGGCATTACACCCGCAATCCGATGGAATGGTAGAACGGATGAATAGAACCATTAACCGCCATTTGTCGAAGGAAGTCTCTGACCACCAAAGAGACTGGGACCAGTATCTGCACTTGTTTCTAATGGCATATCGTTCGTCTGTGCACGAGTCCACGGGTCAGACGCCGGCCAGTATTATCATGGGACGAGAATTAAGACTACCATGCGATTTGAAGTTTGGATGTCCCCCAGGAGAAGAGATAGCAGGTGAAAACTATGTCAGCCAACTACGTCAAAAGATGAACGACATCCATGAGCGAGTCCGGTTAAACATCGAGAATGCCAGTGCCCGAATGAAGGAAGCCTACGACATCAAAGCCGAGGGCGGAGAATTCCCGCAACGTCGTCGTGGATATTCGCCCAACCTACAGAGATCTTGGGAGGGGCCGTACCAAATTATGAAGAAAATCAACGATGTTGTCTTCAGAATAATGAAGCTACCTCGGGGAAAACCAAAGGTCGTACATTTCAACTGGTTAGCCCCTTATGCCGGAAGTCATGACAGCGAAGATGACCAAGCCCAAGTCCGCAGCATCCAACCACCCGATGACGAGATGACCTTCGAGCGGTTTATGGCACTGTACTCTAATGGGCAGAAAGTGCAGCACGACGTGACCACAGAGGAACCCCGAGACCTGTTTGAGGTGCCCATAGAATATGCCCTGGCTCATTGTGTGGCTCGAGATCTCCGGATGTCCAGAGGAATAGCCAAGGTGTTTGCCAAAAAGTACGGCCAGTTCCAGAAGCTACGGGAGCAAGATCCAGTGGTAGGGAAGGTTCTTCATCTGGAAGATAAACAACCAGTGGGTACCAGAGAAATTTTTGATTTGGTAACGAAAACATTCTCGCAGGACAAGCCAACATATAGCGATCTTTGTAAGACTCTGGTAGAATTGAGGAATGTGATGATGGAAAAGAATCTGATGAAATTGGCGGTCCCAAAGATAGCCTGCGGGTTGGATGGATTGAATTGGAGGGTTGGTGAGAAGTATGATGGAAACAATCTTTCGATTCAGTGGCGTCGACATCCTGGTATGCTGTCTCAATACTAGCAGCCCAGATTCGAAGACCGTTGATTGTTACTTCCACGTTATCGAAATGAAAGTCGGGACGAAATATCTTAAGGAGGGGGCAATGACAATTCATGGCATTTGTATTATTGAAAGAATAAAAGCGATTTGAAATATCACACCAGTACATTTTATTTAATTCCGAATACCAAAAAGCTTTCAAACTGAATTTACATACAATAAAATAAAACTGAAAAAAAATTAATTTATGAGGGATGGTACTCAAAGAACTATTTATTAATATGTTCCTTTCAGATGGTTAAAATATTAATTTAGCTCCGTAACATCAAAAGCCCTGTAAAAAATCCATAGTAATGAAAAGTTTCAAAATTTACGCATCTTATAAAATAACTAGAAGTTTTTTCCAAATAATTCAATAACAAACAGACCATGAAATTACGCAGTACTCTCTTCGAGGTGGATTATATATAAATATAAAATTGTTTCTGGTTGAAGACTTTATGCTATGTTTCTCCCACCAGCCGTTCCGTGTACATTTTATTTAATTGCTGTTCTCTCTCCACTCGAATACCAAAATGCAGGCTTTCAGGTTACTTCACCTGTCAGAGATATTGAATTTACATACAATAAAATAAAACTGAAAAAAAATTAATTTATGAGGGATACGCAAGACAATATAGTACTCAATTGTTTCTGGTTAGAACCTTCATCAGTTGCGCTTCCCACTATTTATTAATATGTCCTCTGTTCCTTTCAGATGGTTAAAATATTAATTTAGTAGGAGCATTGTAAAAGATGAATTCCTTTGTTCGAAGAGAGACATTCTGTCCTAGGAGTCCATGAGATTCTTATCTCGCGTCCGATGCGATTCTGCTGATTGTCTTGCGGTTATTACACGGAACGGCTCTAAAAATGCGTTTTACAGATTTAGTCGCTACTGAAATTACGCCAGTGCTGAAAAGTTACGAATAAAAATTTATTAACAACAGTTTTTATGTATTATGCTATATACATTTTTCAAGAAAAGCCAATCAAATATCTGTGGATTTTTTTTGCAATTAAAAATAGTAACTTCCCTAGAGTAAATGTAATATGTAATAAATATGGTGATTACACGCTAGAACAACGCGTCCTGATTATTAAACATTATTATCAAAGTGGTAAAAATTTGATTGTCAGTATTCGTAAAATGCCTGCAATATTCAGTCGACATTCATCTACTATAAAACGAATAAACGAAAAATTCTAAAGTACTGGTTCAGTTAGTAATGCAGAACACACAACATGAGCTCATAGAGGCCGTTCAGAACAAAACATCACGCAGCGCGCGAGAGGGTGGTCCAAAGTCTAGAGACGCCTATTTATCATCGTGAACAAGAATATTACAACAGCAACTCTTCAGCATATTCTTATAAAAAATTTACATCTACATGCCTAAAAACTTCAGTTGAATCAACAAGAGTGCAAAGCGAACAAATTTCACCGATTAATAATCAGAAGTGAATGCCAATTTTTCGAACAAAATAATTTTCAGTAATGAGCTCCATTTTCACCTTGATGGCTTCGTTAATCTGCAAAAAAAATCAATGACAGATTCTTCAAAAACAATGCATCCAAAACGTCTTACTGTTTGGTGAGCATCGTGCCTAGAGAAATTATTGAACCACATTTCTTTGAAGATGAAGAAAGTAATGCATTAATGGTGAATGGCGAATATTTTCTTGCTATGATAGTGCAGTTTATGTTGCTCAGCTGAGAACGTATAGCAAAGGCAAACATGACGACATGTGGTTTCAACAGTAAGATGCTACAGGTCATACCACTCGTGAAACATTAACTGTCTTGCACGACTTTGCTCCTGGTCGTGTCAGGTTTGGTGATCAGAGTTGACTGCCACCTTCGAACTTCTGGCTGTGGGTTTATCTGAAGTCAGAGGTTTCTATCAAGAAGTCGCGAACACCGAAGTATTGAAGGCCAAAATTGACGCTGTATGAATAGGGCCATATGTTTACAATAAAGTTATTACAAATTATATCAAAACAGTTCGTATGTGACAAGAAAACCATTTACAAGCTACATAATTTCTAAAACTAAAAATATTTCTATACTTTGCTACAGAAAATTGTTTTATTTTAACCTTAAAATTACATGAATATATGAACAATGATGTAAATAATTCACACAAGTTCCTGACACAAACAAGTAAAGGGCTTTCCGCGAACATCCAGATGCACACTCCTCCTCCGCTGTCCCAGTACTCCCCGCGACCCGGCGAAAATGATTTGCCGGAATATTCGAGAGTGTTACCAGATTGTTTACAGCGTTATGTGTACAGAACATGTCATAAAATATCATTTTTTGAAAGATCTCTGCTCCAGCTTCAAAATTGTCTAAGTTCTGATATTTTTTTCAAAAATGGCAAATTTTACTGGTTTTTTCCTTTTTAGTCTCATCCAGAAATACTTCTAGCAGGCTTTACAAAAATCATTTTGTCTTCAAGAGATGGCTTTGTTGGTTTGTTAATCCGCATGTGCTGATTTCAAAGCTCAGGCTGTTTCATTCTTAACAGCTCTTCTTGGCGACTGCAGATACTTTGTGCAGACACTACAATGAAGAGCAGGGTGAAAGATTTTCACCAAGATATTCGAATAATGGAAGAAAGTGACCTCAAAAACATACTGATATTGCGGATGACCTTTAAAAGACTTGAAAGTTTCTTAGTCATGGATATGTTTAGTTTCCAGGTTTTTAGCATTTTTCTGAAAACTGAAGGGTCCTGAACCACTACCTAGCTCAAATCCGCATTTAAGAATTTAATAAACATACATCGAGAAGATTTTGAAAGAGTTATGGTTTGTTTAAGGTTTCGTGATCACAGGTTCAACATATTTTAAGTATCATATATCACACTTTTGTTAAATGATTTTTTTTGTAACCCTCTGTTATGGATTGTTCTTAAGACCACAACTTCAAATAGATTAGTTCCAAGGTGTTATATTAACTCCTCCTGGTACCGAATTTAAATCGGCGTTTCTACAGGTTACACAGAGGCATTATTATACAGTGAGGCCGCTTGGGTTGGAACAAAAAATTCATTTAAAACTCATCAACTTCATTTTTTCAAATGGAAACATTTGTTTCCTATTTTATTTTTGAATTCTGCATTGAATTCTAAGTATTTTTCATGTACAATGTCCTAGACCGAAAATTAACAGTTATTAAAAAAATTTCATTTATTTCAAAATTGATGAAAAAAACATTACATATCAAATTAAATGTTCAAATTGCTGATCATTAACTTCCTGACAATACCTAAGACGGTTTTCAAATTCTAGTAACACTTCATTAAGCGTTTGTGGCAAGATTCGTTGTATTTCGGCCATAATTCTATTCATAATTCCTCGATATTTTCCGGCTTATAGACTTTCGACTTCACGTAACCCCAAAGATAAAAATCTAACGGGCTTAGATCTGGAGACCTATTACCTCTCCTCCCGAACCGTCTATTTGAGAAAATATTGTCAAGATAATCTCGCACTGTTAGCGAATAGTGTGGTAGCGCTCCATCCTCTTGAAACCATACCGAATCTGCCAGTATATTGGGGTATTCACCATTCGGGCAAAGTTCTGTTAAACAGGGTATTATGTCATTTTGTAATAGGTCTAAATACTTTTCCGAGTTAAGTGTTCCCTCAATATAAAAAATGAATTGGAGGGTGGACCCACAATTGAAGTACCCACAATTCCAGCACAAACGTTAACTTTCTTGGAAAACTGTGTATGACTTTCCATAATCTAATCTGGGTTTTCTGATGCCCAATATCGAAAATTTTACCTGTTTCCTGAACCATTTAAATCAAATGTTGCCTCGTCTTACTTGAAAAGTGCCGGTTGGCATTGCATCTATCCATTATTATTTCACAAAATTCTACTCTCCGGTCCAAATCATCTTCAGTAAGTTCCTGAACTGAAGGACTTCGTATGAGTGCCATTTATTTCTATGCAAGCATTTTGGAACAGAAGATTTACTTATTGACTGTTCTGCGGCTATTTGTCTAGTGGATTTGTGAGGATTTTCATGTAAATCCAGCAAAACATTTAATTGTGTATCCTCTGGAAGATGTCTGGTTTTGTAATTGTCTCTTACGTTGCCAAATTATGGAAACTTTTTTTCTATTTTACTAGCTCGCAATCTTGTAATGGGCCCCATCTGATACTTCATATTAAACAATTCGCAAACTTCAGCTTGTGTTCGAGGTCGCTGCTTTTCAGTTAAACGCGCCATACTTTGAAACTTTGCAACTGCACTTGACAACTACTTATTTGAAGTAAAATTATAGTACAGTTTTTATAGAAATAAACAAGTGTTAAAAACTCCAGCATTAAAAAAGGGTTTCCATTCATGCGACTAAAATACCGCCAACAATCATAAAAAGCAGACGTAAATGGAATAGGTTCAAACCAACAAACACCTTATTTTTACCGTTGTTTTCTTAACTTTAGAAAGAAATGTACTTTTTTAACAACTATTAATTTTCGGTATAGAACCATTGTACATGAAAAATTCAATGCAGAATTCAAAAATAAAATAAAAAACAAATGTTTCTATTTGAAAAAATGAAGTTGATAGTCGCAATATATTTCTGGCCCACACTGTATAAATGAGTTTATCATCACAAAAATCTCAGTCCAAAAAAAAAGACCGATTTGTCCGAGTGTTTTTCCAAAAAAACAACACCTGAATTTTAAATGTATTTGTTCCAACCCACGTGTCCTGACTGTTTAATATAGAACTTCATATATAAATGCCGTACATTACACTTCTCAATTGTCATGTGACTCAAGCGAATTCAGAAGTAGTAAACTATTTATTCAGAAATTTACACTGAGTTTTTTAAGTGAGATTCTTTATTTTTAGAACTGTCACATTTCTCACATATGGGTTCCAGTCTGTTTTATAGGATTATTCACATATTTAATATCAAGCTGTTTTATGATGGTTTATGAGGTAAAATGTATATTAAAGTTTTATTCCACTAACTAAATCACAAATGTTCTAGACATCAATCGATACATTGCTTTTATGTTTCTGTGAAGATTTGGAAAAGAACAATGGAGTTTCGAAACCGTACTTCATGTCTAAAGATCTTCTAGAATTTATTGAACTTTCGAGGAATGATCAACATAACAAAGGGACCAGTACAGACAAAAAGTGATCCGATATATGCGATAAGCACAACAAGAATTTAGTTACTTGCATATAACTTATTAGTAAATAAACACGCGCTGGCCATGACCACGTCAATGTCTGACTAAACCTCAAGAATGACCGAGAATGCTATCAGTTTGATTTTTTACATTCTAAATGTAATCCAGTGGATGATCTAACGAGGAATCAACTGTCGAATGGATATTTTGAAAAAGAATTTTATGGTATATGTAAATACAGTTGAAATTCTACTATTACAGAATAAGATCCGACAAAGTGATTACTACATATATTTGTTTGTAATAGAGTAATACATTTCTGTATCTATAAATCGAAATATACAACCTTTATTTTTTTACAATTTCATATAATTTGATGAGACATCTGTATCTCAGCTGTACGTCACCACAAGTTTGGGCCTTGTTTGGAGTTTCTATTAATGATTCTGATAAGGCGAATAATGACTGTGATATTTGTACCTATGACAGTGCCAATAAATAGATCTCCAATTTACAGTTCTTGCTCTTACGTATATTGTACTGTGTGCTATCCCCATTTATTTCGGCCACTTGTATTCACTAATTCATAACATTTCGCCATGAACGATATTGTTTACAAACGAATAAATTTAAAAAAGTAAATAAAAATAATTCACCGAGAATTTGTCTATTATTAATAACTATGTACTATTAAGTTAGATATTCACTTATTGATCACGACGTCCGATATCAAGATTGAAAGTTGAGCTGATTTTTGAATTTGTGTATTTTTATTCAAGCTGAGTTATAGCCTTGTTTTTAAAAGTAAATAAAATGAACTTAATTGAATAAAAGTGTATATTTAAATCGAACCCAACTATTGTGTATTTTGTGAACATAGTACAGAGAGTATATAAAAACAGATCCAAGAAGTTTATAAATACACATAGTTGTAGAAGTTTCAAATTAGCAAGTTGAAATTGAATATGGTCTCTGCGAGCCGGCCCAGACCAGCTGAGCTAGCAAGAGTGAATAAGAATAAAGTTGCCGCTCTTGCATTGTCGAGTACTTGTGTACAAAACGCCTGTTACGATATATGATAACTATCAGTCGCCCAGTCGTAGAAATTCGACCATAATTCATTAAAGTTGTAAGTTGAACATTATTGACGCTATTTTGTCTCTATAAGAAATAGAGTTGAGGCGAAATTAGAAAAGTAGGCCAGGCCTTTGCTATCCATATTATTTCATTTGGATTACATTTGGAGAAATAATTCACGGAAATTATTTTTTTATTTATGTATATTATTGAAAGATTATTTTTACATAATTATGTCCTATACATTATCACGAATGTAATAGTGTCTATGCAACATGTTCGATGTAATTTTAGGCGGATTTTTCTTTGTATCGTAAAAGTTTTCCCTCATTTTCACACAAACTATTTCAAAAATAGAGATGAAAAACAACCTAAAACTCTAATCTATTGTCCGCTGATTGATGATTTGTTGCACAACACCTTCGGACTATTTTGAAAATAATATTATATTAATGACTATAATCACAATAAAAATTTACAAAAATTATTTTCTAAGAAAGTTAGTACTACTTATCCGAAAAATTAATAGTGATCTACGATCTACAACACTATTGAACTATAGGCAACTCCAAACACTGGACAATAAAAGATGGTCATCACAATATGATGATCTGAATTCTGAAAGAGCGTTACCCAGTAGCCAGTAACTGCCGTATGTAGTGTAATGTATCATCATTTGAGTACCAATCTAGCATATATAGTTACTCAGTGGTTTCTGTTGTGGTAGAGCGATTTGAATTTTAAATTTTTTGAACATTGTTAGGTTGCAGCAATGTAAGATTTCAAAGGAAAAAGATGTCGAATAAAAATATATTTTACTCTAGAATAAATGTACCATAACTTAGTCACCTGGTTTTAAAAGTCAGAACTTTGCAGCAATGAAACAATGTAATGTAATAAATTGACTATAAGATACCCACATTGTCAGTAAACATTAATTTTCAGTATGATCTTCAATATACAAAATTTCAAATATCTTCCGTATATATCTATTAATGTGAATTAAAACACACATAGCTACCTAGTAACCCATGACGATATCTGTTTTATATCGAAAATATAAAGAAATACGAACCACATACTGTTAATTAATGTTAGTTAAATACACCTATGTTTGACAATTTTTGTGTGAATTAAAATTGAAACCTTGAAAATAAGTTTCAACCTAATCTCTACAAAAGTAGTCAAATGTCAAAATGTATATCAAATTCCATGTAGATAGTCATGAATTCAGTGTTGCCAGATCTACCTATTTATCGTGAATTTGTGCATAATATCAAGATTTTTTGTAATCTTACTTAAATTAAACTTATCCGACAAAAATAAAAAGACTAAATTAAAAGTATAAGGTTAAAATTACTAAGAAATATCAGAAATAAACTGATCAGGTGCAACATAATTCTGAATTTAGTTGATAAACCATATTTACTATCCAATGAAAGTTGCAAAATGCAAACTTGCGAGCGCCCAATAAAGGGCGATTATTATATATTATAACTTTTCGTTGATTCTACTTCAATAGAATGACTATGTAGGATAACTGCGAAGGACCAAAACTTTTAGTTTTACGTTTAATTTAGTTTGTGTATCACATTGGAGTCAATCCATCTTATGATTTTCTCTCCAAGCAATTTGGCGGCACTGTCACTATTATCTGTTTAGCATTGACAGTATGGAATGTAAATAATGATTATTTAATTAATTTATTATTTAATAAGCGAACCAATTTTATAAATAATTTTAGCATTCTGCACTGACGGTCGTCCGTAGCTACTAAATAAAACAGTTAAAGGACAGAGGAGAAAATGGTACCAAACCGTTTTGCCTTTGCCTATTTATATAATAATAATTAAGACTGTAGTAAAGATTGTTTTGCCTATTCATTAGGGTATTCTCTCCTCCGATTTTTTCCTGCAACAGATAAGTATTTGAAATTTGTAAATGCAGAACAATGTATAGTAAGGCAACTTCGTAAAATTGCTCGGATTACTGGCTGTCTGTACAGATATTCTTCCTCACAGTTATTCTAAGAGAAAGAGATGTCTACAAAATGATCAACCAGTATTCTTGTATATAAATAGTGTTTTGTATATTGTGCGACACTTTATGTTTGGAGAGGTTTCAACTCCAACTATGGAGTGGTTGTCAATCGCTTTTTATTGAATTTCCAGGTTTTTTCTAAAACAAATTCGTTTTGGTATTAATTTTCTTGTTTGTCAAAAAATGTAGTGACAATTTGTCGTTTGGCGATCACTTGATACTGAGGGTACCGTTTTGTTTTTGCTCTTCTAGCAATATAATTCTCCAACCCAAACGGAGTGAAGGTGCCCCGATTGCCGTGTTGTTTATAATCATACAGCTGACTTCCTTAAATTCACTCTTTTTTAAATTTTCTGCTTTGAACAAGATCTTTGTTTTATTCATGGTTTAAAATAAATAATACAATGCGCAATAACCCTACACATTGTGTGTACATTGTTGTATGTGAATGTGGCCATACTTATACCGGTGAAACTTTTAGACCTTTAGACGTACGGAAGAAAGAACACCAATATAACATTTCCAGAAGACATTTGGACAAATCAAGTTTGTCCAACCATGTAATAACCAGCACCTGAAGCCATGGGATAGACTGGGATAAAACAAAGATCTTGTTGAAAGACTTAAACGAAGAAAATTTTAAAAAGTTAAAACTTAAAAAAGCCAGCTCTATGATGAAAAACAACATGGAAATCGGGGCACCTTCAATCGACCTCCATTTGGGTTGAAGAAATCTATTGCTAGAAGAGCAAAAAACGGTACTTGCCAAACAACAAGTTGTCAGTCTCAATTTTTTGACAAACAAGGAATTCAACATCAAAGCTACTTTTTTTAGAATAAATCTCGAAATGCAATACATAGTGATTGACAAGGAGTCCAGAATTGGGTTTGAAACGTCTCCAAACAGATAAGTATCAATATAGAAAACTCTATTTATGTACAGGAATATTGGTTGCTCATTTTGTAGACATCTCTTTCTCTCAATATAAAAACACTATTTATATACATGAATACTGGTTGTTCATTTTGTAGACATATCTTTCCCTCAGAATAACTGTGAGTGATTAGTGTTTGAGTCAAAGTGACGTCTAGCTATTGCTTGGTTTCCTTTCTCTGTGATCCAGCGTTATGGTTCAACTTGTACCTGCGCCCATAACTCATACACTCTATCTTAAGATATTAAATCTTTGGCTGTTATCCTGTAACTAAACAATAAGTTACTAGTCTTTCGAGACTTTACAGGAAAGTTATTCTTCGAACGATTAATTATTTGTACCTTGACCACCAGAGCTTCTCCTGAGAAAATCCATCAATCTCGTTTTATTAACGTTGGATATGTCCCAAACTTCTAAACCATATCAAATGACTCTTTTTGCAATGCTTTCATAAATTCACATTTTTCCTTCCTTTTTATCTTCTTATCTCACAACAGAAAGGTTAATATAGGCGTAACAGTTCGTCCCTTATATATCCGTATGCTTTATTTCGTTTTTACTATTTCCATGTTTATTAACGGTTATTCCCAGATATTCACTCTTCTCCACTCCTCTTATGCTTTCATTAATTAAGTTTTCAATTCGTTCAGTGTTCATTCGTATTTTTATTTAAGTTTCCTAAAATATGAAAGATATTCGTCTTCTGTTAAGATGATTTGGTCGTCTAGAAAGCATAGTATTTTTATATCATGCCATTTTACGCTGCCAAAACAACTCCGTAATAGTATTGTAATGTTGTTATTTCCATACTTGAGTTCACTTCAGTTCTCTATTTACAATTTATCCTAACTATAGGGCAATCGAAGACTGAATGAATGCTTCCTCAGCTCTCTGTATTTATATATTTCTTCTCGGAATTCTCCAGAACTTCAAAGAGCCGCCGAGACTAGACTAGAGTTCTTCGACCACTTCATCAAAGCAAGCCGCCGACCTCGATGCGCCAGACGAACAACATTTCGGATTCGCCGAAATATCGGACGAATGCTCTATGTGCTAGTTTCCCCAAAAATTCTAGATGTCGGTCTTTACATCTCGGGTCTTCAAATTTAACGAAATGTATCAAATAAATAAAGAAGTGTTCGAGAGGACATTCAATTGTGGGAAGCGCAACTGATGAAGGTTCACTAACTAGAAACAATATATATATATATATATATATATATATATATATATATACATATGTATTAGATGGTTTCCGGGAGTTCATCCGCGTAGTTGATAACTGATCCCGGGATCGATGGTAAAATGACGACGTTTCGGCAGAGTCACATCTGCCCTCTTCAGGTCGGTTCGCATAATTCTCCTAGATTTCTGCTTTTGCTTCTAGTTACTCGAATACTAATATTTTCAGGAGCGTTCACGGTGTTATATAGTTGCGGCTCGGCGCCTATTGGTTGGCACCGTGAACGACTGCGTGTGATTGGCCCTGGGCGCTCAGTGAGCACGCCTCCCGCCTGCTGATTTGTTATTTCCGGTTGAGTTGTTATTGGACGGGTCCGGGCCGATACGGTGTTTAATAGAATTTTCCAACAATTCGATAAGTTCTGGATTTCATTGCGTGCGTTTAGACTGTGAGGCCTCTTCGCTATTTCAATTGCCTCTCTTACGAGTTTTGATTTCGGATGTTCTATATTTGCCAGTACTCTGGTGTTCTCAAAGTTTATTCGGTGTGACGTCGTGGTGGCGTGTTCCGCAATGGATGTTGTTTTTTCCTGCTTTCTTATAGCATTCTGGTGTTCATCACGTCTAGCTTGAATTCTTCTGTTAGTTTGCCCCACATAGGTTTTATGACAGTCTGCACATGGAATCTCATAAACTCCCTGTTGTTCTAAAGGGAGAGTTCTCAACACCGTGCTTATTTTTCTGTCTGTATTGAAAATAGTATCGATATTGTGTCTCCGTAGAATTCTTGCAATAATGTCCGTGGTGGTAATACGGTAAATAGGTCTTGGTTATTGGTGTCTCATGTTCCTCGTCTGTTCGTCTCGGTTTTGACTTTAGGGCTCTTTGAATATTTCGGTCTGTAAATCCGTTTTGTCTCAGAGCTATTTTTAAACTGTACATTTCCTGTTTGATGTTGTCCTGGTCAGCTAGTCTTTGTGATCTGGTTACTAAACTTTTGACGACGGCTTGTAGTTGGGCTGGGTGGTGATGAGAATTAGCATAAAGGTATCTGTTGGTGTGAGTTGCTTTCCTATATACTGTATTGCCAAGGGTTCCATCTTCCTTCCTATTTATGAAAACATCAAGGAATGGCATTTGATTAGTATCTTCAACCTCTATGGTGAATTTTATTTTTTTATTTTGTGATGGATGCCATTAAGGTGGTCTAAGAATGTGTTGAGGTGTTCCCTCCCATGAGGCCAAATCACAAAAGTATCATCCAAATATCGCAACCATAAACTGGGTTTAAGAGTTGCTGTTCTTAGTGCCAACTCCTCAAAGGTCTCCATAAAAAGGTTCGCTATAACTGGTGAGAGTGGCGATCCCATTGGAGCTCCTTCCACTTGTTTGTATCGTTGGTTCTCGTAAACAAAATAGGTGTTCATCAGGCAGTGCCTTGTTAAGTCTACGAGATGTTGAGGTGGTTTTTATTTTTCTATTATGATATCCAAGGCTTCGTCGATAGGGATGTTGGTGAAAAGGAACACTACGTCAAAACTGACAAGAAGACACTTAGGTTGTAAAACCGTTTTTCTAAGTATTTCGATGAAATGACATATGAGTCTGCCCCCTCTGCAAACGGTTGAAGTTGTTGGGCTAGGTATTTGACTAGCTGTTGTGTTGGGGATCCAATTGAACTTACTATTGGCCTCAAAGGTGTACCTTCTTTATGTACTTTTGGCAACTCATAGAATTTCGGACATCTCGATGATTTTTCACGCGGAATGAGTTGCAGTTGGAGATTTTTGTCGATCGTGCTTGCTTGGATTTTGGCCTTGGTTGTTTTCTCCAGATAAATAATTGGGTCAGTAGTAATTTGTTTATATGCTGGATCTTGTAGCAATGT
Organism: Octodonta nipae; assembly: GCA_034190945.1. Lineage (NCBI taxonomy): Eukaryota > Metazoa > Arthropoda > Insecta > Coleoptera > Chrysomelidae > Octodonta > Octodonta nipae. Next base: position 84,903,386 of record CM067221.1, on the reverse strand, counting down.
TTGAATTTTGTTTGAATAATCCGCTGTATCTAAAATTACAGTCGCATTTCCTTTATCAGCAGGTAGAATGACAATGTCCTTGTTGAGGCGAAGTTGTTTCAAGGCCTCATTTTCTTCTATATATAGGTTCCTTTTGGGTGGTTTAAACTTTTTTAGAACATGTGACACATCTTGTCTAATTATTTCAGCGGTGTTCACATCTAATTTTGAAACTGCTGTTTCCACTGTTGGTATGTGAGAGGGAGCAATAGCGTAATTGAATCCCTTAGCCAACACGCCAATCGAGGTAGAGTTCAATTGGACCGAAGATAAGTTATAAACGGTTCTATTCGTTTCCAATTGCCTTGAGGTTAGACTGTGACCGTTCTTTTCCGACAAAAATTCGTTTTTGGGCTTCTGTTGGAGCTTCAATTTGTTAAATTTCGTCTGTTGTTGCATTGTTATCAACTCTGCATTCGTTTCGGCCCTAAATTCGCCAATTTCATCGAATTTATCCCATATTATCGGGTGGAGTGTATTGCTTACTTGTAGGTGGATATCTAAGAGTTTAGTATTAAGAACATCCAAATCTCTTCTGACATCACGTATGGCTTCCCTAAGTAGGGCACAACTAGCTTTCCATAAGATATTCTATGTTTTTCTGTTGTTCTTCCAGAACTTTACCGTCATGTTTTTCGGAATAACTCCTTCATCGCGGCATCGTGGTAAAAAATGTAGATCGCACAAAAGTTTGCTTCTTTTCGCGCATGATTTCTCAAATGTTTTACACAAATGAAAAGTATTCTCCCCGTAGAGATTCACTATATTTGTTTTTAAGTTTCCGCGGGCACTAAATGTATTAGATGGTTTCCGGGAATTCATCCGGGTAGTTGATAACTGATCCCTGCCGGGATCGATGGTAAAATGAATACGTTTCGGCAGACTCACATCTGCCCTCTTCAGGTCGGTTCGCATAATTCTCGTAGCCTTCTGCTTTCGCTTCTAGTTACTCGAATACTGATATTTTCAGGAGCGCGCACGGTGTTATATGTGGCGTGGAAACAGCAGTTTCAAAATTAGATGCGAACACCGCTGAAATAATTAGACAAGATTTGTCACATGTTCTAAGAAAGTCTAAACCACCCAAAAGGAACCTATCTATAGAAGAAAATGAGTCCTTGAAACAACTTCGCCTCAACAAGGACATTGTCATTGTACCTGCTGATAAAGGAAATGCGACTATAATTTTAGATATAGCGGATTATTCAAACAAAATTCAAACATTGCTACAAGATCCAGCATATAAACAAATTACTACTGACCCAACAACTTATCTGGAGAAAACAACCAAGGCCAAAATCCAAGCAAGTAGGATCGACAAAAATCTCCAACTGCAACTCATTCCGCGTGAAAAGTCATCGAGATGTCCGAAATTCTATGGGTTGCCAAAAGTACATAAAGAAGGTGCACCTTTGAGGCCAATAGTAAGTTCAATTGGATCCCCAACACAACAGCTAGCCAATTACCTAGCCCAACAACTTCAACCGTTTGTAGAGGGGGCAGACTCATATGTCAAAAATTCGACACATATCATCGAAATACTTAGAAAAACGGTTTTACAATCTGAGTGTCTTCTTGTCAGTTTTGACGTAGTGTCCCTTTTCACCAACATCCCTATCGACGAAGCCTTGGATACCATAATAGAAAAATACAAATCACCTCAACACCTTGTAGACTTAACAAGACACTGCCTGATGAACACCTATTTTGTTTACGAGAACCAACGATACAAACAAGTGGAAGGAGCTCCAATGGGATCGCCACTCTCACCAGTTATAGCGAACCTTTTTATGGAGAACTTTGAGGAGTTGGCACTAAGAACAGCAACTCTTAAACCCAGTTTATTGTTGCGATATATGGATGATACTTTTGTGATTTGGCCTCATGGGAGGGAACACCTCAACACATTCTTAGACCACCTTAATGGCATCATCACAAAATAAAATTCACCATAGAGGTTGAAGCCAATAATCAACTGCCATTCTTTGATGTTCTAATAAATAGGAAGGAATATAACCCTTGGCCATACAGTATATAGGAAAGCAACTCACACCAACAGATACCTTCATGCTAATTCTCATCACCACCCAGCCCAACTACAAGCCGTCGTCAAAACTTTAGTAACCAGATCACAAAGACTAGCTGACCAGGACAACATCAAACAGGAAATGGACAGTTTAAAAACAGCTCTGAGACAAAAAGGGATTTACAGACCGAAATATTCAAAGAGCCCTAAAGTCAAAACCGAGACGAACAGACGAGGAACATGAGACACCAATAACCAAGGCTTATTTACCGTATGTCAAGGGTACCACGGACAGTATTGCAAGAATTCTACGGAGACACAATATCGATACTATTTTCAATACAGACAGAAAAATAAGCACGGTGTTGAGAACTCCGAAGACGAGGATCCCTTTAGAACAATAGGGAGTGTATGAGATTCCATGTGCAGACTGTGATAAAACCTATGTGGGGCAAACTAACAGAAGAATTCAAGCTAGACGTGATGAACACCAGAACGCTATAAGAAAGCAGGAAGAAACAACATCCATTGCGGAACACGCCACCACGACGTCACACCGAATAGACTTTGAGAACACCAGAGTACTGGCAAATATAGAACATCCGAAATCAAGACTCGTAAGAGAGGCAATTGAAATAGCGAAGAGACCTCACAGTCTTAACGCACGTAATGAGATCCAGAACTTATCGAATTGTTGGAAAATTTTATTAAACACCTTACCGGCCCGGACCCGTCCAATAACAACTCAACCGGAAATAACAAATCAGCAGGCGAGAGGCGTGCCCACTGAGCGCACAGGGCCAATCACACGCAGCCGTTCACGGTGCCAACCAATAGGGGCCGAGCCGCAACTATATAACACCGTGAACGCTCCTGAAAATATTAGTATTCGAGTAACTAGAAGCAAAAGCAGAAAGCTACGAGAATTATGCGAACCGACCTGAAGAGGGCAGATGTGACTCTGCCGAAACGTCGTCATTTTACCATCGATCCCGGCAGGGATCAGTTATCAACTACGCGGATGAATTCTCGGAAACCATCTAATATTTTTAGTGCCCGCGAAAACTTAAAAACAAAATATATATATATATATATATATATATATATATATATATATATATATATATATATATATTGCATATACTGTCTTGCGTACAAAAGAATGACACCTCGAAGAGAGTAAACCAATATTATATTGTTATTATTTGAATATTATAACACATAAATACTTGAAAATCAATCTATAAATCAAACAATTTTATTCATGCAAGTGTACTTCTCGAATCAAACGTCGCGTGACGTCAAACATCATTTAACAGGTTAAATTTCAGTTTAGTCTGTTTAATCGAATCTTGGTTTTTCACTGGTTGATCAGTCTATAGTAATATATAGGTATGTCTATGATCGACCTTCATAACCAAAAATTTTGTGAAAAAGGCGGTTAACTTTAATTTGTATTCTAGGATATACTGGCGTGATACTGAATTTTATTAAATTCTGGAAGTGGCCAGTAAGTGAAAACTATATTTGTTAGGTAGACTCTACAATATTGTTTAAGTAAAATGAGTTTCCAATTTATATTAAACCAACCGGTCACATCATATGACCTTTTCTTGCAACAAAAATTCACAGACATCGATTTTGAATGCGAAAATGGTACAATTGGAGCACACTTTCCTGTTATAGCAGCACACTGTAATTTAATTAAAGAAGAAAAAGCAAAATATACTATTTTGATGCATTATCCTAAAGATCTAGTCAAAGATGTCTTGGAACTGATGTATACAGGAGAGAAAACATTCAAGATGTCTGATATTCCATCTGTACAGAAAATTTTGAATGAACTACAATGCAGTTTCAAAAGAGACAGAGATGATAGTGTTGAGGATCAAATGGTAAGACCTAGGACCTAGTTTTCATATCTTCCTCTTATATTGCCCACTAACTTATGGCATTCCTTTCATACTAAAAGAATGAATGAATGTTTATTAATATTTATAAAGACTTAAATAACTTTTACAAATCTTCTTTAATTTTGTTACAATTTAAGCAGAAATTTTATTCTAATGGAGGTATTATTATTACAATTCAGTTCAACTATTTGTTCATTGGAACATTTTAAGTAATGGCCAGTTTACTCACATACAATATAGGTATGTACTAGTAGTCATCCTTAGAAGCAAAACTTTTTATTAGAAATTCAACCAAAATGTTAATTTCATAATTTGTTATTTTATTTTGATTTATATTAAATGTGTTGTAATTCTAGTTATGGCCACTTTTTCTGATATACATTATACTATCAATTTGTATTCTAGATGTAAAACAATAAATATCTACATAGGAAAATTATGTTAAACAATTAACTATTTGATATTCTTGTGGAAAAACTCAAATTTGCCAGTTGTCGGCCACTAAAATCCATTAATGAATAACATCGCTCTGAATAGCTATCTGTTATCCCAAGAAACTAGTCATCAAAATAGGAGGCTGAAATTAGCTCCCTTATAAATAGCTATCAGCTAAATTCTTAGCAGCAAATTCTGAGAGTTTTCTCTGAATAACAATTAATAAATACTCTCACTCCCAGAATAGCTATCAAGTCAGAATTTCTAAACATCTACATAGGAAAATAACGAAAAAATATTTATTATTTATTTCTAGAAGCCAACTTTAATATAGCAATAAACATGAGATGCATCCAAGAAAATTCTAGACGATTCCAGAGGAAACTCCGAAAATATTATTTTCAACACGATAGAATGTGGCTATTCATGAGCGTGGTATTCAGAGAAAACTAAAGTGGATCGAAACATTTAGAAGGGTAAAGCTGGAAATTTCCGTATGGATGTAGATTTTTATTGCAACAATAGAATCGTCTAACGGAAAATAGATAGCCAAGAGTATTTAATAAGTGTTATTCAGAGAAAACATATTTTCCTATGTAGATTTTTAGCAACGATAGAATCGTCTAAAAACAAATAGCCATCTTTTTCTGAGTATTTCCCCCTATATTCTCTAAATAACAATTAATAAATACTCTCGTTCCCTTCAAATAAATGTAAATATTTTTTCTGAATGCCTATCTATTTGATTTTAAAGGTATTCTAGAATATTCGAACGAAATTCTAGATGATTCTATTGTTGCAATAAAAATCTCAGGAGCCACAAGTAGATTTTTAATTTTTTTAGTGGAATACATAGTATCTACAAAAGATATGGCTGACTACTAGATCGATTTCAAATGTGTTCTTGAACCAGTAGCCTGCTACAATTTGCTATTCACATTTAAACATCATCATTGAACATTTTAGGTGTCTCATTATTTATTGGCAGAGTGACATTTCAATAATAATATTCAACGTCATTGCGTTGAATATTATTTAATGTCCACAATGACTGAAATTAATATATACTTGGAAGTTGAGAAAAAAAAGATAAAATATAACTTGGCATTTGTCAAGTATTCAACTATGCGAACAACCATTAGGAACTTGTCAGATTTGTCTAGTCACTGGCTAAATAACAATGGTGGACTTTTTGAACATAAATTGTAACCATTATTATGTACTTTTATTTCTTAAGTTTTTAGTAAGTACCTACTTATTTATTTTTTTCGTTATATCTGATATACCTAATAAAAAAATCGTTCAATGTTCTTTGGAATAGTTATTAATAAATCAATCTATTTCATGGCTAACTAAGTTAAAAGTGAAAATAAAAGAGAAAAGCATGCATAACTCCGTTATTTTTATTAATAACTATATCGAGTATTATATCGTTGAAAAGCTCTAAAAATGTCCGATTTTTTGAGGTCATAGCCAACTATGGTTTCCATTCAAAAAAAGATAAGTTTGTGTCATATCTCGAAAACGAGAGCTGTCACGCACACGAGGACATGAAAATCATATTCGGGATACAATTCCCTTCAATTTTGATATTTACACTTTTTTATAAAATCAAAAACAAAGGAACTTGAGGGATTTGACTAAATCGACAGAATTTCATTTTTCAAAATATCTAGTGTGCCATGACTTTTTACAAAAGTGTCATTAAATTGGGCCAGTAAAACTGCAAATCTTTCCCAATTTAACCATTGCTCTATCTCTGCTAGTTTCCGAGATCCCCATACTGATCATCAAAAAACTCACCTTGTATATATATATATATATATATATATAGTAAAGTATATGCTATATTAGGTACCTTAGTATTATACCAAATAGTTTCAAAGTTGTGTACAACCAATTAGAGAGAATTCATGAAACAAACAGTTTTATTAAATTGTTTCCCAATATATAGTATATTTAACTGTTACTCCTCCTCAGGGGCATATCTTCACCACTTTTCATCGTTTCTAGGACAGGGCAGGAAACATAGAATACTGTGTAGGGGCACACCTTTTGACTCTCCATTCATTAGAAATAAATTTGGAGGGACAACTGCTCCCCTGGAAATATGCATATGCTACTTCTGATACCCAAATTGTGTTTGATAAGTACTCAAATAGTTTAAGGGGTGAATTCAGTTTAGGCATGCTAGTTTACAGTAAAAGAATATTCAATAAAAGTCTTGGTTCAGTGCAAGCTTTTATTTTCCATTTATTGACATAGTTAATAATTTACACTTATTTACCTCCTACTGTTTGTAATAAAATTTAGAAGACAATTAAAGTACAATTTAATTAAAGATGTATGCATTTAATAAATTTATTTTTTCTACTCCTTTATAGGAATGGATGAGTCTAAGTCTTGATGCAACCCAAAGAAGCTATGTCCCAGGTTGGTAATTATATAATTTATATAAAATATTAATACAATTGTAGATGTAAACCATTTACTATTGAAACCACTTAATTTTAAAAAAATCGGTAATTTATCGAATTCTACATAACGTAGACCATATAATTTTAACATAAAATGTTTATGGTTGACAATTATCAATTTTAGAAAAGACACATTTTTTTTCGGCAGGTGGGTTAATTTGTTTTGAAATGTGATCAGCAACCTTGATATTTTTATTCATGTATTTCCAGTATATAAACATAATAAACTTTATTTTCATTAGTACAAATTTTATTTGATAAAATTGAATTTTTAAACATAAAATTTCGGAATTTCTTAAGGAACTATTAAGTAAGCAAGATGAGTTTCTCTAGTATGTTCTAACCTATGGATTATATGGCAATATTGAATGGTATGTTTAAATTTTAAGTGCACAAATAGTTTTTGAAATTTCTTACATTTAATAACATATAACTGAAACATATTTTTTGAAGTGAGTACCTCTTCCCACCCTCAACATTAACATAGTGTATTGTTTTTAGAATTTTCCAGTAGTTTGTCTTCCTTTTTTTTTAATAGCATACTCATATTTCCATTACCAGAAACTTCAAACAAATACGTATTGGGATTATTACCTTCATTTATTAGGGCATCTCGTAGCCGTTGTATTAATTCACTTTTCTTCCCACTAATTTCTAAATTCCTTTCCTCAAGTTCTTTTTTTGTCCGTCACTTTCTACTGGTCCAAATTCACTGTTTTAAACATTGTCAGTCTATTTATTTTTCACTTCTAAAGTTCCACAAATACACCCCACACCTGACACCACTGTAATGTTTTTATTTTCACACACCGGTTCGGTCCAACTCACTCTAATTTATTTCCACTACTGTAACACAATTTATGTTCACAGAAACTATTTACATTTTATCTTAACTATACAATACGACCGTCGAAAACTGAATGCCTCCTATCGCCAGCTGTTCATATTTTTATATTTCTCTTCGAATTGTCTGGGAAGTCCACGAACCATCGGGAAACTCTTGTATGTTCTGGAAGCTTTAAGGGAATTCCCAGTAACGGCAGCGGTCGGCCTGTTGAGAGACAAAATATTTCGCATTCCCAGAAGTGTCGGAATACCGTCCCTTCCACGAATTGGTTGATGGCCGATTGCACCAGCTGACGGATGAATTCTTGTAACAATAGTGTTGGTTTTACATAAGTCTTATTTATCATCAAGAAGGGGATAAGTGAAGACAAAATAATTTACATATTATTTAAAACGAAAACATTTTACAAATGTGTTTTAACAAAGTTTCCACACGTTCAGTACTGTTTTGTACATCGGCGACGCACAAGGCTCATCTGCTTGAGTCTGGATACTTGCAGAGAGAATGTCGCATGGAGGAGGACAGAACGCTTTTTCAGTACATAACAATTTCTAGCAGTCAACTAGTACTGCAAGCCCATTGAGAAACTTCGTTCCAAAAAAAAACAAGTTGTTCATGTCAATGGGAACAAAATTTTATTAAATAATTTTAAATAGTAATAGTTTCATAAATAATAATTTGCGAAAATGTTATTGCCAAAAGTTCTCATCCTCAAATGATGACCAAAAAAGGTAATATAGGCCTCATTCAATGTTTGTGGGAAACATGCCGATTTGTCTACTCCGTGCGAAACTAATGTTTTATAATGTCTAAGTGTTTATTGGGAAATAACACCACACTTTAAAGGAAATTGCTGTATATTCCAAACGTTTCGGGGTCTAGATCAGACCCCGTTGTCAATGGCTAAGAAACTACGGATTAAAAAGGTACAATTCCAAGATGTAAATTTAAATATTTGACAATGAAATATTTCATTGTCAAATATTTAAATTGAAATATTTCATTGTCAAATATTTAAATTTACATCTTGGAATTGTACCTTTTTAATCCGTAGTTTCTTAGCCATTGACAACGGGGTCTGATCTAGACCCCGAAACGTTTGGAATATACAGCAATTTCCTTTAAAGTGTGGTGTTATTTCCCAATAAACACTTAGACATTGAAAAGGATGCCACAAGTATCCTTCAGAAAAAAACTAATGTTTTATAATTATTTTTTTTTATTTATATATATTTTGTTAAAAAAAATCAAACATATTCCAGACAAGCAATTAAAAAACTGTTCCCTCGGAATAACTGCATCAACTATTATTTGAACATTTCCAAGATTTTTTTTTAAATTAGCAGCAGAACCGCAGCCAAAAAAAAGTAATAATCGCGGCGGCTATTAAAGTTTATTAAAGTTTATTCAAAAAATGTCATAGATGCAAAATTGAGAAAGGAATGGTTGTTTCCATCAGATAGGGAAATATCTTACACTCCTAGAAAGCTACTATATTATTCTTTTGCAATAATATAACATTTAAATGACATATATATATATATATATATATATATATATATATATATTATATATATATTAAGCTAGGTTCCGGGTGAGAACCGCGTCTGAATTTATTGAATACTCGACGTTTCGACTCCTGCTTTGGAGCCATTATCAAGAGACAAAAGTGAAAAAGAGTTTCAGAGTCTAGATCGAACTCGGGGCCTCAATCTGCCTACTCCCCAAGAGTCACTAGGTAACTGAACATTTCACTTTTGTCTCTTGATAATGGCTCCAAAGCAGGAGTCGAAACGTCGAGTATTCAATAAATTCAGACGCGGTTCTCACCGGAACCTAGCTTAGTTCATAATAATGACCGCGGAAGCCTCTCAGAACATATATATATATATATATATATATATATATATATATAACAATTAAATTTCCTCTGAATGAATTAATATTTTCAGATATAATTTCTTCAAATGTGGTCTCAACATCAAATGCGGAAACCACTAACAAACCAAGCCAACCAGCGTCTTCTCAGGAATTGGAAGTTACTACAATTGCACCTCAACGTAGTCACAGCGATCACGAGAATTTGTCTGACAATAAAAACGAAGGGAACTCTGAGGGTGAGTACAATAATTTTATTAATGTCGTTTACTTCATCTAATCACGGGTGGATCCACATACCACCTTCAGCGGGAGGGGATCTAGTACGTTAGAAGTGACGTTCTCGTACGAAATTAATCTAAAGTATTTTGTCTATTCATTGGGTTTTCTCTCCTCCAAATTTTTTCCTGTAACAGATAAGTATTTAAAAATTGTATATGTAGAACAAAGTGTAGTAAGGCAATTTCGTAAAATTGCCCGGATTACTGGCTGTCTGTACAGAGATTCTTCCTCACAGTTTTTCTGAGAGAAAGAGATGTCTATAAAATGATCAACCAGTATTCCTGTATATAAGTAATGTATTGTATATTGTGTAATACTTATCTGTGTATGGAGACGTTTCAACTCCGAGTCTGGAGTCGTTGTCAATCGTTTAGTGTTGTTTTCGAGATTTTTTTCTAAAAAATTTTCACTTTGATTTTGAATTTGTTGTTTGTCAAAAAATTTGACACTGACAATTTGTCGTTTGGCGATCACTTGACTCTGAGATTACCGTTTTTTTGTTCTGTTAGCAGTAAATTCTTCCAGTCCAAATGAAGGTCGGCTGAAGGTGCTCCGATTTCAGTGTTGTTTATCATCATACAGCTGGCTTCTTTAAGTTTTCTCTTTTTTAAATTTTCTTCTTTCAACAAAATCTTTGTTTTATCCCAGTCTATCCTATGGCTGCCGGTGCTCGTTAATACATGATTGGCCAAATTTGATTTGTCCACATGTCTTCTGGAAATGTTATATTGATGTTCTTTTTTCCTTACTTCTAAAGGTCTTGAAGTTTCACCGGTATAAGAATGGCCACAGTC